>CM059324.1:10478545-10628545 GCA_030340685.1 Protosalanx chinensis
GGAGGGATGAAGCGGGGAGGGAGGGAGGGAGGAGGGAAAATCAATAGAGAATAACTCCCTTTTCTTTTGTGGAAAAGAACTTAAGATTCAGCAAAAGTTTTGTCTTGGGGGAGGGGGGGGGGGGGGTTCCTCCCGATACGGTGAGAGGATGAAACGTGCATTAATCATTCTAACAAGTCGTAACATTGCTCTAATACAATGAGTTCTCTCAGAGCTGCTGGCTCGGTGCTCCCCCCCCTCACACGGGCCCTATCAGTCAGAGGCTAGTGCCGGAGCCAGGCCCCTGAGGGCAAGATAAGCAATCGCCCCGGCCCCATATTTTGTTAAATCACTGCGGCCACATTAGGAGTGAATGGAAGTGAAGGGGTGGGGGGGTGGGGTGTGTCTGGGGAGGAGAGAGGGAGAAGTAGTGGAAAAGGAAGAGAGGGATGGAGAGAGGGGTGGAAAGAGTGGAAGAATTGACGGAGTCTCTGGGCCCCAGATCCTTATCCTGAATCTAAAAAAGACATCCGTCTCTAGTCAGGGGGGGGTCGCCCTGGACGCCTCCCGATGGGGGAAAGGTCCCGAACTTGTCTTTGTTTTGAAGAGCCTCAGACCCAGATGCTCTAATCAGGACCACAGCTCAGAGTCTGCTCCAGAGTAACCACCCCCACCCCCCCACCGCTCTGTCTGTCTCTCTCTCTCTCGTTATCTTCTTATCTACCTGTCTTTCCTTCTTTCCGGTGTTTAAACTTCCGTGCAGTGCTCTCTGTTCAGACGAGGAACACTTAGGGCTCTGTGATCCCAGTTCACACACCACCACGGACCCTTTTATCTCCGGATAGAACCAGTGGAGAGCAAGAGGGGGGAGGGAGGGGGAGAGGGAGACAGACAGACAGGCAGAGGGAGGACAGACAGGCAGAGGTAGGACAGACAGAGAGACAGATGTAGGACAGACAGGCAGGCAGAGGGAGCACAGACAGACAGATGTAGGACAGACAGACAGACTGACAGACAGAGAGAGATGTAGGACAGACAGGCAGGCAGAGGTAGGACGGACAGACAGACAGGCAGAGGGAGCACAGACAGACAGATGTAGGACAGACAGACAGACAGAGAGAGAGAGATGTAGGACAGACAGGCAGGCAGAGGTAGGACAGACAGACAGGCAGATGTAGGACAGACAGACAGAGGTAGGACAGATAGACAGACAGGCAGAGAGATGTAGGACAGACAGGCAGGCAGAGGTAGGACAGACAGACAGACAGACAGGCAAAGGGAGGACAGACAGAAAGACAGGCAGAGGGAGGACAGACAGAGGTAGGACAGACAGGCAGGCAGACAGGCAGAGGGAGCATAGACAGACAGACAGGCAGAGGGAGGACAGACAGACAGAGGTAGGACAGACAGGCAGGCAGAGGTAGGACTGACAGACAGACAGGCAGAGGGAGCACAGACAGACAGAGGTAGGACAGACAGGCAGGCAGAGGTAGGATTGACAGACAGACAGGCAGAGGGAGCACAGACAGACAGAGGTAGGACAGACAGACAGGCAGAGGGAGCACAGACAGACAGAGGTAGGACAGACAGACAGACAGACAGGCAGAGGGAGCACAGACAGACAGAGGTAGGACAGACAGACAGAGGGATGTAGGACAGGCAGGCAGGCAGAGGGAGGGAGGCTTAGGGGGATGAACTAGTGATCCATGCTGATAAAGCTTCACCAGCCCAGCCAGCAGTGGGACTCCAGATCTACTCAGATAACCGTGAACATTCTGTAATTACATTACCATTTAAATGTGAATTAACCAACTTGTTTGATTTAGAAAAGAATATCATTAAGATTACTTTAAATTGTCTATATATTTTCCTTTTAAATATAGATTGAAATTTAGATTATATCAGATCAAATCTTGACATTAGTTGACCTGGTAAAAAACTGTTTCAAGCTTTAGAAGCACCAGTATTTGTCAACAACAAACCCAAGAATGACACCATGGTAACTTGCTGCTAATGTGTGTATGTGTGTGTGTGTGTAGGTGTGTGTGCATGTGCGTGCGTGTGTGTGTGTGCGCGTGTGCATGTGTGTGCAGACATAAACTGGCATTCACTCGCAGCGTAAGTAAGGTGCGGGTGCTTAATAGGTCAAAATGTATGCATGTGTGTATGGCTGGCTGTGCGCGTGTGTGCGCGCGCGTGCGCCTGTGTGTGTTTTACGCTCGTGTGCATGTGAGCTCGGCTGGCACCATATGGACCTTTAAATCTTCCGTCCCACCAGGGGCACCGTTAAAGGCACAGGCCGCTCATTACGGCCCCAGTCATAACATAAAGGCCAATAAACAACTGGATACAGGAGGTGTCCCTGTCTCTGAGGAGGCATGTGGGAGGAAATTAAAATCAAACTACACCCCTGTTACCGTGCCATTAACAGATGGGGGTCCTGGATGGTGTAAAAAAAAAAAGCTCTTCCGCAAACCCCCACCATAAGGCCCAGCTACTACAGCTAAATATATGCACAGTCATACATCGTGATACCAAAGTCATGCACCCCATTCCTGAATACAGCGTATCTTAATGTACTGCCTTGGAAGGCAGCAACATTGTCATAATGTCACTGTTACTATGTAGTGTTACAGTTATCGCTTCATGGTTATGTAGGCGGAATAAATATTAAAGGGCTGGTTTATGGTCGTGCTATTAAGTGTTACTGGATGGCTGTATGTTTTTGTTGTCTTCTTATCAACATATAAAGTGTGATCACCCGTCATATCCAGGACGTACGGGTGGGGATTATCGCCGACTGGATCCCAGGATCCCAGGGCCGATGCTGGGGAGGCGCTGAATTGATAGCTGCCGTTTGTGGATGTGGACAGGCTCGGGGACGGACGCCCTGCCTGTGACTGCTGGTCCGCCTGCCCACCCGGTGTCCAGCCCTGCGTTACGGACCCATATGGATGTGTCGGCATGCGGGGGCTCTCTGCTGGGGGGCGGGGCTGGCTGGCACGGGGGCCGCTCTGAGCAGCTGTAGTGACAGGTTAAGATCAAGGCCCACGCTGACATTCTTCCTGCAAAGGTCAATGTATGGTGGGGCCCGCCGCGCTCAGATGAGGCCTCTGCCATCATTGCCAAGCCAAAAGGTCAGGCACAAGCTGATTGGTGATAGAACTATCAAATTAACCAATCAATACGCGGCAGGGATGGGAGGAAGCCGGCCCCTGGGGGCGGGGAGACAGACCGGAGCAAATGCCAACATGTCAATATGGAGAGAGAGGAGGAGGAGGGGAGGGGAGGGAGGGAGGGGAGGGGGAGGGAGGGAGGGAGGAGGGAGGAGGGGAGGGAAGAATGGGGATGGGGGGGGGGAGGGAGCGGAGAAGGGGAAGAGAATCACAGAGACACTCAGGGAGAGGATGAGGCGGTAAGATGGGGGGGGGGGGGGGGGGGAGTGGGGGCGCACAAGAGGCTGAAAGGGAGATGAGATGCGCGGGGAGTGGGGCAGGTGGAGGGTGGGCTGGGGTACACAGGCACTCCGCAGAGGGCAGAGCGAGGACCCTGCTTCAATCAAAATACGGTGAAGCTGAAGGAGGCCGAGGGAGCGCTGGTGAAGACGTCCTAATGCCTTCTAATAAAGCCCCTCCTCAGAGCAGCCCCTTCAGCTGGAGAGGAGGATTTGGACAAGGACGGCCGTGCATCCAAGGACAGGGGAGCTGGTGGGATATGACCGCATGGAGAAACAGATCCAGAGCCTCTCTCCTTAGCCAAGGCTATCCCATAATAATCCCTCTCCTCCGATTAATGCCACTCCAGAACCACTGACAGAGTTCTGCCAACCACACCTGGGGTGCGGAATGAAACGCATCAATTACCTGAAGGTATTTGGATAGAACTGAGGTGCTCTTGCTATTTAATGGGACAGAGCCACTGGCTTTATTACACCGGGACAAGATCATCCAACCAGCCAAGTATGGTGATAGTGTTTGAAAACAGTAATGGACCCAGCCAGTAACTGCTGCCAATCTAGGACACAGCACACCCTCTTTATCTTCCTGCAACACGAGGAGGAATCAGCGTCAGAGAGAGACGACTTCCTGAAACTACAGTAGAACTCTCCCTCTCCTCTCTCTCTCTCTACACCTCCCCTCCCCTCTCCCTTTCGCATGGGTCTCCTGCACCCCTCCATCAAATCATAATTAAGCTGCAATTAAATGCAGTTTCCCAGCAGCGTGTGTCAGTCAGAGGGGTCAGGCTGCTGCCGGCTAATTGATGCGGAGAGTCAAAGCAGGCGGCTCAGAGAGTCGACAGCCACATGCGCCTCCTCGGAGCGCCCAGCAGACCCTCTGCCTGCTCCCTCCGGCATGCCAAATGATGCAGGTCTCACACAGGTTCACAACTTCACCAGTCGAAAGTTTTTAAAATAGAAAAATAAATAAATAATCCACTCTCTAAAGTTGGGCAAACTGTTCTTTCACCGTAAAAATGGTACATTCTGATTATAAGTGTGGAAAAGATGTGTTGGGGGCGGTGGGGGATGGTGGGGGGGGGGGGGGGGGGGGTGGTAGGGGACTGTTTACGTCGACATGATTGGAGAAGAATGTTTTTAAAAGCAATTTATGCCCTCATCAAAACAAACGAAAATTGCTCCAACATATCCAAAAAGGTTCTCGGTCACAATGACCGACGATTTCTAACTCGTCGCTGAACGTTAAATCGATCGGATCTGAGTGATAAATATTCCGTCCGGCCCCTCGCAGCAGGCGTGTCCCTCGGCCGCCTGTCTAATCGCCTGGCTGTTTAACGGCAGCGCTGGTCTCCTCCCAGAGCGGCTGAGAGGCGCAGCGGGAGCGCTCCTGGGGCCTCCATGTTTGTTTGTCTTGTTTCATTTCTCTCCCGTCTCTGCAGCAGGCAGAATCTCAATGCTCACAGTTCAAACTAGGCACGGCAATTAAAAGAGTAGTTTAAAGTGTAACAACAGATAAATTGCTTCTCCAGCGCTCTCTGCTGGGACTCTGTCAATTTTTGACCTAATTAATGATTGTGTTAAGCCTCATATTCAGCCCATTGGAATTCTGTAGGCATGGAGGAGAAAGGAGTACATAGATTTCCATTACGTGATGCTTATCCGAAGGGAAATAGTCTGGTAGAGAGGGGGGGGGGGGGGGGGGGGGGGGGGGGAGAAAACACTCCCCTCATTTGCATGTGTTTGCAGTTATTTGAAACAATTTGTTCTGTTTAAGAAAAGTGAAGACCTTAGGTTGTTTGGTGGAGTAAATGTAAATGAGCATGTCTGCTGTTGTTGCGCTGCCTTTGTTCCAGCGAGTCTGAGGGAGGGAAGATAAAATCTGAACAAGGTTTAACGACGGAACAGTTGAACTCGCAGCGTTTTACACACACACACACACACACGTACAAACACACACACACATACACACACCTCAGGGACCTGGGGAGAGCTGGAACCATCAACATCGCCCAGACGGGACTTTGAGGAAATTAGAATTGAACACAAACAACAAGATATGACGACTGCTCGTACAAGTTTAAACTGACGAAAAGACTTAAAGTGTTGTTGTGACCATCGTGGATCTGTGAATTAATCGGACAGTTTCAAGACTAAATCAGGCCCAGAATGTGACAAAACTGGTCTGCAAAGGCAGAATGAAGTGATTGGTTCTGTCAGGGTGTGAGTGTTCCAAGATGAGGAAAGACAAGGGGAGGGGTCTGTGTGTGTGTGTGTGACAGAGTGTGTGTGTGTGACAGAGTGTTTGTGTGTGAGAGAGTGTGTGAAGAGAGAGTGTGTGTGTGTGTGTGTGTGTGTGTGAAGAGTGTGTGTGTGTGAAGAGTGTGTGCACGTGTGTGTGAAAAGTGTGTGTGTGTGTGTGTGAAGAGTGTGTGTGTGTAAAGAGTGTGTGCATGTGTGTGTGAAAAGTGTGTGTGTGACAGAGTGTGTGTGTGTGAGAGTGTTTGTGTGTGAGAGTGTGTGAAGAGAGTGTGTGTGTATGTGAAGAGTGTGTGTGTGTGTGTGAAGAGTGTGTGTGTGTGTGTGAAGAGTGTGTGCACGTGTGTGTGAAAAGTGTGTGTGTGTGCAGGATGGTGTATTCCCTGTCAGACCTGCAGATAGCTACTGATCACCTCTCGCCCTGCCCAAACAGTTTGACAAACACTGGACACCCTCCAACAACACCCTAGCCCCTCCACCCCCCGTCCCCCCCCCCCCCCCCCCCGTCCTCCCCCCCCGTCCCCCGTCCCCCCCTCCACTCATTCCTCCCACAGCCGTTTCTCATTATAAGCGCTTTCCATTCAATCCCGCACAACGCCAGTAGTCATTTTGTCTAAAGGAGAAAAATCAAAGCTGTTTTGCTCAATAAGCTTGGAGCCGAGGAGATACAATTAGAGCATTAGTCATTCCTTTCTGCTAGGAGAAACCCAACAACCAAGCTGCTGCTAATGTGACCCTTACTGCTGCTTATGGAAACCACACACCAGCCACTAACCGCACCTTGTAGTCCAAGCGGCCAATAGCACCTGTCCTTCTTATGTCATAGCAGGTGATTGGGGCAATCAAGGACCAATCCCAAACTGCCGCTTTCCAGTGGGCGTGTCTCTGGCACGGCGGCTAATAGGAAAACGTGGTTTCAACTTGCGTGCGCGCACACACCTATACACACTTAGAGACACACGTATGTACTGTATACACAAGCATGGACACACATGTACAGTAGAGAGAACCACACGCACACACAAACAGTGTATATACACACAGATTCATGGACACACACGCACACCCTTTCTCCCTCCATGCTACATTATGCAGGAGCACTCTGGCTAATAAATCTTTTTAGCTAATGCATTCCAGATGGAAGCTGCATCTCAGCAGTTTAACCTTCCTAAACCCTTCCAAAAATCCCTCCCTCCCTCTCTTCCATTCTCCCTCCCTCCATCCCTCTCTCCACACCATCCCTCCATCTCTCTCTCTCTCTCCGCTCCATCCCTCCCTCTGTCCATCCCTCCATCGCTCCCATCCATTTATCTGGTCTTGATCGAAGCTGCATCTGGAACTCCTGATGTTAGTGGTGTAGATAGCTAGCTGGCTGGCTGGCTGACCAACTGGTTGTCTGGCTGACCAACTGGTTGTCTGGCTAGACTTGTATGGGTTAGTGGGTCTATCTCACACCAACCAGAACCTGTTCAATCTTTAGATAAATAAATACGCTGCAGAATTGATTTAAACTTGCTGTAGTCACTTTGTCAGACGTCGATAAGAGGCTGGAATATCCATAGGTTTGTCCATAGTAATTATGACTCTAGAGAACTGCTGCCATACCATTAATCTCTCGCCCTCCTAGCCTGCCGGAACCATCCGTCCTTATTGACAGGATATGATGACGCAGAGCAGATAATCCATATCCTGGACGTGAGCACGGGACACGATGGAACGCATTCTCACACCAAGTGAAGAAATCCGGATAAAACTAAAATGATGGTAGATTCCGGAAGAGAAGGAGAGAGGGTTCGGCCCATGGCCTTGTCCCAGCCGTGTGTTCCCACCTCAGGAATGTGTGCGGGGGTTGTGTGTGTGGTGGGGCGGCTGTGCGGTCTCTTTGGAGTGCTCCAGGTGTGTGTAGCTTGTTTGATACATCCCAAACTCTTCCTGTCCCAGTCCTGCTGTCATGACTAATGCTGCTGCTGCTAATTCTGAAGGACAGTTGTGTAACAAAGGGCAGTGGTGCTGTTCTCGTTTTGACCAGTAGGGGGATCCGTGTTAACGGCATCACAGGCTGAAGAGTGTGAGACACTGGTGCAGTCAGCGGTAGATCATCAGCTGTCACCTCACCTAAGATCTTTCCAGATGACAGGCCTGACACTACTATCTAATCCAAGGCAGCAGGAGTAAAGCTATCTCTGTCGGTCCTCCTAGCCTGTCTGTCCTCCCAGCCTGTCTGTCCTCTTAGCCTGCCTGTCTGTCTGCATGTCTGTCGACATCCTCCTCTCTGCCCAAATGTTACCCCAGATCTCTTCTCCCACCCTCATCAACCTTTAACGACATCCATCTGCACCTACATGGCAGAGACCCAGAGACCCAGACTTCCCACCCAGCAGCCAACTCCCCACCTACCAGCCTACTTCCCACCCCCCCCCACCTGCTGGCTCTTCCACCCTCTCTCCCTTTATCTATCTCTGGCTGGCTGGTCAACAGGCTCCATATGTCCTCTTTATGGACCTGCCTGAGGATAGGAGCGATGTGGGGGTGTCAGACCTCCATTGCATGGGGGAGGACTTGGGGCGATGCGCGGGGGTCAGAGCTATAAAGCACTTCCAGGTTGAGAGGGGCTAACATCTCTGTTCCTGCACAGCCAGGGAGCAGAGATGATGACTGGGGCCAGCGGCAGCATTCGTCTTCATTCCCTGTGACTGTCCTCATGTCTTATTATTACTGGCTGTCAGGAGAGGGGGAGGGGAGGATGAGAGAGGGGGAGGGGAGGATGAGAGGGGGAGAGGGGGGGAAAGAGGCGGAGAGGGGGAAGAGGGGAGGAGGAGAAGAGGGGTGGGAAAAGGGAGGAGGAGGGAGGGGGGAGATGGGAGGAGGCTCTCCACCCCTCCGCCTCCCCTCACACCCCATCCCTCACAGATACACAACCCCACCCCTGTGGATGTTTGATTGGAGAGCCACCCTGGTAGTGAACCAGGACATGACGCCTCTTTTAAATATTTGCCCAGCTCAGAGGGATACGGTTCAAGGTCAGTGGGCTTTACCGCTCCAGCTAGACAGAGGGGGGGGGGGGGGGGGGGGGGGGGGGGGGAGGTAAAGAGAGGGGGGGTGGAGAAGGAAGGGAAAAAGAGGGAGGGAGGGAAAGAGAGAGAGAGGGAGAGGAAGGCTGAGCTGAAAGGAAAGAGAAGTATGGACAGACGCACGCACACAGACACACACCCGTCCACGCCCACGTGTGCACACATCGACACACACGCCTGATGGTTTTATAGACCTTCTGTTCAGGATCCTGGGGTGATTGAAACAGTAACATCCTCACAAACAACCCTATAACCCCAGCCCTGTCCTTCATCACTAACCTGCATGGCTACCCCTGCCCCTGCATCCAGACAGAGCAGAGTGTTTGTCTGTGTGTGCGTGTATGTGTGTGTTTCTGACTGACCCTGAGGTGGAGAGGTGGGGCTGAGCAGGAACAGGAACAGGCTGGAGGCTGAGTGTATTGGGAGTTGGCAGAATGCTTGTTAGGAAAAGTAGAGAAAGAAAAAAAAAGAGAAGGTTCTTTCTACTGAGACTTTTGCTGAAAAGATGCTAGCTGGATGGGTTTCATACAGACTTCATCAGTTGTATTATAGTACTTTACCCCTGTACGTGGAGCTTACTGTATATATTTCACTGTACATAGTGGCTTTCAACTGAATGTCCTGGTGTTTATATGGCAGTCTGGTGACACTTTGTCACTCCTGCTGAAGCTGGAAGCCAATCTGCTCGACCGGTTACCGTGCTACAGTTAACTGGAGGGATGCACACCTATAGATATTTAAATAGATGTAGAGAAATGAAGAAGAAAGGACAATGAGAGAGGAGATGGAGGTCAGTAATGATGAGCTTCATGTCCTCCAGTCCAGCAGAGAGCAGTGTTCTGGGACAGACTAGCTGTAACACCAGACCAGGTACCATGATGGCACCGGCCATGCGTGCAGAGATGCGCATGACACGTCCCAATGTGCCGTTTTAGCTGCGATCCACGCTTGAGCTTGGGAACCACGTATCCACGACAACCGCTCTAAAACGTCACAGGGCCAGATTAAGGAGGAGTGTTTCTTAAGTGAAAATCACGTCATTAAAACACGACAAAACCCACAATAAAAATTCAGAATGAAAACCAATGTTTTGTTTCCTTGTCGCCTGTTAGACACACGCCACTACAGCTGGCTGAGGCATCCCTGTGGGGAAAAAAACGATAAAACAACACACACAGACCCACACACGTACTCACACACACACACACACACAAACTCCTCTGGTGCCTTGTTCCGTGCTTTGATGCAATTAAAAAGCAACATTAGTTCCAGCAGCAGTGGGGAGTTGTAGTTCCAGAGCCATTGAGATGGCGCTCTGAGGTGTTTACGATTCCTCCATGACACATTCTGCTGGCTGCAAAACTCTGGCTTCTGATAGGCTGAGCCCAGCAGAGATGCAGGACCAATGATGGCGTGCCAGGGAACATATTCTAAAAACACGGACTGTTGAGGAAGATGTACTAAATCAAACGGGAGATAAAGATAGAAAGGGGTGGGAGGGTTGAACCAGGGTCAGCAGCATAAAGGCTGGAGGTTCAGCCCCTCAGTAATGACTGCTTGACAGAACGAAGGAGGCTTTGTCAGAACTGTGACGGAGATGATTTTACAGTGAACTTCAGACTACCAGCCACCTTAGGCCTCAGGCTTTAACAACCAGACAGTACGCTACATTCAGGGGGCCACATTTGATCAATTACACTTCAAATTCAGAAGACAGAGCTTTGGAAAAAAGGTAGATGTACTAATTGAACCCTAAAACCAGCTCCTAGATTCTGCATTAGAGGAACTGGGGTTGTGTTCGGGCTCGTTATCCATGGAGAGTTCATGCTCGTTAGTCAAGGAGAGTTAGTGCTTGTTAGCAAGAGAGAGTTAGCTCTCGTTAGCAGGGAGGGATGGAGCTGAAAGCGGGAGAGGCAGGAGGCTCTGGGGACAGGAACAACTTTCTGGTCTGATCAACATCAACATTCCGCCTCTGTTAATCAGAAAACATAGAGAGAGCGAGAAGCAGAGAGAGAGAGAGAGAGAGAGAGAGAGAGAGAGAGAGAGAGAGAGAGAGAGAGAGAGAGAGAGACATGATGGATTCTAATTCCACAACCAAGCCTGCCACAGCTAGAGGTGAGAACAGAGAAAGCAAGAGACAGAGAGAGAGAGAGTAAAGAGAGAGAGAGAAATAGACAAGGGGGGATTGAGATAGAGAGAGGTTTCCCGTCTCAAAGTTTCCCCGCACCAAATCACACGCCAGACAGGAGAGTGGTACCCACAATGCCTCTGGGGAGGGCCCCTGCCAGCTGCCTCTCTACTGTGCGCCCTGGCTCTCGGCCCACAATGCAGCGCTCCAGTCAGAGTGCAGGAGAAGCCAAAAGCGTGGAGGCGTTCCCATTTCATTAGCCACAATTTCTCTCCTGAATGCTTATAATTATGAGGAGCTGGGAGTCTGCTGGCTGGTGCTGGAGAGGGTTCACTCTGGAAGGATCCTTCAGTTTGGGAACAAAGCTGGAGCTCAACACACTCACAACACGCTAACGACACGCTCACAACACACTCACAACACGCTAACGACACGCTCACAACACGCTCACAACGCGCTCATAAAGCACTCACAACACGCTCACAACACGCTAACGACACGCTCATAACACTCACAACACGCTAACAACATGCTTACAACACGCTCGTAACGCACTCACAACATGCTCACAACACGCTCACAACACGCTCATAACACACATTTACACCACACACACACAACACACTCACAACCAGCCACTACAGCAGGGTAGAGGAGCAGGAGCTAATTTAATGGATTTCTATGCTCTTGTGATGTTAAGCAATTGGACAGAGTGTTTACGTTATAGAAGATGAACGTATTGTGTGTTGATGAATTCTTAAATACAGGCATTTCATACTTAATTAGAATGTTTCCCATTCAAACCAGGATTCTATTCATCTTCCGAAATAGGGGACAAAACGGATGTTTTGGGTGGTATAATACTTGTGAATAGCAAACTGTGGAAGAGGACAGAGGGCGAGAGAGAGAGAGAGAGAGAGAGAGAGAGAGAGAGAGAGAGAGAGAGAGAGAGAGAGAGAGGAGAGAGAGAGAGAGAGAGAGAGAGAGAGAGAGAGAGAGAGAGAGAGAGAGAGAGGGAGGGAGGGAGGGTAAACAGAGAGAAAAGAAGAGGTGGAGAAGATGACAAAATCCTCCCCATCTCCTTTACAGTAAAAGCTCCCCATTAATCCACATGCTCACAAGTTATAATGAAATTATTCAGCAGGATCGGATTCCTTAGTGCCAAGCACAAAGAGAGCTGAGGAATGAGAGGATTAATTTCCTTCTGGAGGATTTGGGCTCAGTATTTGGAGACAGGGGTTTACCCCCACCCCCCCCCTTTCCCCTCCTCACCACCTCTTCCACACAACCATGTCGTTAGCCAGAGTCAGACAGCCACATGGTAACACACGACACTAACACACGCTCTAACATCGCTTCCGGTCTAGCCTTATTTTTGAGTCCTCCATCTTCATCCTTCCTTCCAGCCGACCTTCCCGCCTTAATCAAACAGGACTCTTATCTCATCGCACATTCACTGCGCTCATGTGTTGCGATGCTATGTAAGTCTATTGTGCTCTGATCACACACTGTTAGGGATCACACACACAGGCTTGTTGTGTGAAACATCCAGAAGCACAGAGGCTTGAAGAGCAGATCACACACTGCTGTTCTTCTGTCCTCAGCCTGTTGTGTGAGGGGATGATGTCAGCCGCCTCTGATGTTGACAGTGGATCTGAGTGGCGTTCCTCAGGGTTCCCTAGCAGGACCAGTGGGGTTCTGACACCCCATTATAATGAGAAAATATAAATGTTGGTGACGGCTAAAAACCAAAGGAAAGAGTCTCCTCACTGCAGCCTCTGACTGTCCCAATTGTTCTGAGGTCTGTTGTGAACAACCAGCTGCTTGATGTATTTATTAGTACCCCAAGAAATGAGCTGATCTTAGATCAGAGTTGAGCTGTTGTTAGATAGAGATGTTACTATAGACTCTTGTTTCAAGTCTCATCGTTAGGACAGGGCTGCACTGCACCGGGGAAGAAGGGAGGGCGGGGTCAGAGAGAGAACATGGTGGGGGAAAGAGGAAGAGAGAGAGGAAAAAGACTAACCGAATAGAAGGGAGGAGGGAGGAGAGATGAGTGAGGAGAGAGAGAGAGAGAGAGAGAGAGAGAAAGGGAAGAGGGAGAAGTGAGGAGGGAGGGAGAGAGTGGTTCTCTTTTGGGATGTTAGTCCAGTGCTGAGGTGGATACCGCCTGTTGAAATTCGTCAGGTATCTCAAGGTTGTTATCTCTCTCAGATCAACAGCAGGGGTCAGAGTTCATGGCTGCCAGAGTTTCCCTGGTGCCCCCCCCCAACCCTCCCCACTGTTGATTGACAGCAATCAGGCTCCCCTGCCCTCCCCCCGCCCGTCACCCAGGGAACAAAGTGGGGGTCAGGACAGTGGGTGATTTCATCTGTCATTTTTAATTATCCAAATGATATTCACACAGCCAACCTTGGCCATCCATCAGGGGTATGACATTACCATACACAATGTTTGTTTAAAAGACTGGGCCTATAAAATCAAACAATTAGGAATGCAGACAAGCCTTGATATTGACTGCATAAATAATAAGACCTGCCTTTTTTCTCCCCCCCCTTCCCTTCCCTTCTTCAACTCACTCTCTCTCACTCCCCCCCCTCTCTCTTCTCCTCTGTCCGAATTCCCCCTGCTAATGAATCAGAAGATCGGCATGTGTGTGTGTGAGTGTGTGAGTGAGTGAGTGCGATAATCAAAATGCGTCGCTCAACACCAAGCGTTGACCTTTACTCCCTGAGTTTCCAGGATGACGTCAGGTCATGGTTTCTGGGGAGCTAGGCTCACCGTTAATAAAGCTGCAATACCGCTGTGTGTGTGTGTGTGTGGAGTGTGTGTGTGGAGCATGTGGGTGCCTTAATTGTCCATCTCTGTGCAGATAAAACGTGTTCTGTACGGCATTGGAATCTACAGTAAAATTAGACACCTCTAATTTGTAGAGCGAAAAGATTAGATTAGATTAGATATACTTTATTAATCCCACAACGGGGAAATTCACTTGCTAAACTCAAATACTTTACTTCCTCTCCTGTCTACCTGCTCCCCCTCTCCTGTCTACCTGCTCCCCCTCCACTGTCTAGCTGCTCCCCCTCTCCTGTCTACCTGCTCCCCCTCTCCTGTCTACCTGCTCCCCCTCCACTGTCTAGCTGCTCCCCCTCTCCTGTCTACCTGCTCCCCCTCTCCTGTCTACCTGCTCCCCCTCACCTGTCTAGCAGTTGCCTGTGTCTCGCATGCACCCTCCTCATCTGTTCCCCATCTGAGAGCTGAGTCCAACCTGTCTGTGCTAACCTGGCTAACTGTCTGTCACATGCCACCTGCCCTTACACCTGTCCCTCACCTGTCTACCAGCCCAACAGCTGCCTCACATTTGCCACCTGTCTCACCTATCTTCCTACCTCCTCTAACATGTCACTCACCTGTCTTCCTGTCTCTGGTTGGATGGATGGATGGATAGATAAATAGATAGATGGGTGGATAAAGATGGATGGACAGACATGTTTAAGATGAGACAAAGGCCTGAACACTATCCACACAATTGCAAATTGTTTCATGCAGATTCATGCAGCGCAAAATATTGGTCTTGTGATTCAGCTGTGCTGTGTTGGTCCTGTGCGAGCGGCAGCTATTGTGTGTGTGTGTGTGTAGCTGCCCAGCTACAGCAAACTCCCTCCCCCTGTGAAAGCACACCGCTGGATGTGTGTGAAAGATATAAATGACGTGTGCTAAACAACAGTACACATACTTAACATAAGCCATTCATTACATCTCTGCGTGTGTGTACGTGTGTGTGAGTATGTGTGTGTGTGAGCGTGTGTGTGTGTGTCAGCGCAGGAGAAGCTGATCTATCAAAGCTGTCTAGAAGCCCATCACTTGTTCTGGCCAGTGTCATGAATGATGCTTTGTCTGTCACAGGCTTGGCCAGCATGGAGATGAGGAGTGTGTGTGTGTGTGTATTTCACTGTGTGTGCATTTCACTGTGTGTGTGTGTATTTCACTGTGTGTGTGTGTTATGTAAATTCCACTCTCATTATGTTATGCGGGCTAGTGAACCACAGAGAGAAGGGCTCTGACATGTTTGCTTTCAACAGCAAATGAGTAAACAAAAAGCAGAGGTGTGCAAGAGAGAGATGGAGGCTTTTCCACCAGCGCCATGACAACCTGGAGAGCTGACCCTGCAGACACACACTAGCCCACCTGGCTTCAGGCTCCAGCGTGGCACAACCTTTTGTGTGTGTGTGTGTGTGTGTGTGAGAGAGAGCGAGTGTGTGTGTTCTCTGTTAACAAGAGCCGTGACAGATCCCGTTCCGTGCTCTGTGTTTGTAACGCTTGACTAAGACCATCTTTTCAGCTCGCAGAATAATCTCCCATCACACCACACTGATCAGGGAAAAATAACGATATCAAACTATGGGGGGGAGAACCAGGGAGGGAACAGAGGATAAGAGGAGGGGAGAACCAGGGAGGGAACAGAGGATAAGAGGAGGGGAGAACCAGGGAGGGAACAGAGGATAAGAGGAGGGGAGAACCAGGGAGGGAACAGAGGATAAGAGGAGGGGAGAACCAGGGAGGGAACAGAGGATAAGAGGAGGGGAGAACCAGGGAGGGAACAGAGGATAAGAGGAGGGGAGAACCAGGGAGGGAACAGAGGATAAGAGGAGGGGAGAACCAGGGAGGGAACAGAGGATAAGAGGAGGGGAGAACCAGGGAGGGAACAGAGGATAAGAGGAGGGGAGAACCAGGGAGGGAACAGAGGATAAGAGGAGGGGAGAACCAGGGAGGGAACAGAGGATAAGAGGAGGGGAGAACCAGGGAGGGAACAGAGGATAAGAGGAGGGGAGAACCAGGGAGGGAACAGAGGATAAGAAGACAAGAACAGGGCGAGAACAGAGAACTGAGAAAGAATGAAGTGAAAGAGAGAGGGAGGTGAAAAGATTAATAAAAAATACAAAGAAATGCATGAGAGAGAAGAGAGATATATACATAGAGAGAGGGATAGACAGAGAGAGAGAGAAAGAGAAAGAGAGAGAGAGAAAGGGGGGGGTGAGGGAGAGATTTGGTGCTTCAGTAAGAAGGAGGAACAGGATGGGTTCTGGTGACAGAGTTCACGACCAGGAGAACCAAATCTATTATCCTTCTGCATAGATAAACTGAAGGAATGCCTTTATATGTGTGACTGTGTGACAGAGACAAAACTGTTGCACACACCACACACACACACACACATTCCTAGACTGTTTTGTCTATCTTCAGATTGCACAAATTCCCCCACAAATGCATAAAGACTTGTCACACACACACACACGTTCCCGATTAACCTCTGACTCAGGCGGAGATAAAAAAGAACAATGTCTGGGAGAAAGAAAGAGTATTTGAGAAGAAGAGACGATGTGTGTCTGTTAGAGGGAGAGAGAGAGAGAGAGAGAGAGCGAGAGAGAGAGAGAGAGAGCGAGAGAGAGTGAGAGAGAGAGCGAGAGAGAGAGCGAGAGAGAGAGATTGGTCAGGAGATAAAGGCTAATGGGCATCTCTGGTTGAGGAGCTGCAGAGGGGAAGACAGGACACGCCTGAGGCTGTGATGGAAGTTGGGGCTTGGGATGAGGCTGATGATGAGGGCCAGGGCTATAACCAGGGGCTGAGGCAAGGGCATGGGCTGGGGCTGAGGCTGTGATGGGGGCTGGAGCTGAGGTCAGGGTAAAAAGTTGCAGCGTTCCCAGCAGAGGCGTGGAGCCGGGATGCTGAATGCTTCTTTATTCTCTCTTTATTGTCTATCTGCACCACCAATCAACCTGCCATTACAGGAAGTGACAGCTGCACACAGTCAGCCTCAGACGCCGGGGCCGGCTCCTCCTTGATGTTATGCAAATGTAAACAGCTGTCATTTCAGACACCACGTTCCTGCACTCACTGCTTCCACCAGCGTCGCCATGAAAAGGCCTTTGAAATGACGTATTTTTTTCGTTCTTCTCCGAAACATTATTATCACACAAGTCCGTGCCCGGGGAAACAACAAACGAAGTGGAGAAACAAACGTGAGGGAAGAAACGCGACAAGCAAACAAGATGACAAAGGAGAAGAGGAGATGAAAGGAGGTCTGTGTGGACCTGGAGATGGAAGCTCATCAACAGGCGTCTGCTCGTACCTGCCCCTCTGTCCTGCCACAGGTGCTGAGGGAAGTCACACACACACACACACACGCTCTCACACAAACACACACACACACAACTAATACTGATATCACACACACTCAAACACACACACACACACAAACACACTCACATACATACATACATACATACACATACACAACTAATACTGATATCACACACACACACTCTCACACACACACATACATGAAGAGAGGAACAAACCCGTCCGTAATTAGCGCCCTTCTGTTCGTTCTCGCCGGTCCCTTATTCATCTTCTAACACCACATGGTGTTGCTCCTTTATCCTCTGATACACACACATCAAACCTGCCTTTAAAGCAGCCAGACAGACAACCTGACTGCTGCGGAGGAGGAAACTTTTCAGTGTCGCACCTCATCTGTCACACACTCAGGAGAGCCGGAGTGAAGCCCTGATCACACGCTGGCAGAGCCGCTGGCCTTCTCCCTCCAGGACACAGGGCTGGGATCCAGGCTGGTTCACACACACACACACACACACACACATTCTCACACCTCACTGGGTCTCTGAGTCTCTGGTTGTGTGACTATGGTCCCAGTTACTATAGATACCTTTGTGCATGTGTCCCATTTGTTCCCAGGCAAAAGAAAACTACATTCAAAACAGTAGTCTGCAGACCCAGCCGGGGGACCCTGAATGTCCCACGTAACCCCGGGGGGAGGGGAAGAGGGGGGGTTCACATGGGGACCAACACAGTCAGCTACCCTCTGCGTATCTGCATATTCTATCAGTTAATTGATTATGTGCGTTGACAAACCGGGGTTGTAAATGTATTCAGCGTGTTTGGAGCAAACAAAGCGTGCAGAGGGCTCGTCTCCAGGCCAACTCCTTCCAGGTCAGGGAGGTCAGGAGTGCCAAAGGAGGCCAGAGGACAAAGCAGGCTGGGGAGGCTGGGGAGGATGAAGAGGCCGGCCTGGACACAATGAGAGGACTGATAGGGTGCCAGAGCTCCAATCCCACCCCATTCACTCCTTCACACACACACACATTCACTCCCTCACACACACACACATTCACTCCCTCACACACACATACACTCCCTGACACACACACACACTCCCTCACACACACACAGCATGATTAATCCCGTCACATGACCGAGGCTAGACAGACTGCTACAGACACAACACACCGTTTCCCCTACCCCGAAACCCCCCACTCACAGGCGTCCACACACACCCACACCCCCACAACCCCCACAGCAGCCAGAGCAGGTAGACAGGGAGTCTTAGTGATAGGGACCTCATCAAGGCCTCTCTCTTTATTAAGCCCTATCAAACGCAGGCCTAATCTGTCTAACATTAGCAGCAGTGCTCAACAAGTAATGACTGCCGTGCATTCATTATGACTTCCTCCAATCAATCACCAGCCGAGCATGCTTTCTTAAAATGTCATCCTAAAACTTTTCACAATCAATTAGGCCCAAGATTAATGAGGACAATTTGCCAGGAACAAGTCCTTTCCTGAAAAGGCCACGCCTGGACACACCTTCTGTCTGCTATTGATGTTAATTAGAAATTTCCGCTTCCTTGTCAGACACTTAACCTGGTGCCGCGGCAACGAGCGCTCCCCCCCCCCCTTCCCCCCCCCCGGCTGAGCACGCGAGCATGAGCGTCTTCTGGGACGTTCCAGAAAGCGATCTGCTCTCTGTCGTCCCATAATGGCTGAGGAGACGTCTCCCCCTTCTCTCTCTACCTGGGACACCCCCGTGTCACTTCCTATCCGCCGTCTGCTTAACAGGAAGCAGGAAGCCAAGCAAGAGGGTGGAGTGCTGTTGTCATGGCGATCTCCCGGGGAGTATCAAGAGAGGGGGGGGGGGGGTGTATCGGTTGCTCTCCGCGCCGGTTTCATGTTGGCATCCCACGCGACACACGCATAACATCCCAATGTTCACGACAGCGGCGACAGATGAGGTGAAGCGTGTGTGTGGACAGACAGGGGGCCGTGTCCCCCCTGCAGCGTGTGTGTGGACAGACAGGGGGCCGTGTCCCCCCTGCAGCGTGTGTGTGGACAGACAGGGGGCCGTGTCCCCCCTGCAGCGTGTGTGTGGACAGACAGGGGGCCGTGTCCCCCCTGCAGCGTGTGTGTGGACAGACAGGGGGCCGTGTCCCCCCTGCAGCGTGTGTGTGGACAGACAGGGGGCCGTGTCCCCCCTGCAGCGTGTGTGTGGACAGACAGGGGGCCGTGTCCCCCCTGCAGCGTGTGTGTGGGCAGACAGGGGGCCGTGTCCCCCCTGCAGCGTGTGTGTGGACAGACAGGGGGCCGTGTCCCCCCTGCAGCGTGTGTGTGGACAGACAGGGGGCCGTGTCCCCCCTGCAGCGTGTGTGTGGACAGACAGGGGGCCATGTCCCCCCCTGCAGCCAGCCGCTCTTATCAAACACAACACCACATCACTTACACTGGGAGCACAAACCTGCCATTTATTCTGTTGCCGTGCAGGATGAAAGGGTCAGCAGATTATTATTTGACCCCAAAAAAAGAAGAAGAAGAAAAAAATACGTTTTGGAGGAGTGTGATTTGGTGAAGGGGGGAGGGGGGCGGAGCGGGGAGGGGGGCGGAGAAGAATAAGGAACGTCAGAACAATGGGTCTCTAAGTATGGCTGGCAGCTTCCACTGTCCTATCAGCAGCTATCTAGTGGACACCCTGCTCCATTGTGAAGGAAACCGGCCCTGTGGGTTTATTATGTACAGAGATAAGGAGGACTGTGCAAGAGATTAACACGACAAGCCCCATGCAGAGCTGCCTCAGGGACTAATAGGGTTAATCACTATCAGAGTTTCATCATTTTAATTTAATAACTCGACTTGGCTATGATAATGCGAAAATGTACTTGGCTGTACATCTCAAAGGAGGTTGTGGCGTAATCCCTTGAAATAATATATTTTTTGGGGGGGTTGAAAACATTCCGATTATTACATGATATGTAACAAAAGTGTGAAAATTGTGAATAAAACCCTGCCAATGACAGACTGAATACGGAAAGACAAATGAACGTACCGTGTGTGTGTTTGTGTGTGCAAGAAGTCATGTGTGTATGCACCTGCGTGTGAGGGCGTGCATGTGTGAACGTTTGTGTGATATATTGAGTGTGTGTATGTGTGTGGGTGTGTCTATGTGAATGTGTGTGTGAATGTGTTTGTGTGAGTGTGTGTGTACGTGCGTGTGTGTGAGAGTGTATGTGGGTGTGTGTGTGTGTGTGTAAATGTGTGTATGAGTGTGTGCGTGTGAGTGTGTGTGTGCGAGCATGTGTGTGTGAGAGTGTGTGTGTGTGTATGTGAGTGCTTGTGCGAGAGTGAGTGTGCGTGTGTGTGATCTCTCAGTTCCTACCTGTAGTATGTGGCTTCCAAGGTGTGGCTCGAAGATGTCTGAGGCCACAGCAGTAGGACTTCTCCTCCGCTGGGTGCCGATAGCTACACACACACGCACACACACACGCACACACACACACGCACACACACACACACACACACGGGACAAGACAGAGAGACAGGAAGACTCCAGGTAAGACACACACACGTACTGGCGAGGGGGGGGGAGGTGTGTATGTGTGTAATACACTATGGACATAGAAACACAGACACAGATATAAATCATGTCAATACAGTAACATTCAACACAGAAGATTCACACGTTCAGTAGTAACACACACATGTAAATCACTTTGATCTCAATCTCTGCTTGCGAAAACCTTTGCTAGTATTTAGAATAATTAACAATTTACTATTTAAATATTTTAACTTTTGAGTTGAAAAAGAATCATGTGAAAATTGCAGTTTCAAAAATTTTATGTTATGGGACTAAAATACATTAGTGTGCATTGAATAATATCTGATCTATTTTCTTTCTTTATTTAATTGAATCTACTTATTAGAGTCCTTGTTAAAAAACCTTCCAACATTCAAAATGGCTTTAATGCAAAATAGAGAACACAAATATATAAAATCCAGCCAGCGGCCCACCTGAGATGGGCTGTAAACACACAAACACAAACACACACACACACACAGACACCTGCTCACTGCTACTAATCATGGAGGGTAAGACATATTTCAATAGTGTACATATTTGGAAAACACTGACACACTTTTAAGCTGTGTTATTTTAATTTAGCCATCCACAGACACCGACCCACAAACACACACACACACACACACACAAACATTATCCAGGCTCGTGCATATTCAACTGGCTGACTGCTACAAAGAGAGTTGGGATTTAAAATGAGGGATTATATCACGGCATTGATTCTGCCGCCGTGGCAACCACAGAACGCTGCCCCCGGGGCGTTTTTTCAAGACCAGCAACTTAAAAGTAGCGGTTGAGGTTGGACGCGGCGTGGCTGCTGAAAAAACGCCTGCGGTGATTTCAGACTTAACAGAGCCTGTCCCAACAGACCTCATTACAGGGAGTTTTATAACAAAGTGTTCTGTGCTTAATTTCCAGAGCTCAGCCTGGCGTCGGGGTAATGTTGCTGAATTAAGTGCAATTAATGATGTAATAAAAAGCCTTGAATAGCCATTAAAGAGACTCAAAGAGCGGGCAGCAAACAGGGTTTCCCCTGGGAGGGTCCAGGGGCAGGGGTTGGAGTCAGAGAGGAGGCCTCAGGTGGGCCTTGGGGATGATAAGAGGGGAGTGGGGAAGGGGGGCAGAATGCAGAATGAGAGGCTGGTGTCCTTGGGTGGCTCCCCTGGTTCAGGGGGGGGGGGGCAGCCAGCTCTCCGGCCTGGCCCAGGAAGCAGGAAGCTGGCCCTGCAGTTATGCTGGGAGCGTTTACCCCCTTCCCCTCCCCCAGGACCAGCCCTGCCAAACATCATGGGCTGGAGAGGCAACAACAGCAGGCTGCCGGCCCTGGAGACACACACACACAGGGAGGCATGTGCAGGTGTGCACACAATTAAATAGATACACACTTACAAATACACACACACACTTGGGCAGGAGGTTGATTAGAAACAAGGTTAAACCTGCTGGGTAACCCCCACCCTCCCCAAACGAACAGTTCTACATGACCCAGGCTCTAAGGCACAGCAGAGGGAGCTAGAACCCATTTAGCACTGCCCTGATACAGAGACAGAGGCACACACACACACACAAGCATGAACGCAGTAAGTGTAAACACTGGAAGTCACCATGGGCAAACAAAGCAAACCAGGGATGACAACATACTTAACTGTAACAAAGACTTTACTGTAACACCAGCTCAGTAAAGAACTGCATCTTGGCTCGCTCTCTCTCTCTCTTTCTATCTCTCCCTCAATCTTGTTCACTCTCTCACGCTAACTCTGTCTATCATTCTTTCTTTCTTTCTCTCTCTAGCTCTCACATACCCCCCACCCACCCACCCCCACCCCTCCGACGCACCACCACTAAAACAGACAGCTCATGTAGGGCAGTCAGAGGCATCACAGAGATCAAAGGCCTCTCGACCAACTTCAATTATCATCGTCTCCACTCCATCTGACACCCTGGTGGAAATCAGTGTGTTTTTTTTCCTCTCCTTCCTCTGCTCCACAATGGCCCTTCATGATCACAAGCCTGGTCGCCGAGCGCCACATGGAAATCACTGACGGATCGCTTTCATATGCAGGGAAACTCCCTGACCTTGGGGTGCTTTTCAGGCGGGAAACTATGGGCGGTTAATATTTAATAATGGAGAAGTTAAAATGTTAAAGCGGTGCGGAGGAAGGGAGCCTCTCCGGCCACCTTGAAGCCTCTCCTGCCTGTGGGCCGCTGCTTAGGAACACGGACATTAGCAATTCAGAGCAGTGTCTTATGGGTAGCGATGGCCCTTCACCTTAAAGTCTGTCTCCTCCCCCACCAAACACACACGCAAAGCTCTAGCTGAAACACACATTCAGACTCCCACACACACACACCCACTTCTCCCCCTACCCTTGGTTAAGACACAAACTGGCCTAATAACACCATAACACACACATGTACACACCTCACTTCGTCTACTGTAAGGTGATTAAAATGTTAAACACTGCTGGCGTGGTGTTTCCATGACTTTGGGGGCTAATTCTGGCCCTTTGGTTTCTCCAAATCATAAATGCAGATTAACGAGGGAATTTGAAACATGTCTCTCCTCCTGTTCAATGTCATTAAGGAGATCCATAAAAAAGGCTAGTCAGGCTGTATAAAACCCAGCCTTGACACCAGTGGTAGTGCTCTCTGAGGTGAGGAGGGCCTTTCTGAAGCAGGCTAATGATAAGGCCTGGCTATGCTAACAGGAAGCCGCTACAGTAAAGGACATGCAGGATGTGTGTCTGTAGCAGAGCAGCGTTTGATAACACACAGTGGCTCTGCTGGGTCTGGCTGCTACAGCCTGGGCCACAGACCACACAGGTGTCTCTTTGGTCTAATGGTAAACAGACTTAGCTTAGGCCAATACACACTTGTTTGAATTTACGGAAAGGGGCCCTCAGACCCGTCTGTGTAAGCGCTTATTATTCATGAACCGGCTCCAATCAAGCAGAGGAACGGGCACTAAAGAGGAGCCATCCCATTCCAGTACACTGCCCAGATGTGATATTGCTATTTAACGTTTGAAGTTGGGGAGATGGCAGAAAATAAGAACTCTGAAAATGAAACGCACGCAAACAAGATGGACGTTGTTATGTAAACTAATAGTGTTTGACGATGCAGGATTTCAGCTTCCATCCAGCTCTCCATGTCTCCTGTCTCAGTCTAATGCAGTCGTGTCACAACAACTTCTGTTGCATCCACCGCAATAAACACTATTTGATTCTCGGTACAGTGGCAATTTCAAAAACCTTGAGCTTGATTTGAAAGTCAATTTAACTTTCAGTTTTTATAAGTCAACATTATTGCTATTGTTAATTTATTTCTCATTTAATGGAAAATTGGTAACAGCGACACTCTGACTGTCATTCCACATCTGCAGTAATTCCTCCTGAAGCATTAGCGGTTAGCGCCCTAGCTCCTTATTCCCTCGCTACCCTGGGATTAGCGCCGCGGCTAAATGCCTTTTCTTCAGCCTCTAACCAGCGGCCTGGGGACAGGTACTGTTACACAAATTGCCAATTCAATTAGCCGGGTGTAAAGGCTGAAATGGCAGCTGGCAGACAGAGAGGACATTTTGGCAAGTGTCAAGCCTGATCTATCAGCCTGTCAACAGCCTGAGCAGATGTAGCTTTGCAGTACGGATGTCTGACCATACCGGGAGGGGTTTGTGTGTCTGTGTGGGTGTGTGTGTGTGTGTGTGTGTGTGTGGGGGGGGGGGTTACTGTGTGAGATAAAACAGGTTGGACTGTAGAATAACAGCTGATATTGTATTGGTTTTGAAAGCTGTCATAGTCCAGGGTTTACTTGGTTGACCAAGTACTAAGTACGCACTGGACTATGGCAGCTTTCAAAACCAATACGTCAGCTGTTATTCTACAGTCTAACATGTTTTATCTCACACACTCCATCGGACAAGACTACAAACAAGAGCATGATCCTTGCATTTCAATATAAAAGACAAACACACAATTAAATTGACACTAAAGTGTTATTTCCTGTCTCTCCCAGTCCTTCCGACTCGGCCCAAATGCTCCCCCATCACAGGGAAAAACATTAAGTAATTTACTGAGCAAGTCTAATGATCGGTTCTGATAGAGTGCTCCAGTATTCAAAGCTCACTTAAATAAGTCATTCACACCGAGACAGAGGCTGAAACATTTGTTTTAATTAGTTTTCTCTCCTCCAACGTTTTCCCAGCACTGCTGTTCAAGATTTCATGATGACCTGTTTAATAATCCATGTTCATGATCTCTCTGCTCATTTATGTCATCAAACTTTAACATGGGTGGTTCTACACTAACGATATGTCTGGCAAGGAGCAGAAGAGAGGGGTGGAAGAGAGGAAAGGAGGAGGAGAAGGAGAGGAGGAAGAGGAAAAGAAAAGAGGAGAGGATGATGGAGGGATAGGAGGGGTCTTGGGAGAGGAGAGGTCTTGGGAGCTGCTATAAGCCAGCCTAAATGACAGCTCCTCCAGATCATTATTCTGGGCCTCATTATCTCCTCTCTCTTGTTTTTCATGACATATTAACACGGAGGGGAATTCTGCAATTAACACAAGCTACAAGTCAACTTGATAATAGGGTCGGTTGCTTAATAATTCAATATTTTTACTTGGTTTTCCTGCCACAAATTATTTTATTTTGGTTGCATTTTGTGCCTTCGACCTTTGAATACAGAATAAACCTTCACTATAGTCAACTATAACCCACAACCGATAATAAAGGATTTTCAATTAAATTCAATACAACATCTTTTTAGCCTTTAGTGTTTAGATATGTACGTGCTTATGTCATGTCATATAGAGATGTGTGTGTGTGTGTTCTTTTGTGTGTTTGTACGTTTGACCCCTAACAGAGTGTGTCTGTAACACGCTTATGTGTTGGCGTACCGGTGTGTGAGTGTGCGTGCGGAGTGTGTATCCGTGACTCAGTCTCCACCGAGATGTTAGATTAGAGCTTGGAGAGGCGCTCAGATGAGGAGTGTAACAGTGTGGAGGAAGGCTCTGTAGAGTCCCTGCTCAAGTGATTTGGTATTTCATCACACCGCCATTTCCCCCTCCTCATCACCAGTGACCGGGTGTCAGATGGTCTGATAGGAGGGCGGGCTGAGGGCCCTGCAGGCTGACTGGGTGACAAGGACTGTCCAGACACGATTCATATCAAACCTCAAGGAGGAGAGGAGGAGATAATAGCTGGGCTATTCACTTCCTTTCTATCGCTTTTCTTAGTTTTGGTAAGAATACAATAGAGGATTGGTGGAGGCATTTAAATGGTGTGATGTCGCTGGTGACAAATTCTGAAAGTCATCCGCATCGCTGATATGATATTGGAGGATCTTGGATGATATTGATGATGGACCAAAATCCAGCCTGACATCGACACCATGACCCCGACACTCAAGCCTCAAGTCATCAATATCCACCTCCTCCACTCAGTCTGAGCAGAGGAGAGAAGAGGAGGTGAAAAGGAGAGGTGAGGAAAGATGAAAATGTGGAGGGGGAGAGGGGGGAGGGGAGAAGGGGGAGGGGAGAAGGGGGAGTGGGAAAGTGAAGAGGAGGGGAGGAGGAGAGGGTGACAGCAGATGTTATTGACATGGAACAACACGATGCAGGAGGTCAAGTTCAAGGGTCGTTTCTAACCAATCAATACACCCAAGAGACCAGAGGGGAAGGAGTAATGAAAAATAGAATCTCATCTGATTTGGAAATGCATTCATTATGGCCTAACTGTATTAGAGCGAGAGAGAGATGGACAGAGAGAGGCTTCCAGAGAGAGACAGAGAGAGAGAGACAGAGAGAGAGAGAGAGAGAGAGAGGATGGTGGCAGAGAGGGAGACTGGTGTGCCCTATGGCAGCAGAACGACAGCTAAACAAACAGTCCATTACTGAGCTGCATGCTGGTCCTGCTGTTAATCAGCTGCTGTATGATGGGGATGCCAGGCCAGAACTGGCCCACCTTCATTCTGGAGGACACACACGCATATTTCTACATGACTCTCAGTCTAACAGTGCCAAGAGATGGGAGATTGCAGACCCAGACACTACACTGCTGACACAACTGAGACACACTGTCTTCATACACTTCATAACCTACTACTCTCTCTCTCACACACACACACACACAAACACACCCGTATACACACACCCTCGCTTCCCTCCTTTCCATCTCTTTTGAATCTCTAACTCTCCTTCCCTCCTCCCTCTCCCTTCCTCCTTCAAGTGTAGAATTCTCCAGCTCTCCCCCTCTCTCTCTCCCACTCTCTCCCTCTCCCCCCCTCTCTCTCTCTTTCTCTCTCTCTCTCTCTCTTCTCTATCTCTCTTTCTCTCTCTCCTGTGTCCTCTACTCCTGTCCTTGACTCCAACACACCCCAGCTGGCACTCAGCCAAGTATGGAGACAGCAAAGATGATTACCAGGTCTGTGTGTCTGTCTATGCCTGTGTGTGTGGGTTTGTGTGTGTGTATGTGTGTATGTGCGCACTATTGTAAGAGGGAGGGTCAGGAAGTGATATCATGAGGAAGTCACAGAGAAAGAGGACAGCTGAGAAGAGAAAGCAGTGGGTGTGATGGAATGAAAGTGGAACAAGAGAGAGGAGAGGGAGGAGGGGGAGAGGGGGAGAGAGAGGGAGGAAGAGAGGAGAGGGAGAGGCAGAGGGAGAGATAGGGAAAGAGAGAGGAGAGGGAGATAAGGGAGAGGGAGGAGAGGGAGGAGAGGGAGGGAGGAGAGGGAGATAGGGGGAGAGAGATAAAGTAGAGAGGGAGAGCGAGAGAAAGTGACAGAGGAGAGAAAGAGGGAGGGAGGGAGTGAGAGAGGGAGTGACAAAGAGAGACAGCGCAAGATGAGTATACTGTAGAGAGAGGGAGGGAGAGAGAGGTGAGGAGACAGTGCCAGACAGCTTACTACTACAGAGCAGCAGATCACCTGTGATGTCACCTCAGGGAGGTAGTCGTCGAAACAGACAAGGATGGGGAGAGATGGATAGGAGGCATGCTGCTGTGCATCTGTCTGAGTGTGTGTGAGAGTGTGTGTGTTTACAGAGTGTAGCTGTGTCTTTGAGTAGTGCGGAGAGGAGACAGACAGAATCTCCAATGTCTCAGTCTGCCAAACAACATCATAATTCGCTGAGGCAGAAAAATATTAGCGCCAGGGCAATAGAAAGCTGCCTGGCTGGCTGGTTGTTCGGAAGGTTGGCTGGCTAACTGGCTGGATCACTAGTTAGCTGGCTGGTTGGCATGTTGGCAGGCAAGCTGGCTGTGTAACTGACTGGAGGGTAGGCTGGCTGGTGGGCTGGTTGGCTGGCTGAGTGACCAGCTAGCTTGGCTGGCTGGCTGGCTGGATAGCTGGTTGGCTGGCTGGTGGCCTGACTGGCTAAACCTGCCCAGACATAATCAGGTGACAGCAGCCATGTTAGACTGGGATTACAGCAGGGTGGGAGTACAGCAGGACAGAGTGCAATCCCATGCCCTCTGAAATTTAGATTAGGATTAAGGCATCAGAAAAGGAGGAGATTGACTTAGATGAAAGGGCAGGGACTCAAGCCCAAGTCTCTGACTGAAACCACATCCCCGACATCGGTCAAGAGCTGCAGTTAGGCCATGGATACTTCCTTACAACCTTAAAACGATATCCTTTGTTAAGGATAATTCACTTTTCTGACTCATCATTTGAGGCAAGGTCATAGTGTTCCAGTGCAGAGACTGTCCATGCAGATAAATGTCTGACCTCAAGTGGGACGCTGTTTGATACTGTGTGTGTGTGTGTGTGTGTGTGAGTGAGTGAGTGCATGTACCTTGTGTTTGTGACCATGAAAGACATGGACTGTAATCAGTGTGGAAACAGAAGACACACACACACACACAGTGGGAGGACTGCAACACTAAGGTGACCACTGCTGCTGATGCCATCTCATTACAGAGAGGCAAACAATGTCACAGTAACAGGCACACAAGAACACAGAGAAAAGACATATTTATTTTCCCTCCCCGCCATTGAATATGAATTCTGGAACTGGCTTCCCCTTCCTCACAGGATTTATCCTCTTCCAGGTCAACATATGAAGGTATAACAGAGGGTAATGAAGACATCTGCCATTCTTCAACTCTCCCTTTCTTCTTCTCTCTCCTTCTCTCTACCCCTCTCTCCCTCTCGCTCGTTATTTTGGAAGTAAGTGTCTGCTAAATGAATACAATGTGAAACGTAATGTACCTTTCATGAACCCCACCCCTTTCTCCCTCCTTCTCGCTCTCTCTCTCTCTCTCTCTCTCCATCTCCCTCCTGCCCCCTCTCTTACCTGCTCTCTCCATCCCCCTGTCCACTGTGTTCTCTTTAGCTGTCTCTCCCTAATGAGCAAAGCCCAGGGTAGTCTATGGGAGAGGAACGTTATCACAAACTGCTAATGCGCCACGTACAATGGTCCTGTCTGCTGCTGCAGAACCACACGATGGGTCTATACAACACAGGCGCATCAGTGGACACAGACACACACACACACACAGAGGCACACACACACACAGCTGCCTATTCGCAGGCTAGGTGTGTGCTTCAGTCAGAATCAGAGACCCACTCCAGGGGAAACTACCTGAGCAGTAAAAATTAATGAACTCTGAACCGCTCAGTACTGGTCTCATCTCCGCGTGGCGTCCCCAGGACACGCCTCATGCTTCCACGCCTTCCCACAATCCATCCTGCTCCTCATCAGCCAATTTTCATTTAAACGTAATTAAGGTCTGAAATGAACATTATGCATTAGATAAAACGACAGAATCCGCTGACTACACTGGGTGGGGGAGGGGAGGGGGGAAGGGGTGAAGGGAGATGGAGGGGAGGGAGAGGGAGGCGGGTAAGGAGAGGGAGGGGGGTAAGGAGATGGAGGAGGGAGGGAGTAGATTGGGGAGTCAGGGAGGGAAGGAGGGAGGGTGGAGGGTACAGTTGGAAAGGGGAGAGAAGAGGAAGGACGAGACGACAAGACATAATTAATAGCCATTAGGGTACAAGTCATCTTACTGCAAATGTTGAGTTAAACAGGATAATTAGCTTCCTCATTGTGCTGGCTGGTCAGAGGTGATTTAGTAGGGGACTCCCGCTATCTATTACACCCAAGTCAGATAGAGGAGAGGAGAGGAGGAAAAGGAGGAGGGAAGGAGGAAAGGAAGAGGACGGAAGGAAAAGAAAAGGAGAAGGACAAGGAGGAACAAGAGAGGACACCATGTGAAGACGTATTCATGCAGTGTTCAGAGCCAGTCAAGCGGGCTGAAGGTAGAGGCAGACCACAGTCTTATCACCGTCCGCTCCTTATCTCTGTGTGTGTGTGCGTCTCCATAGACACTTTATTAGTCCTGCAGGAACGCTGAAGACACTACATGACCTCCACTATACTACACTGGAGCTATCTGGTATTAGTGTGTGTACCGTATGTGTGCATGTGCGTGTGTGCTGGAAAAAGAGGCAGAGAGAGAGATGAGAGAAGCTCAAAGCTTTGCCCTTGGTGGAAAATTCGCCAAGGAAACTGGAAATGTGGAGATACTTGGAGGAGAGAGTATCAACAGGCTTACCAGCAGACAGAGGTACAGACGGAGGTAAATACTGAGGTACAGAGGTACAGACTAAGGTACAAACTGAGGTAAATACTGAGGTACTGAGGTACAGACTGAGGTAAATACTGAGGTACAGACGGAGGTAAATACTGAGGTACAGAGGTACAGACTAAGGTACAAACTGAGGTAAATACTGAGGTACTGAGGTACAGACTGAGGTAAATACTGAGGTACTGAGGTACAGACTGAGGTAAATACTGAGGTACAGACTGAGGTAAATACTGAGGTACAGAGGTACAGACTGAGGTAAATAACGAGGTACAGACTGAGGTAAATAATGAGGTACAGAGGTACAGACTGAGGTAAATACTGAGGTACAGAGGTACAGACTGAGGTAAATAACGAGGTACAGACTGAGGTAAATAATGAGGTACAGAGGTACAGACTGAGGTACAGAGGAACTGACAGAGGAACAGACAGAGAAACAGACAGAGAGATTTCTGTTCTGCAGTTGCTTCATCCCAGCTCTGCCTGAACCTACGTAGCACATTAAAGGATTTTGTCCTGGATTGCATTAGGCAGCCTGAAATTAATCTACCATTACAGGGTGAGAATTTAAGACTGCCAGGCTTTGAGGGCGACTGCCATAAAATAGTTTAACTGCTCTAGTGGAAACCTGATTGGTGGAGGCTGCCAGTGAGCGTTTTATCGTGTGTTAAAGAGAGGAGGGGTGGGGGGAGGGGAAGAACATCAGCCAAGGACTAATTTTAGTATTGGCTGGTGTCTGCAGCGGCTGTAAACACAGCCTTTGGTACAGAAATAGAGCCAGTGTGATGGGGAGGGCTGCCCTGCTGCACCAGGGCTTGAACCTTGCTCTCAAGCACACGCTAACCCAAAACATCCAGAGAACAGCCCTGATACGGATCATTAAGGTCCGTCCTCGATGTCTCCACACTACCTCCTCCACGGGGTCCATGTCTAAAGACGAAACCCATCTCACCCCTCTCTCCTCCCCTCCCTCCTCCATAACCCCCTACTCTTTCAGTATGGCCTGTATTGATCCCTGAATGCCCATGAACAAGTGACATCTACCTCCTCATCATCAACCACAACAAATCTTCCCTTTTTGTGAGCCAGCTGAGCCCCCCCCCCCCCGACACAAACACAAAACAACACACAAGACAAAGGACAGCCACAAGCACAACAAAAATCTAACCGGGCACCAAAGCGTTCCTCAGAAGAAGCGCTTGGTCTTGGTGTTTTTAACCGATTTCCCACGGAGCCGTTTGGCACGCAGGAGGGGAATGAGAAGGTGTTTCAACATTAGACACAGCCGCCGTGGTCCAAACAAGCGTTAGATGATTTCAAACGGCCTTTTTAACGCACAGAGAGTGTTTTCGGCAGAGGCAGCAGCAGCTGAGGGTGGGGTAGGCTGGGATGATCTCACTCTCACAAGTGACAGAATCCCACAAAGTGCTCAGTAATTGTTGTGATTATGCGCTTTGGAACGAGATAAAATGCTCCCCAACCCACCCCCCCCCACCTCATCCACCCAACCCCAATTTTTTTGCAGATGGCGTGACATAATGGCGTGGATGAGGGAGGGGGGAAACTGGAGTAACTGATGATGGAAAGATAAAGTGCAGCATAAAAGTCCTCTGATGCCAGCCTCAGATATACAAAGTAGAGTTCAGTCACGTAGGAAGGCAGCAGACCAAGTACCAAAGCAGATCAATCGAACACCCAATTAGCCCGGCTGAGGACTTTATTTAGGCTTTTCTCTATTCTTAAAGCTTCTCGGCTTCATGCCATCCCAACTGTCCTCCTGACTACGAGGCGCAAAGCTGTTCTCAAAGCAACTATCTGACCACAGGGTGAGTGCTGCTGACTCTACACCAACATCTAACACTAGGGACCAAGGGATCAAGCACCCCCACCATCTCCAACGCATCACAACGGCTCTCCGTTTAATCACACGGGACGATCAGTCACTTCCCTGCTCCCTCTCTATCTCTCTCTCTCGCCTCGCACACGGTCGTGTTTTCCGGACCTCTCCTCCAGGGCCAGAGAAGCCGAGCCGGACGGTGGATCAGCTGGGTTCAGATGGAGGATCATCTGAAGGATCAGATGGAGGATCAAAGCTGGTGGTTTTGAAGTGAACTACAGTTCCGCTCGAGCGTCTGCGTGTCCCCCTGCCCGCGCGCCGGGAGAGGAGGAGGCCCCAGCACTGTTTACAGCACATTTCCATTTAAAAGCGGGCCTCAGCGTGCAATGTAGAATGTGTTGATTCGGAGGACTATCAGCTGTGAAATCGATTTAGGTGGAGGGCTGCGGGCGAGGCCAGGGCGGGGTGGGGGGGCACGGGGGTGGCAGGGCAGCAGAAAAAAGGCGCCGTCCAGTCTTGGTCCAGACGCGTGCAGCTACAGGCCGCCTCAAAAGGCAATTAGTCTGATTTCACATTCCCCGGCAGCTGAATAATTTCGTGTAATTTTCAGCCACACTGGATGGATGCCAAGTTAGCTGGAAAGCACAACTGCCCCCCCCCCCCCCCCCCCCCCCCCCCCCTCACACACACACACATGCTCCCCTGCTTCACGCACCCCCTCGAATCTCTCTGGTGCCTGTTTCCCTCTCCCTCCCTCCATTCCTCCATTCCTCTCTCTCTCTCCATCCCTCCCTCCGTCTCCCTCTCTCCTGGGCTGGTAATAATTTGGAAATCCTGTTGAAACACGTCTGTCTAATTACACGGGGATCAGCTCGCGCTGCTGTCCTCCCCCTTCCCCCACCCCCCCTCTCCCCCGTCTCCCCCGCCACTCTTCCCTGCCAATCCCACCGTCCCACAGGGGGTCCGGGTCACCTGTGGCCGCTATGCTTCCTGCACAGCCCCCCCCCCCGCTCCTCCCCCCCTGCCTCCCCCTTGACTAATTTCATTTTAGTACAGTCCTGTCTGACATCTCCCCTGTTTCTGCGCTTTTAATCGATTAGCTCAACGACTCTATAATGCCGGGGCAGCTGCCAGCTGGGCAGGCAGGCGGACAGGATTCAGCCTCCCTGAGACGACATCATTACTATAGTCCAGCTTACCTGGGCTGCTCCAGCAGCAGACACACAGGAAGTGGGACAGTGTAATTACTGCAGGTGGTCTGATGTGGGGACCCAGCTGGCTCCAGAACAGCCCCAATACTGTAACAGTACCATACACACATCTACACACAGCTACACACAGGTACAGTGTGTGTACACATCTACACACATCTACACACAGGTACAGTGTGTGTACACATCTACACACAGATACAGTGTGTGTACACATCTACACACAGGTACAGTGTGTGTACACTTCTACACACAGGTACAGTGTGTGTACACATCTACACACACCTACACACAGGTACAGTGTGTGTACACATCTACACACAGGTACAGTGTGTGTACACATCTACACACAGGTACAGTGTGTGTACACATCTACACACAGGTACAGTGTGTGTACACATCTACACACAGGTACAGTGTGTGTACACATCTACACACAGGTACAGTGTGTGTACACATCTACACACAGGTACAGTGTGTGTACACATCTACACACAGGTACAGTGTGTGTACACATCTACACACATCTACACACAGGTACAGTGTGTGTACACATCTACACACAGATACAGTGTGTGTACACATCTACACACAGGTACAGTGTGTGTACACATCTACACACAGGTACAGTGTGTGTACACATCTACACACAGGTACAGTGTGTGTACACATCTACACACACCTACACACAGGTACAGTGTGTGTACACATCTACACACAGGTACAGTGTGTGTACACATCTACACACAGGTACAGTGTGTGTACACATCTACACACAGGTACAGTGTGTGTACACACCTCCACCTTCCCAGACTGCAGTGCAGCAGAGGCGTCTGAACAGGGGAAGCGTGTTCTCTGCAGGTGATTTACCGTCGGCGTGTGGATGTCAGACGTGACTTTCAGCCAGTAGGGAGTGTCATTAAAACACGCCCAGAACATGTCATTAAGCTGTACCTCTCACCTCTGGGTCTTAGACACACTACTTTACTATCCCATAATAATAATTACAACCCAACCATCTCTGACCAGCCTCTCTCCAGCCTCTCCTCAGCCTCTAGAGGATGGAGGAATGTGAGTAGGAGATACTCAGAGGCCAGCTCCATCAGGTGGGTTATAGAAGTCAATGTGAGCAATGTGCTGTCACACACATTCATTATCAACATGTAGCTACATGAGCTCTATTAAACCAGGGCATAAATACAGCCTCACTCAGGTAGCTCTGCTCTCTCCTCTCTGATCTGTCCATCCGTCTGCCACGGAATAAATAATTACCAACCAAAAAAGCCTGAATCATTAAGATGGGGATAGAGGTGATTGATACGCTAGGTGTCCATGAGTAGGGTGGAGGAGAGAGAGAACAGGCATGGCACTTTAGAATGTGTCTGCCTGAATTGATTTAACAAGTTTAATGTGTGCATCAATGTGGGACTATTACTGCTGGCCAGCGCCAGTGATGCTATTTGTTCGACTGGCAAAATACTGCTCTTTAGAATGAGTGCATTAAGGCTAAAATTGCAGAGAAAACCCCATTACAACTTTATTGCTGGTAAATTGGAACCAAACGTTGTCTGTATTTCAATTATTCTGAGTTACCCGAGAAATAAATCGATTTTGTATAGGCTCAATCACATAGGCAGTGATGAGAGAGGGCTTTCTGCTGCCTGGCAACCCAGCCTGTTCTTTTGTCTTTCCCTTCAGCAATTTTCAAGAAATTGTCAATTAAAGCCTCCCTCTCTCTCTCTCTCTCTCTCTCTCTCTCTCTCTCTCCCTCACTCACTCATTCCCTCCCTCCCTCCCTCCCTCCCTCCCTCCCTCTCTCTCACCCACTCTCTCTCTGTCTCTCAATCTGCTCCCCTCCTCCATTCCTCCCTCTCTCTCTGTTACTCTGCTACTCTTCCCCCTCCCTCTCTCCCCCTCTGTGCTGACGCTGGGGCTGACGCTGGAGCTGACACTGGGCTGACGCTGGAGCTGACACTGGGCTGACGCTGGGGCTGATGCTGGGGCTGACGCTGGGGCTGACACTGGGGCTGATGCTGGAGCTGACACTGGAGCTGACGCTGGGCTGACACTGGGGCTGACGCAGGAGCTGACACTGGGCTGACGCTGGGGCTGACACTGGGGCTGACACTGGGGTTGACGCTGGGACTGACACTGGGCTGACGCTGGGGCTGATGCTGGGGCTGACGCTTGGGCTGACACTGGGGCTGACACTGGGGCTGATCCTGGAGCTGACACTGGATCTGACACTGGGCTGACGCTGGGGCTAATGCTGGAGCTGACACTGGGCTGACGCTGGGGCTGACGCTAGGGCTGACACTGGGGCTGACGCAGGAGCTGACACTGGGCTGACGCTGGGGCTGATGCTGGGGCTGACGCTTGGGCTGACACTGGGGCTGACACTGGGGCTGATCCTGGAGCTGACACTGGATCTGACACTGGGCTGACGCTGGGGCTAATGCTAGAGCTGACACTGGGCTGACGCTGGGGCTGACGCTAGGGCTGACACTAGGGCTGACACTGGAGCTGATGCTGGAGCTGATGCTGGAGCTGCGTTCACAAGACTGAACCACCTACGCTGCAAAAACAACAAAAAACCCACTTCAGCTCGGATGAACAAATCATCAAATTTGTCACCAATTTGTCTCCTCGAATCTCTTCCTCCAAACGACACCAGCCGGGGAATGCGTGTGTGTGTGTGTGAGGCGTCTTCCTAGCGTGGCTGAGAGGGCTCTGTTACACAGGGGCGGGGAGGGAGCGAGCCCAGACACTTCCAAGCCATGCTAATTCTCCCACAGCTCAGCGACGGCACGCTGAGACAAAAACAAACCCAACCGTCGGCAGAGTTTAATTAAAGGATCTGCATAATATGAAATGCTGTAAGTGAGACAGAAAGGAGGTGGGGAGGGGGGGCAGAGATGAGGGGATGGAAGCGAGAAAGGAAGAGTGAAACGAAAGAGGCAAGAAAGAGAGAGAGAGCAAGAGACAGCTGGGGAGAATGAGAGCGAGAACGAACGAGAGGGAGAGGGACAAAAGGAAGGGGGGGGAGAGAAAGTTCAGAATCAGAATGGCTCATTGATGTCGATATCATTTAATAGCATCGTGTCCTCAACATCCCCAGTGTTCCTGTCAACGCGTTACCGCGGCGCCGAGACATGATGCAGGAAACACTGATCTCAGCTACGTTAAGACAGAGAAGGGAAAGACACACAAATACACACGCACACACACATACAAAGAGGAGTCTGTGACAATTAAGCCCCTCAGTTGTGGTTGTGAGATGCCTCTCTCCTTTCCAGATGACAGCAGATGAACGGCAGAGGAAAACAGCAGAGACTGTTATTAATCTGAGTAACAAGCACTCTGTGACCCTCTGGAAACAATGAGCCTTTACACCACAGGGGGCTGTCTGCTCTGCTAATTGGCCAGGACCCCCTCACATACAGTTCACTGAGGCTAGTACACACTTGACACTGGGGCTAGTAAACACTTGACACTGGGGCTAGTACACACTTGACACTGGGGCTAGTAAACACTTGACACTGGGGCTAGTACACACTTGACACTGGGGCTAGTAAACACTTGACACTGGGGCTAGTACACACTTGACACTGAGGCTAGTACACAGCCTCTTTCAATATCCTGGTAAGCTTTCTCAAACTGTTAGAGGAAATTTCATAAAATAGAAGACGTCACTTCATTCCACACCCCAAGCAGCTCTTTATATCTCCATGCCCGCTTTCAGAGTCAATTTGGCAGAACCCCTCTTCAACCTAATTAAATTACCAAATGTGTATATCAAGTAGAGTGACAGACAGGTCTGACTACATTACCCAGACTCCTCAGGGACATGCAGCCAGGAGGAAGTCACGTTAGCATGATCCTTTCTGTATACATGTTCCACTATGCTGTTTAACAATACTACTTAGGTACTTACAAATAGATATAACATTTAAACATTTAGTCTCTACATTAATTCACATGATAAGCTTTTTATTTTACTGCAGGCCTGTACATGTAGAATAAACTGTTGAGCTCTTTACAGAACTGCAAACAAACACAAAAACCCACTCTCAGAAAGAGAGGAATATTAGAGCTGGGGAAAAATCCAACTGGAAGTCATCAAATATGAAGAAAATCGAGCTAACCTGACATATCCGACTGACCCAGCGCGCTATGCTGGAGCAGAAAGCTTCCCCAGCTAAAAACATATAGCTGCATGTATTATTCATATGTTCATATACATGCTAATTAGCTGCTAGACGTGCTGGCAAGCCGTGGTGGGACGGGGAGATATAGGTGCTGCGAGGGGGGCCGTGTGCTGCTGGAGGCCAGGTCTGTGCTGACTTGAGGCCAAGGCTGTGAGTGAGGCCTACGGCTATCTGCTGATTGACTGGGCTCCACTCCTGGAGGTGGTGACCATGTACAAGCCTGCCCGACTGGCTGCACTCCCCACACTCTCCTCCAGCCAATCAGAAGAGTGTTCACTCTGACCTGAGTACCTGACATCCCTGGGTGAATCCACAGGAAACATGAATGATACATTACAAGGGGCCAAGGTAATGTATTTATTGTTTGTTGATACATACTAAAAAGTGATTATGTGGACCACTATTCTGATTCAGCCCATCTGTGCCCTCAGGACAGTGCCCACTGCAGCCTTGGGACTCAGGGACTCTGGACAGCGAGCCAAGCTGGTGACACACACAAGCACACACACACATACAGGAATGCGCACACACACACACACACACACACAGTTCCTCTGTGTGATGCGGATGGTGGCATGGTCCTGTTATCTCTCTCATAGGAGGGCAGGTGCAGTCAATTCACCTTCCCTCTCCCTCTTAATCTGCGCAGGGCCGAATATCAACACCCACCTGAGCGAGGAGAGAGAGCATGAGAGAGTGTTTGTGTGTATGTGTGTGTTTGAAAGGCATAGAGAAAGTGAGAGAGATAGCAAGGGACAGAGAAGAGAAAGAGGAGGAGAGAGAGAGATAGCGAGAGAGAGAGAGAGAAATGCTTTTAGAGAGCTCTGCTATCAGAAAGGCTTATTATAGATATTAATAAATGAAATGGGTGACTGAAGAACTGTTAGTCATGCGTTGAGATGGCAATAGCTAAATGCTTCACGCATGAATTGTCTGGTTTCTCAGACCTGGCCCCTTGATGCCTGTCTCTCTATCTCTGACTGGCTCAATCCCCCTTGGTACCCCACTCACAAGGCTAAATAGCCCAAATCCATTGGATTCGATATCAGACTGTATGAGACAGGCAGCAAACAGGCTGATTAGAGGAAGGGGAGGGGGGGTGGACAGGGAGGAGAGGGAGGAGAGCGAGGGTAAGGAAGGGTGCAGTTTAATGGGCTGATTAGAAGAGTCATTTGTGTCCTGGGCGAGAGTGAGAGTGTGGGGGGGGGAGGGGGAAGGAAAAGGGGGGAGGAACCGTCAGAGTTTTGGAACCTTCCGCCACCTTCCTCTGACACGTCTCTGCATCCCTGCTTGTTTTCTTCCCCTCTTTCTTCATTCATGGTTACACCCTGAAAGCGCCGTATCAAGAAATTCTTTTTGACACTTTTGATTCATTCGGGATTGTAAAAACCTTCAAGACTACTCAGATTAATTACACTGCATATTACCGTGGCTTTCGTCAATCCAATTACATTTGATTGGATACTTTCTTTGTTCAACAAGCTCTTTTCATGTCATTTTTATTTACTGTCAAAGCAATCCTTGAATATTGGAATCTAAATTATTTAACGGAGTCTATAAGCCAATAATGTTCCATTTGTCTAATACAGGAAGGGGGAGCTGCCTAACATGATTATTAAGGACATTATTAAAGTATGGACGGGGATCTGCCCTTGAATCCCCTCTCTTTCTGGACGGCTCATGAGAGCTGCAGCCCTCCAGTCCAAAGCACAGGAACACCATGTAGAGCAGAACACAATAGAGACTAGGATCTAGGGGTAGGATACAATAGAGACTATGATCTAGGGGTAGGATACAATAGAGACTAGGATCTAGAAGTAGAACACAATAGAGACTATGATCTAGGGGTAGGGTATACAATAGAGACTAGGATCTAGGAGTAGAACACAATAGAGACTAGGATCTAGGAGTAGGATACAATAGAGACTATGATCTAGGGGTAGGATACAATAGAGACTAGGATCTAGGAGTAGAATACAATAAAGACTAGGATCTAGGGGTAGGATACAATAGAGACTATGATCAAGGGGTAGGATACAATAGAGACTAGGATCTAGGGGTAGAACACAATAGAGACTAGGATCTAGGAGTAGAACACAATAGAGACTATGATCTAGGGGTAGGATACAATAGAGACTAGGATCTAGGAGTAGAACACAATAGAGACTAGGATCTAGGAGTAGAACACAATAGAGACTAGGATCTAGGAGTAGAACACAATAGAGACTAGGATCTAGGAGTAGGATACAATAGAGACTATGATCTAGGGGTAGGATACAATAGAGACTAGGATCTAGGGGTAGGATACAATAGAGACTATGATCTAGGGGTAGGATACAATAGAGACTAGGATCTAGGGGTAGGATACAATACAGACTAGGATCTAGGGGTAGGATACAATAGAGACTAGGATCTAGGAGTAGAATACAATAAAGACTAGGATCTAGGGGTAGGATACAATAGAGACTATGATCTAGGGCTAGGATACAATAGAGACTAGGATCTAGGGGTAGAACACAATAGAGTCTAGGATCTAGGAGTAGAATACGATAGAGACTAGGATCTAGGGGTAGGATACGATAGAGACTAGGATCTAGGAGTAGAATACAATAGAGACTAGGATCTAGGAGTAGAATACGACAGATACTAGGATCTAGGAGTAGAATACAATAGAGACTAGGATCTAGGAGTAGAATACAATTGTGTAGAACAGTCAAGTGGTGTCGTGTACAGTACGCTCCTGTAATCCAACTAACCGGGTCTATTTGCTGTGTTTTCTCTGGCTCTGTCGACACCACACACTCCTAACCTGTTGGCTTTTACTGGTCATTCTGCAGTGGAACGTCCTCCTGTGTGTTCATGGGGCTTTCAGGCTGTGCTACAGGATGTCCTTGGAGAAAGACCTTGGACTGAGGCTGGGGGGATGTGAGGCTGTGAGGCTGTGGGGGAAGTGAGCCTGGGGAGAAGGCTGGGCCGGAGGTATACTTACAGTAGGAGCAAGATGTACATGTGTGTGTTAGTGTGTGCGTGGAAGTGTACGTACCGTACGTGTGTGTGCTTCTGTGTGTGTGCTTGTGTGTGTGTGTGTGTGTGTGCACATGCTTTCAAGGTAAGAAGAGGGTGATTTGTAACACTTTGTGTCTGCGTTAACTCCCGCTGACTAAACACACAGCCTGAACGCTGGAAAACCAGCCGCTCAATAACCAGCCTTACCACAGGCCTTCCACATGTCAGCCTGATTTATTCCTTCATCCCAACATGAGGATGCTCTAATTACCAGACCAGTGTCCTCTCCCGCCTGCCCACACACACGCACACACACACACACACCCACGCGCACACACACACCTACGCGCACACACCCACCACCAAAGCACCGCAGGAGGAGGACGGTGATGATGAAACACTCCGACCTCCTGACCTTAACCCTGTTCTAGGGGCCCGCAGGACGGGGGAGGGGCTGGATGTGAGAAGGGTGTGGTGACCCTCGGAAAGAGCCACAGAAACAGGTTGACCCACACCGGGTCAGGTTGGCCTGCTGCTCTGTCATGTGACCGAAGGAGAGACTCGAGCCTCGTCTGGACAGACACCCGGTGTCTCTCAACGAAAGACAACTCACTCAATAAGGAAATCGCGGCGCTACGTTATTTGTGCGCCGCTTGTTCGGGTCTGTAACCTTAACAAAGTCGACTCCGCTGCACGGCATCATGAAAACACATTGTTCAACAACAACACGTCCCGGAGCTGTTTGGAGCTACAAAAAAAGGTGAACAACTAATTGTTTCCATGGCAATTACTTTCTCTGGCATGTGCACGTATGTATGGATGTGTGTGTTTGTGCGCCGAAGTAAAGAGAAGAACACAAACACCCCTCCGGCTTGCCATGCAGCCAAAAGCAATTTCCTCTTCAAAATTTAGTTATGCAAAGCCTATGGGCATCATCAGGGTTTAGTAATTAGTTTTATAATTACTGCTGTTTTGCTCACTGTCATTCAATTTTTCTTACACTGCGACTGGGGAATCGAAACATCTCGCATTCACAGCTGGGCAAATTACCCTCCATTTATTAAGAGGGAAATATAGGGTGCAAAAGCTTTAACCAAGAGTGGGAAGAAAGAAACAGAGAGAGAGAGAGAGAGAGAGAGAGAGAGAGAGAGAGAGAAGGGCAGAAAGAGAAAGAGAGAGAGAGAGAGAGAGAGAGGGGTAGAGAGAGAGAGAGAGCGAGAAGGAGAGAGAGAGAGAGAGGCTGACGCTGCCACAGATGGAAGTGTTTCTTCACAGGTCTAACATGCCTCTGCCACCTTGGTGGTTCCTGAGAGTCCATTGTGATGCAGCCCTCCTTCATCCCAGTGTGAGAGGACAAGGCCTGGTGGGAACAGGAAGATACACATCCCATATACACATCCCATATACACACCACAGATACACACCACAGATACACACCACAGATACACACCACATATACACATCCCATATACACACCACAGATACACACCCCAGATACACACCACAGATACACACCACAGATACACACCACAGATACACACCACAGATACACACCACAGATACACATCCCATATACACATCCCAGATACACATCCCAGATACACACCACAGGTACACATCCCAGATACACATCCCAGATACACATCCCAGATACACACCACAGATACACATCCCAGATACACACCACAGATACACATCCCCGATACACACCACAGATACACACCACAGATACACACCACAGATACACACCACAGATACACACCACAGATACACATCCCAGATACACACCACAGATACACATCCCAGATACACATCCCAGATACACACCACAGATACACACCACAGATACACACCACAGATACACACCACAGATACACACCACAGATACACATCCCATATACACATCCCAGATACACATCCCAGATACACACCACAGATACACATCCCATATACACATCCCAGATACACATCCCAGATACACACCACAGGTACACATCCCAGATACACATCCCAGATACACATCCCAGATACACACCACAGATACACATCCCAGATACACACCACAGATACACATCCCAGATACACACCACAGATACACACCACAGATACACACCACAGATACACACCACAGATACACACCACAGGTACACATCCCAGATACACACCACAGATACACATCCCAGATACACATCCCAGATACACATCCCAGATACACACCACAGATACACATCCCACATACACATCCCAGATACACATCACAGGTACACATCCCAGATACACATCCCAGATACACACCACAGATACACATCCCAGATACACATCACAGGTACACATCCCAGATACACACCACAGATACACACCACAGATACACCCCAGATACACATCCCAGATACACATCCCAGATACACACCACCGGTACACATCCCCGATACACATCCCAGATACACACCACAGATACACATCCCAGATACACACCACAGATACACATCCCCGATACACATCCCAGATACACACCACAGATACACATCCCAGATACACATCCCAGATACACATCCCAGATACACACCACAGATACACACCACAGATACACACCACAGATACACACCACAGATACACACCACAGATACACATCCCATATACACATCCCAGATACACATCCCAGATACACACCACAGGTACACATCCCAGATACACATCCCAGATACACATCCCAGATACACACCACAGATACACATCCCAGATACACACCACAGATACACATCCCAGATACACACCACAGATACACACCACAGATACACACCACAGATACACACCACAGGTACACATCCCAGATACACACCACAGATACACACCACAGATACACATCCCAGATACACACCACAGATACACACCACAGATACACACCACAGATACACACCACAGATACACATCCCAGATACACACCACAGATACACATCCCACATACACATCCCAGATACACATCACAGGTACACATCCCAGATACACATCCCAGATACACACCACAGATACACATCCCAGATACACATCACAGGTACACATCCCAGATACACACCACAGATACACACCACAGATACACACCACAGATACACCACAGATACACATCCCAGATACACATCCCAGATACACACCACCGGTACACATCCCAGATACACACCACAGATACACATCCCAGATACACACCACAGATACACATCCCAGATACACATCCCAGATACACATCCCAGATACACACCACAGATACACACCACAGATACACGTCCCAGATACACAACCCAGATACACACCACAGATACACACCACAGATACACGTCCCAGATACACAACCCAGATACACACCACAGATACACATCCCAGATACACATCCCAGATACACACCACAGATACACACCACAGATACACGTCCCAGATACACAACCCAGATACACACCACAGATACACACCACAGATACACGTCCCAGATACACAACCCAGATACACACCACAGATACACACCACAGATACACACCACAGATACACATCCCAGATACACACCACAGATACACATCCCAGATACACACCACAGATACACATCCCAGATACACACCACAGATACACACCACAGATACACACCACAGATACACATCCCAGATACACATCCCAGATACACACCACAGGTACACATCCCAGATACACATCCCAGATACACACCACAGATACACACCACAGATACACATCCCAGATACACATCCCAGATACACATCCCAGATACACACCACAGATACACACCACAGATACACGTCCCAGATACACACCACAGGTACACATCCCAGATACACATCCCAGATACACACCACAGATACACATCCCAGATACACATCCCAGATACACACCACAGATACACACCACAGATACACACCACAGATACACACCACAGATACACACCACAGATACACACCACAGATACACATCCCAGATACACACCACAGATACACATCCCAGATACACACCACAGATACACATCCCAGATACACATCCCAGATACACACCACAGATACACATCATAGAATACAGACCTGGACCTGAGATAGAGACACTAACAGACCTGCCCAGCACACACACACACCATCCCACCACCCCAGTACAAGACAAACAACAGGGCATGGCAGCAGGACAGTGGAGCCCTTCCTCTCAGGGGCCTCTTGGTCTAATGACACAGACTCTGACCATGATATGAGATTCAGGGTTTGGTTCCTTCCTGTCACAGTGCAATCTAATATTGCCCAGAATGCATACCTTCACATGCATACCTTCTGAAATCAATTCCTCCCCCTTCCTTCCACAATGCAAAACCTCACCTTTAGAGAATGTTGATAGTGTATGTGACAAACAGTGGTGCATCTCATCACAAATTCCATAATCCTCAGTGAAACCTGAGTGAGAGAGCAATAGAGAGGCACATCCATTATACAGCATGGTATAATATCTCCACATGTGAATGGCTCAAAGAGAAGGGCGGCTGGAATTGTGTGTGTGTGCGTCAGACTGCATGTGTGTGTGTGTGTGCGCCCGCGGGTCAGACTGTGTGTTTGTGTGCGTCAGACTGTGTGTGTGTCTGTGTGTGAGAGAGAAAGAGAGAGAGAGAGAGAGAGGGGGGGGGGAGTTAGGTACATTTTGTTCATGGCACCCCATCTGATTCTTGGTCTTCATGAAGTGTGGCATTTTGGAGCATGCACTCTGCTCTGCATGCATGCATAATGAATGTGCCCAGGTGGCGCGGGAGGTCAGGAGGCGAGTGGCAGCCTCTAAACAACAGAAAGGTCATGTGTGTTTGTGCAGTGTCCTTCAACAGATGTGAACCGCCGCTGACAGAGACTAGCAAATTTCGGTTAAAACGCTCGGGGAAAAAAAATTAGTTGATGGGTCAATTACGCTAAAGGTCAACAGCTAGACGAGAGGGGAAGGGAATAGGGGGGAGAGAGGACAGGAAAGGAGAAGTGGGATGGAGGAAAGGGGAGGAAAGAGAGGATAGGGGACTGATGGGAGGGGGGAGAGGAGGGGAGAGGGGAGGTGAGAGGAGGGGAAGAAGAGAGGATGTTGCTCTCTCTCTCTCTCTGGCAGGAGTTATGATAATAAATCAACAGTAGAAGCGGAGGTCAGATTCTTTTAGCTGTGATGCCAGTAATACCAGGTGCATTTATTACCCCTCACCCCACCCCACCCCATCCCGAGTCTCCCCCGCCTCCCGCCCCACGTCCAAGTCCTCCAGCCCCCCAATCCTCGACCCACCCCAGCCTCCCCTCAGACCTGCCCCTGTGATTAGCATGCAGAGGGGCTGAGCCTGGCTGTAATAACATCTGGCAGGTCCCACTGATGTCACACGGCCAAACAGAGACCCTCACCTTGCTTCATGTTGCGCATGAAAACAGGAACCAGAAGAAGAAAAAAAACAACAAAAACAAATAAATAACTGAAAAGCAGAATGAGAATTCCAGCACGGATCCATACCTAAAGCAGAGCGGATTTGCGAAACCGCAACATGGCCCCAGATTTCCCAAAAGGTTACAATCATCCGTTATTAAGTAGAAACGCCTTGGCAGGATTCTGCTGTGGGTTTCCTCCCCAAGCAAATCTCCCATAATAACGTATTCATGGTATACAGCGAGCGTGGCGGCATGGCGTGGGGAGAGGAGGGGAGGGGTGAAGACAAGCGTGCCGCTATGTTAAGAACAGGGCAGGACGAATGATTGAGGGACTGCTCTGCCAAATGAACTGGGTCCACCCTGCATCAGAAACTATATTACTGTGGTGGTGGCAGGCAGGCTGGCTAACCTTGATCTGTGCAAGCTAGCAAACAATGATGCAGTGAAATGGGACATGGCCTCATTGTCAGTAATGCAGCTGATACAATCAAACCACCGTCCCATGTCCCCTCATCTCCCCCCCAGTAACACAGCCCTTCCTCCTCTCTCTCTCTCGGCCTCCATCGGCTCGCTCCCCTCTCTCCTCATCTGCATTTCAATGAAGGTCATTGGTTAAAGCCGCTTTCTGTGGGTGGGTGTGATAACTACTATGAACCAATCAAAATCTACTATTCGCCTCCTGTCTACAGAGACAAGCTTCATGTTCTGTCGCTCCCTGGAGAGCTATGGCGGATCACCTCAGGAAGAACATGGGTATACTAGTTTGAATTTAGATTGTTTTTTTGTCGTATTGTTGTCATATTGACATTCGTCTACGAATTGGTTTCATTTTTTTTGCAGGTGTTTATTACAGTATTTACTGTATGAGCCAGACACTTTGAGATGTAACGAATCGTAAAAAAAAAGAAGGAAAAATCAAAATAGGGCTGCTTAGTAAGGCTTGTGTGTAGAGCTGTTCATGCTGCACTGTTCGGCTGGTCCAGTAATCTCCCTCCACCACAGGGCAGAGGCAGCAGCAGAGACAGGAATCGATAGCTGCTCTGTTTAAAACACGGCGCTAATACAACGCTACGGACCCTCGCTGCCATTCAAAACAGACACCGTCGATAGGAGAGAGGGACGAGCCGCCCACTCGTTGTTCTGGAAGCGTACATGCCACCTCGCTGTTCTCATTAAAATATCCCTCAAGGAAGACGGCGGACCATCCCCTCCTCTATAACGAGGGCCGGCGCTGTGTAATCATGTCTGATTGGATGTAAAAGGCTGTGTCTACCTATAGGTGCTGGAAGTGTTTGAGGAAATGGAGGCAGTTGATTTCATCCAAACAGTCCTGCGTATACGTTCATTCTTCTATCTCATTAAAATGCATGTGTCTCTTCAAAGACCACAACACAACCATGCCATCTGTTGTGTGTGCACTGCCTCAGCGCATTGTAGGCTGCTGGGCATACACACACATACACACACACATACACACACACACACACAGGCACACACACAGTGACAGAAATTTCCAGCAATTTCCTTTAATCTCTACGGTCATTCCTCAGAGCGTAGACCCTTTTAAACTATCCAGAAACGCAGCTTCCGTAAGTGCACTGCACAAAAGGACCATTTCAAAGGCAAATTCAGTTAAATTTGGAAACACTCTGGATTTCTGGAGACCAAACTCAAAGCTGGATTCATCAAAGTTAAATGTTTTGGATTGTATTTTTTGGGTACCAAACCGCAGTCGCAAGATATCCTTTGTTCTTCATCGTTCATAATCAGAGAGCAGGTTCATGGTAGTTTTACAAATCGAAATGTCCTCATTGGTATAACTGTTCTTATTATGACCTACACTGTCACCACAACCTGTACAGCAACACTGTTCTAGTTCAACTCTCATCTAGTCCTGTATTGTACTTCCTGTACGACTTCTCCTCAGATTAAAGAGTTTACATGAATACATGTTGGTTCCAGTGGGAGTTAACCTCACTTTCTGTCCACTACTCCCTGTGCTAAACTAGCTGTGCTTCTACATACATAGTGATGGCCGTTGTATGTAACAGCCACGGACAGTACAACACTTTACAATGCTGCAGTGTATGATTTTTAGATCTTTTGAGGTCTACTGTAAGTCTGTAAAAAATTACACTGTATATATCTTGCTTTATATTGCTCTTTTGGATGTGATTTTTTTCCACAGAGATCATCAGCTCTTGGTGTTCTCAGCAGTCTTACCTTTGACGGAGGTGTTGGGCGGGGGTCCCTCGATGCGCAGGTTCCACGGGGGGTCTCCCTGGTTGGCGAAGTCTCTCATCTTCAGGTAGCTGATGGTCAGCCTGATGATGGAGGCCTTGTCCAGTTGGGAGGTGATGGCCCCGGGCAGAGGCAGCATCTTGGCCAGCTCATAGAACTCAAAGTTCTCCTTCCCTCGCCGCGAACGGGCTGCGTCCCGTGACTTCTCCTTCCTCAGAGCCTGCAACCTGAAGAGGGGGAGAAGAGGAGGGTGAGGGCTGGGGTTGGAACCAGGGGAGGGAGGCTGAGGGCTGGGTTTGAAACCAGGAGAGGTGGGTGAAGGCTGGGGTTGGAACCAGGAGAGGTGGGTGAGGGCTGGGGTTGGAACCAGGAGAGGTGGGTGAGGGCTGGGGTTGGAACCAGGAGAGAGAGGGTGAGGGCTGGGTTTGAAACCAGGAGAGGTGGGTGAGGGCTGGGGTTGGAATCAGGAGAGGTGGGTGAGGGCTGGGGTTGGAATCAGGAGAGGGAGGGTGAGGGATGGGTTTGGAACCAGGAGAGGGAGGGTGAGGGCTGGGGTTGGAACCAGGAGAGGTGGGTGAAGGCTGGGGTTGGAACCAGGAGAGGGAGGGTGGGGCTGGGGTTGGAACCTAGGTATGGGACCAGCAGTCTCAGTTAGGACTGAGTGTCAAGGCCTGCTAGCCTGCAGAGCTCCAGTGAGGCTGCCCTCCAGCCCCAGCTGCTATGGTTGTTGTGGCTACAGGCAGTAATGCCTCTTCCCCTGAGGAGGACCGTCTCTCCAATTGATTCAGTGGTGGGACCGTGGAGGTGGCTGGTGGCTGTGATTGGCCCGTGCCCCAGCTCTCCAGAGACGGGCCTTGTGAATGGCTCTCAGACTGCTGCCTTGTTACTCTGAGGACAGACATGCAGGCCCACGCCTCCCCCTGCTTTCACACAAACTGGCCTTGGAGAGAACTCATATTCACAAAGGCCAGGTATTGAACTGACCTGGTCTGTGTGTGTGTGTGTGTGAGCTGCTCTGGTATGTAAGCTGCTTCTGAGGTGAGTGTTAACAGGGCCTGGAGCTGTCCGAGGATCTGACTGGGCACACGGTCAACATACCTGAGCGTCTACTTTTATCTATGACCATCAGTCTACCTGACCTGCGGCTGAAGATTAGAACAACATATGGGTCCAAGTGCACATATACGCACATTCACACACACAGACTTTCCACCTTTCCACACACCTGCCTCTTGTGACATCATAACGTTTCCCGCCAGAGAAGCGGGAGCTTGACAGTCTCTTACTTCCACCACACAAGTCCCAACTTTCAGTGGCGTTCATCATCTGCAGCCATTTTGAATTAAGTTGGCAATAAATCACAGCAGAAGCTGCAGGCTCCCCACTGACCGACACCCAGATTAATATCAGAGCAGCGCAAATGCAAACTGCGTTGGAGGACGACCAGGAGGAGGGAGCGAGCGGCTTTACCTCAGATGAAAAATGACTGCTGGTGAAGAGAATCATTTGACATTGTTTGTCATTTTATTTATCAGCGATTCTCGCGCAAAGCAAACATTAGGAGGGAAGGAAAGAGGGGAAACGGACGTCGTCTTCTGAGAGACTCGGGGGTTATTAATGGACAGTTTACGACGCGGGGCAGCGTATAACACCGCCAGCCCCGCAGATTCATCAGATTAACCCTAATGATGAACCGCATCATCAAATCAGCTATCTACTCATAATGCCTGCCTTCACAATAGAAGTCCCTCAGCACCTCTCCTGTTAGAGAACGTCTCCCACAGTCAAAGCCTCCTAGCCAAGATGCCACGCTTAGACTTGTCAAGATCCATTTATGTTAGCCTTTGTGTGAGTTTCAGCAGCGTAATAAGATCATTTCACTACCAAATACAGACCAGGGCTGGGCCTTAACATCCAAGCGCAGGATTGCTATTCTCCATCATAGCGGCTGCTACCCCCCCCCTCCCCCCAGCACAAGGAAAACACCATTTGATGGTCCGCTGCCCCGACCATATATAAAGCTAGTTGTAATGGTTGTTGGGAGGCAAAGTGCAACCGAGCAGCAGAATTTCATTTGTTCCGCAAACTTGGAAAGCATTATGTCGGCCTGCCAAATATGTCTTGCGTCAGGGTTGCGCAACCTTAACACCACAGATGTATTTATCATGTTCTACTGGACTAAATGCAAACCCAGCTGACACTGCTGCTGTTTCCATCTGTGTTTGTGTTCTCGTTCTTTCAAAAGACAAAACATGAAGTAGAATCTCATCATTGCTGAGCAGGGTGAGGCTAGCAGGGTGAGGCTAGCAGGGGTTTTCATATTTGCCTTTGGGAGAGAAGGTAGGCAGGAGAAGCAGGGATGAGGTTGAGGCAGGGGTGAGAGGTAAAGGTGGGGCCGGAGGAGGGAGAGGGGGGCGAGGGTGAGAGGTGGGTATGGGGCCAGGCAGAGGGAGAAAGGTGGGGGTAAATCTGGGAGGTGGAAGCAGGGGTGAGAGGAAGAGGGGAGAGGCTGGTGTGGCCCGGGGGCTGTGGACGCAGCTTGTGCAGAGATCAGGACTTCGGTCACCTGGGGACACACAGCCTGGGGCCCGGGGCCCATCCTGTCTGATCCTGGAGCCTGGAGACACCTGGACCTGCTGCAGCCGTAGCTCTGCCGCTAGCTCCGGTGGCTGGATGGTGAACCAACACACACGCACAGCCCCCCTGCCCCCCCTGGGCACCCCTGCCCCCCCTGGGCACCCCTGCCCCCCCTGGGCACCCCTGCCCCCCCCCCCCCCCCCCGGGCCCGCCCCCCCGTGCTCCAGGTGGGATTGGAATTGGGAATTTACAAGGCAGATCGGTCAGTGTACTCGGATGCCAGCAAAGGCGACAGGAGAGGAGACGAGAGGGCAGGAGGAGGAGGAGACGAGGAGGATATAAAGAGGAGATTACCGCCCGCTTACGACCCCCAAATCCCCACCCTCTCCTTTCAAAAACGACTGCTTATTCACAAGCACACTAGCATTGCATACATACACAAATCGCAAACATCACAAGCCAAACAGAGAGCAAAATGCATTATTTTTGCTGGAGAACAGAATGCTTATGGCCCACAGGGGCAGCCAGTGGGGAAATGTGGAGCGGTAAGGCCAGGCTGATGGCTATCACAGCCCCAGAATAGAGAGAGTGCCATTGTGTTCCCTGCTCCTGCCCCTTCTTAAGAGAACCCCAGAGTACGCTTTAGCACTGCTGGAATGGAGAGAAGGTTCTAGATTTAGATATGGAATGTACACACAACACAACAGCCCATTCGTTCCCAGCAATCACAAGGGGGGGAATCGTGAAATCGAATGGAAGCTCACGTCTTTTCTCAATGCATTAAGTATGACTTGAAGCATGACGTGAATCGGAATAACAGACATTACTGAGTGCGAACCTGAGAGGAAAACAAAGGCACAGGATTTGGTGAGAGGCTACCCAGCAGACATCTTTCACACACCGTACACCTCCTCACTGCGTTCAGAGACGGCCGTGTTCTCTCACTCACAGCGCCGGCCCCGCAAACAAACTACAGACTCTCCGGACGGCTCAGCTTGACTGAACAACGGCCATCTTACCGGTTCATCTCCGCCCCCGATCATCCAATCGCCTTTCAACTTCAGAGGGCGCGGGTGAGGAGGCGTCAAACAGGGGGGGAACAGGAGCGCCCGGCCCTCCAGGAGCCAAGTAATTGTCTCCATCAGAGGGGAGAGGCAGGCAGAGCAGAGGCGTCACTTTGCATTAGCCTCCTCCTGCTCAGGACGGCCATGACACCTCTGATCAGGGGACTAAACGCCAAAACCAATCAATTGCTTTTGTGATTCTGCTGTTAGGAAGATAGAGGGATGGAGGTTGGAGGGAGGGGAACGACAGAGGGGGACGGAGAGAGAAAGAGGGAGAGAGAGAGAGGAGGCCTGGTCTATTTCTCATTACCGGGTAGTGCTATCTCCTTAGTAACCTGATTGAACTTCTCATCAGCACGGGCACACTGTCGCCAGTCTGTCAGCACACAGACAGACAGAGAGGGTTATGGGGAACAAGCGTGTTTGGGTTAAATACCTGAGTAGGACACCAGAGGAGGAGGAGAGAGGAGAGGTGAGGAGAGGTGAGGAGAGGTGAGGAGCGAAAGAGGGACAGCAGAGGAGAGGAAATGAGAGGAGAAAAAAAGAAAAAAGAGCCACATAGGAAGATCTGTGTACGTCTGCTTGGCCTTTTATAGGTACAAAAAGCAACACTACAGTGCACATACACACACACGCGCGCACGCACAACACGCTGTGGCTCTGAACCACAAAGGCTTGCGTCCATTCACGGCCAGCCATTTCCTACCAAAAATCACCTTGCTATGAATCCTCCAATTACCTTGAAGAACAAAAGATACCTGTTGATTCAGTAATGGAAATACTTAAGACCCGACTGCAACAAAGAATAAAGAAACGCCGACAGAATGGGAAAAACTGAGGAAAAATGTTATTTTTTTTGCTCGTCCGTATTTGCTGTTGTTTTTCTACCTCTCGCTGTGTCAGAGAGACCATTAAAAGAAGTACCTGCTGAATAACAAAAGCAAAGGGAGCGGGAGGGAGGGGAGGAGAGGAGGAGGAGGAGAAGAGGGGGAATGCATTGTGAAGAGGCAGCATTAATCAGTGTTCTCCAGCTCCGTATTGATTCTAACCACAATGATGCGGTCATTTGGAGACATAATGCTGGTGAATTACGACGGATGAAAACCCTGCTGCTATTGAACAATCACTCGTTTCCAGAAGAACTCCCCCCCCCCCTCACACCCCCCACCCACCGAGCTGGCACACAACTAACTTTTCTGCTACACCAGCCTGAACACTCTGCTGCTCTGCTACACCAGCCTGAACACACACTGTGTGTGTGTGTGTGTGTTTATGCTACAACATGCCTCCATTCTTCACCTCCTCAGCACAGAAAGAGAGCGATAATAAGATACACCGTGTCTGTGTGGGGGCTTGTTTCATCTTTAATTAAACACTTCACTCTCTCCCTCTCTCTCTCTCTCCTTGACTTTCTCTCTCGCTTTCCATCTTTCTAGTTCTTTCTTTCAATCCCTATCTGTACGTCTCCCCCCCCCCCCCCCCTCACTCTCTTCATATTCGTGTCCATCCTTTATCCGACTATGAGACACAGAACAATAAATCACTTGGCTGTTGCATGCCTCAGCTTCAACACACCCGCACACACAAACACACACACACACACACACGCACGCAAAAGCAAATCTTTAGATCAACATCAACAAAGTTAGTAGGCTCTGCACTAGGGGAAACAGCCCTCTAAGGTTCTGACGCAGCAGATAATTAGCATGAGAGTAGAGCGTCTCTCTGCTCAGGATGGTATCTCAGGAGGCCTGCTTACCAAGGGACTCTGGCACTGTCTGCATCACAATACATCACTACCTCCTTCCTTACTTCATTTCTTCTATTTTTTGTATATATTTTTTTACAATTTAATTTAGTTTGACTCGGAGCCAAACTCACCACTCTTTTCAGGTTATGTAAATGTTCTGTGATTTGAAATCTCTGTGGCTGTGCAGCCAGGTGAAGCTCATCCTCCCCTCCCTCCCCTCCCCTCCCCTCCCTCCCTCCCTCCAGCACCCACGTCTTCATTACAGAGGAGAGGAGCGGATTGGGGGATTCGAATTACAGCATATGATTAAGCACACACACACACACACAGATGAACGACAGAGAAACGAGCTGTCTGAACTAGAGTTTGTTGACATGCCCAGCTCGGAAAATCCTTCCAATGCATGCTGAGAGAAAGAAAGACAGTAAGGATGTATGTGTGTGTGTGTGTGTGTGTGTGTAAGTTTTGAATGAAGTGTAAAGTGATGACTGTATTGATCAGGTGTTGATTGCTGTTGCTGTGAGCCCAGAGCTGAGCTCCTGCCTGTAGGAGCAGGCCGTGCAGGCGGCCATGTTTCAGTGGATTACCAGGACAGATGCTGGTCCTACTGTGACACACTGAACTGGGTTTGTGACAAGCTCCTCAGTGTGTGTGTGTGTGTTGGTGTGTGTGTAGTTGTGTTTTTGAAAGTCTTGAGTCAATACCAAACCTGTGGTTTCTCATCAAGAGAGGTTGGATAGTGTGTCTGGGAGGTTGAATAGTGTATCACGTGTGTGCATGAGTAAAAGTGTGTGTGTGTCTTAGGCTGAGGAGCAGGCAGTTGTCAGCATCCAAGGTCAGCATGCATCTTGTTCCTTAATAGCATGTGTGTTTCACACACACACACGCACACACAGTGGAGAAGCCCCACAGATAACCCACTCTTAACTGAGCACACCTCTTAAGTACCGTGACTACAACGAAACTTTACAGCGAGACAAGGAAACAAGCACACAGTCACACTGACATTGTTGCAGAAAACACAAAAACAGTAGACACACAAACACACACACACAAACACATTGAGTGCTCATGGAGCGGTTTCCATAAAATCAGACCCACCAGGACCCCTGGTCTTGATTAATAGGCTCTCTGTACTGTATGCTTTTCATTTACAGCCTCCAGCTCTCTCTCTTCCCCCCCCCTCTCTCTCTCTTCTCTATTTCTCTCGCTCCTTCCTCTGTCCTCTAGCTCTCTTTACGCCTCCTCCACCAATTTCCCTCCCTCCCTCCCTCCCTCTATTTAAATGATTTCTGTATCCCAGCCTGGACATCCTGTCCCACCAGGAGCTTCCGGCCTGGTACGAGTGAATGTTTAACATCCACACGTCTGCCTTCAATTCCCCCCAGCCCTTCCCAGCCCTTCCCAGCCCAGCACCCCCGCCCCCACCCCCTGCCACGCTTGTGTGGGTTCACCTCAAGCACGGAAGCCCCACCGCAGTCCTCCTACCACTTGTCATTACGCTCGTAAAAACAAGGCAACATGTGGAGAGGCCACAGAGCCTGAGCGCAGGAGGCCACCGCTGCTCTCTGACTTCCTGTAACCATGTGCGTCTCTAGATACAGAGCATCCCAGCCACACGGAGCAGCTGCTCTATGGGCCTCTGTCCTCTGTGTGTCTGGGAATATGCAGGTCTTCATCCTCCACTGCGGGGGAAGTTTTGGCAGCGCTGTGTGTGTGTAATTAAGAGGCGTGTGTGTGCGGCCTGTCTGCCTGTCTGAGACTGGGGGCCTCCGTGGATTGCAGCGTCGGCAAGGCAAATCCTGTTAGGCGTGGCGAAAGGCATTCTGGTCCAGGACAGGTAAGCCAGACGCAATGGGATTACATGGCGCAGGCAGAGGAAGAGGGCTGAAAGGAGCTGTGCTACCAACACAATGCCTCCTGACACACACACACACACACACACTGACACACACACACACTGTCACACACTGACACACACACACACACTGACACAGTATTACCAACACACGCCATCCCATTACTGGGAATCCTGTTAACATGTGTGACACTCTGTTTGGGAGGAAGAGGGGGTTCTGGGAATTGAAGGATTTGCAGGTCGTTTTTGGTTAATATGCCATGTCGGGCTGGAGACATGATGGATATGAAGATTTAGATTGAGTTAGATTCCCATCACACGGCATGGCTGCACTCTCTTTGTTTAGCTCATTTAAATTATTTGTGAAGCAATAGACTCCTAATGCTACGTATGAAACACTACGACTGGCTTTATGCTGTGGAAATAACATTAAAAAACGTGGTCCATTACATGTTAGAAACAAAGGCTTTCAATTCAGACCGCAAATAACATGAATAAATAACAGTTCTAATGAAGCCTGGCCACTGATGTGGAACGGCATGAGAAAACAAACTGTTCTGAAGTGTTTCACTTTCATGAATATGCTTCTCATGTCTGCTGGGTGACGTCAATCTGCTCCCCAGCACCTCAGCCAGTCAGACAGACAGCCAGCCAGTTTGTCAGCCAGCCAGTCAGACAGTCAATCAGCCAGTCAGCCAGCCAGTTAGTCAGCCAGCCAGTTAGTCAGCCAGTCAGACAGTCAATCAGCCAGCCAGTAAGCCAGCCAGCCAATCAGCCATACAGCCAGTCAGCCAGCCAGCCAGCCAGCCAGTCAGTCAGCCATACAGCCAGTCAGTCAGTCAGTCAGTCAGCCAGTTAGTCAGTCAGCCATACAGCCTGCCAGTCAGTCAGTTAGTCAGCCAGTCAGCCAGCCAGTCAGCCAACCAGCCAGTCAGTCAGCCAGCCAGTCAGCCACGCACATCAAACCCCTTCAAAGCCCATTCCAGATCCCCTCTCATAAATTTCCTCTGCAGCCAGGAGATTGGAGATTGAGCCTCCCTACCTGGTCCTGCTACTGGAATGGAGGAGAGTCTACTAGAGGAGAGGAGAGAGAGGGAGAGAGATAGAGAGAGAGAGAGAGAGAGAGAGAGAGAGAGGGAGAGAGAGAGAGAGGGAGAGAGAGAGGGAGAGAGAGAGACAGAGACAGAGAGAGAGAGAGAGAGAGAGAGGGAGAGAGAGAGAGAGAGAGAGAGCGAGAGAGAGAGAGAGAGAGAGAGAGAGAGAAAGGATATGCTTCCCCTTCCTCTTGGACCCTAGCTGTGTCAGTAATCACTCGCTTCAATCAGAAACAGCATCACAAGAAAATAGAAGAAAAAAAACAATGGAACAATGGTAATATGCTCTTCCTCCTGTCCCTTCTTCATTGTGTGTGTGAGTGTGTGTGAGAGTGTGTGTTATGTGTGTGTGTGAGTGTGCGTCTCTGGGCCGGGCACCTGCTGAAGCCAGTGAGGTGGAACGGCTCAATATTAGCTCTGAAATTAGCAGCAGTCCCTTGTTAAGGACTTGGCAGATCGCAGGCAGGCAGAGACACGGTTAATGGCATAAAAGCCTTTGTCGCATGGGAACCACACAATTACTTGAGCCTGCCTCTTCCTCTCTCTCGCTCTGTCATTCTCTCTCTTCCATGCTCTCTCTCTCTTAGTTCTCTATCACTCTCCCTCCCTCCTTGTCTCTTAATTCCTCTCCTCTACCCCTCCATCTCTCTCCCATCTCTCACTTCTCTCTCCACTTTCTCTTTCCCTCCCTCCCTCCCTCCCTCCCTCCCCCCCCCCCTGTCCCCCTGTACCCTTCACCCAGACAGCTCACTCCTCAGCCCCCTTTACTGGCCACCAGCCAAAACAGAGCAGACAGAGAGTGAGATCTCATCCCCTGACAGACCTCCCATATTCCTCTGCCTCCCACCCTCCTTCTTCCCATCTACCCCCTTCCACACACACACGCACACACAGCTCCCCCTCTGGGACAACAGTTCTCCCTCCCCTTCCTCCTCTCCTTCTCCCCCTCCTCCCCCTACCGCACAGCTACATGTTTCAAGTCTCCTTCTTTGCGGAGTAGCAGTATCCAGTTGAATGCCTGTTAATTAATTTCACTCTAGGGACTGTGGGTGGGGGGAAAGGGTGTGTGTGCGCGGGCCCTGACGCCATTAAAGGAACAGTGCACTCAAAAGTCCCCATAAGAGGAGGGCTGTGCTTAGAGAATGGACATGACACGCTGTATTCAGCGCGTTATTTATCAGGTAAATGTAGGCTATAAGTCAAACTGGCTTTTATATGACAGTCCAAGTCTGCTTCTGCAGCCTTCTCAAGTTTAATATCAGATTTATTATGTTACTTTAAGATTTATTGTGTTACTTTATCTGTATTGCAAACACTCAGGATAAAGAACAGCTATAAAAAGGGGGGGGGGGGCAGCCTAGGTATGACAGGCCTTACAGAGACAGATTAGATAGAGTGTGGAGGAGGATTCAGGCTACCTTTGTTTATCAACACACAACACTACCCTCCAACTGACTTCTTCACCCTTGACCCCTGGAGCCGTTTCTCTGATCGGTGTGACACTTTCAACTCCCAGTCTATTATTGGTGGAGCCTCAACATCGACATCATAAAGATGCTCCGCTTCGTCAACTATTACCTCAACTATGCAGTAACCCTACTCAGCCAAGCAGAAGGATGGTTTTCAAGAAATGTGTGTTTGGATGTGCCATCTTTGAGTGACCACAGGCCCCCTGCCTCTTCTGGAACACTCCACACAGCAGCAGCCTGCAGTCCAAGGCAGGAATCCTGCTACCAGCTAGGCTGTTATCTACCTGCTAACTGCTGGGGCCAGAGGTGTTCAATCCTGGTCCTCCAGAGCCCCTCTCCTGACACTTTCAGATGTTTCCCTGCTCCAGCAAACCTGATTCTAATGAATAGGTCATTATGAGGCTTCCACAGAGTTTGATAACGACCCATTCATTAGAATCAGTGTGTGTTGGAGCAGGGAAACATCTAAAACTGTCAGGACAGGGGCTCTGGAGGACCAGGACTGGATCCCCCTGTGCTAGGCTGTTCTGGGGCTACAGGCTGCTCTGGCCAGGCCCAGGGTGAGCCTGCCTTCTGGTACTCTGACCTTTCATAGAGCAGGCTGGGTATGTGTGTGAACCTGCTTGTGTAATAAATGCCTGTACATCTACATGCAGTGAAGAGACCAGTGGAGAGACCAGTGGAGAGACCAGTTGAGAGACCAGTGGAGAGACCAGTGGAGAGACCAGTGGAGAGACCAGTGGAGATACCAGTGGAGAGACAAGTGGAGAGACCAGTGGAGATACCAGTGGAGAGACCAGTGGAGAGACCAGTGGAGAGACCAGTGGAGAGACTAGTGAAGAGACCAGTGGAGAGACCAGTGGAGAGACTAGTGGAGAGACCAGTGGAGAGACCTGTTGGTTCTGCAGGGCCCTGCTGGTTCTTGGAGTACAAACCTGCTCTCTCACTCTCAGTACAAACATGCACTTAATTATGCCCTCTGCTTCACAACACACACACACACCTATGCACCCTGCCTCACAACACACACACACACCTATGCCCTCTGCTTCACAACACACACACCTATGCCCCCTGCCTCAAAACACACACACACACACACACACACCTATGCCCCCTGCCTCACAACACACACACACACCTATGCCCGCTGCCTCTCAACACACTTACCTAGCCACCCACCCACACAAACACACATATACACAAATTCCCCCTGCCTTTTGAGACACACACACACACACACCCTGTCCTGAGCTCCTTATGTGCAGCTCCACAGCTGGAAGGGGGCAGCCCTGTGCCAGGCAGCCAGCAGAGTGATCAAAGCAGGTTACAATAGACTCCTCACTGGGTCAGCTGCCGACAACCTGGGCGAGCTTTACGCCTTCAATAATACATGATCTAAACATTCTGGAGTAATTGGCTGTGCAGAGCCCTCTCCCTCCGCCAGAGAGCTTGTTTGTACAAAGCAATAGAAGCTGAATAATAGATGGATGATGCAGTACTGAATCCTCCCCACGCCTTTATAACCTCCCAGTTACCTCAGATCTGACCACACTGTGGGGCGACTGCAGCTGATACCAAAAGCTAATGATAATTATTATTTACAGGGCGACAAAAAAAACTAAAACTAAACTTAAAAGACACAAGGGACGAAAGAGAGAAAGTAGGAAATTGAGAGAGGAGGTGTTGGTGTGTGTTTCTGCTATGGAGCGATGCGTTTCATCGCCCCACAGGGTTGCAGCCAAACAGGCTGACTGAGGAAGTCCTGCCTTCACGATGATCCACACAGATCATGTTATCAAAGGAGGTCTGGACACACGGCAATCCAGTCATCATCATGAGGACTCTGGCTGCACTGCTCTGCATTGAAGGCTTTAATTTCCCAGCCAGTCTCTCCTTCACATATCTACGTACGGGAAAAGGTGTTGTGGGAACCAATAGAGAGCCTCGTACATACAACTCAGCAACCAATTAAACTTCAAACCGGTCTAGAGCCTACAGATGAATTCTAAAAGCTTAGACAACGCTGAAAGATTCCGCCAGTAAACCCGCAACTGCCTCTACCTGACTACGGTACTCCAATATTGTGCTAAGCGAAATGAAACACTTCCATGTTTATGAATATTCATAATTTTATTAAAGTGTCAAGTGTTTAACAGGAAGTGATATGTCTCACCAGCAGAGGATGGGGGGGGTTGGGGGTGCAGTGTGTCTTTGAGGGGCAAGACGCATTCCTTATTTAGACTTGATCAGAGACTCACAGTATGTTGGTGAGGGGAGTGGAGATAGGGGGGTAATTTACGGTGTTGTGTTGCAGGTGTAATTTGTATAATGTGCTCATAAAGCCCAAGCAGAGGACATGAGCAGGTCTGCTTGGGAGATGATAAACTAGCAGGCAGAGCAATGTGACTTATCACACCTCCTCATCACTATTCATACTGTCCCCACAGTACACACTCTGCCACAGCACAGCCATAATATTGACTCCATTATCACTAGATTGCAGCTATAAAAGATATTGCTTGATGTAGAGCTGTACGATTTGTTAAGAAAGTCTCATTATCGCTTTTTTTGTGCTTAGATGTATCGGTTATTGGCATGGGATTTACGACATGTGACCTTTTCCGGAGACAGAACACGTGGACGTGAAGACACTGGTGTGTTTAGATGAATCCTTCAGCGATACTTAAGGCCAAACTACAGCAACTTTGAAGAGCTGAGTCACGAAAACACAGAAAAGTTGTGTTTTGAACGTGTGTGCAGTATTTGGACCAGTTCTGGGCAGTGTTTGTGGGGGTGAGCAGTGCGTTTTGAAGGCTGGATATAATGTGTAACGACTCTACCCCCCCCCCCCCCCTCCCCCTACCCCCCCTGCCTAACCTTTCTCTGTCTGATCACTCTGAACAGACTCGATCTCACGGGCGCAGCCTTCCAACGCTTGCCGGATGGCCTTGTGTTCCTCCCACATGGAGACTGTGAGCTAAGCATGTTAGCAGATGCTGTTCCTCTGCGGAGCATGAAGCCGTATCTGCCTCCCCCTATCTGCTGGGCTCCACTGGAGGAAGGGACTTTACGAGGCGCTAACAAGGCGCTCTAATCTGACGCGGAGAGCTGAGTCATTATGCTATTGTTTTTAAAAGACCATCGTGAACAATTAAGGACGCGGCAGATAATGAAGCAGAGGATCGTGTGTGCGTGTGTGTGTGTGTGCGTGCGAGCCAGCGAGTGTACGAGCGCGTGTGCATGCTACTGTTTGGTGTGTGTATTGGAGGCGCAGGGGGGAAAGGGGGGTGGAGGGAAGGGGGGGAGGGCATCCCGGGAAAATAAAAGATTTTTGTCAGCTCCTGTTTAGCTCAAAAGAATTCAGCTCTGAGCGAGTAAGGGAGCCTTGCTAGATTAGCATAAATGCTCCTTAAACACAGTTAGGCCTGTAGCTCTTAGCCCCTCACAACACTGCGTGTCGTTTCATGAACAGGCTTGTAAATATCATGTTGCTCCATTTACGAGATCTAAAAATGGGGAGATTACATTGCAGGAAGTCGTGCTGAAGGAACGCTTCCTTCATGATTTCACTACAAGGTCAAAGCTAGCCTGCCTAGAAATCTCTACCATATCGTCCACTTTAACACAGAGTACCACTGTACAGCAGTGATATCTACCACCACAACACAGTACTGTACAGCAGTGATATCTACCACCACAACACAGTACTGTACAGCAGTGATATCTACCACCACAACACAGTACTGTACAGCAGTGATATCTACCACCACAACACAGTACTGTACAGCAGTGATATCTACCACCACAACACAGTACTGTACAGCAGTGATATCTACCACCACAACACAGTACTGTACAGCAGTGATATCTACCACCACAACACAGTACTGTACAGCAGTGATATCTACCACCACAACACAGTACTGTACAGCAGTGATATCTACCACCACAACACAGTACTGTACAGCAGTGATATCTACCACCACAACACAGTACTGTACAGCAGTGATATCTACCACCACAACACAGTACTGTACAGCAGTGATATCTACCACCACAACACAGTACTGTACAGCAGTATAATGTACCCCATCATTTACCACTACAGCCTACAAGTGCCTCTCCTGGGCTTATTGACAGCTTCAAATGTTTACCATCCAGCCCTCACTCAATACTACAGGATGAGGCTCCTATCAGAAAGCTTTATTAGCAGCATGGGGAAGCTCACTGTGTTTGTTTGCAATGATAATTACGTTTTTTTCTCTCTTTTTTTGCTGGCTGCCCTTTGCATTTTAGTACCAAGACTGCCTAAGGATTACACAACACACCTAAGGATTCAAACATCCAATTCAAGCCTCCTCCTCCTTCTCCAAGCAGACGATCCTGCTGAGCTGAAGCCAGAGAGGCGTTCTGAGGCAGGGTAGCGGAGGAGGTGTGGAGCCCCTCTGTCTGGGGATGAGGCAGGGTAGCGGAGGAGGTGTGGAGCCCCTCTGGCTGGGGATGAGGCAGGGTAGCAGAGGAGGTGTGGAGCCCCTCTGGCTGGGGATGAGGCAGGGTAGCGGAGGAGGTGTGGAGCCCCTCTGGCTGGGGATGAGGCAGGGTAGCGAAGGAGGTGTGGAGCCCCTCTGGCTGGGGATGAGGCAGGGTAGCGGAGAAGGTGTGGAGCCCCTCTGGCTGGGGATGAGGCAGGGTAGCGAAGGAGGTGTGGAGCCCCTCTGGCTGGGGATGAGGCAGGGTAGCGGAGGAGGTGTGGAGCCCCTCTGGCTGGGGATGAGGCAGGGTAGCGGAGGAGGTGTGGAGCCCCTCTGGCTGTGGATGAGGCAGGTCTCTGTGTCTCATAATGGATCAGACAGCTGGAATGGATGAATGAAGGCAAATCCAAAGTGCTGGTAGATATACTATACCAAGCAGACCAGAACAAGGAAATAGTCTGGAATCGTCATGAGATTCTGAGAAGGGGAATACAAGGGAGAGGAGTGTGTGCGTATGTGTGTGTGTGTGTGTGTAGGAGGACACATGGGAAGTTAAAAGGGTTTTAAATGCAGCGTGTCTATCCTGCTTCCTCAGTGATGGGGTAGAGCTGATAGCAGAAGCAATCTGAGAAGCTCTTTCACACTTGAATCTCTCCACCGAGCAGACACCTCGACTCACCTCAGCATCCCTCCCCGTCTCTCCTTCTCTCTCTCTCCCTCCCCGTCTCTCCCTCCCTCCCCCCCATCCCTCCCTCCCTCAGCCTCTCTGTATAGAACAGTTCAGCAGTAGTGCACAGTCCTGAGGCAGATGTCCCATGGACAGAGGCGCAGGTTTACAGTGGAAGATGAAACAGAGGCTTCTGAGACTAAACACTCCATTCTTAGAACAATCAGTTGCTACTAATACCCCCCCCCCACACACACACACACACACACCCCCACACACACTATGAAAACGTGTCGAAACGCTTTTGAAGAAGCCAGAAGACATGTGCACAGACCGGTGTGACTAGCAGACAGACGAGCTGTTCTGCTCCTTCATACCCTTCACGCATACTTGTAAAAACACTACGATGTCAATCGTGTCAATGTTGCGCTCCCCCTCCCCCCCACCCCCACCACCCCCCCCATTTGATTACGCCCCACCCTCTCCCTCCTTCCACCCCCCCCCCCACCCCCCCTTTCCAAGCCTTCTCATCCCTCCATCCTGCTGTTTACATGCTGATTGGCTTAGCCAGACTGACAGATAATTACATGAGCACTAACTGTCAAAGCCAGAGGAAAGCAAACAGGTCTGCCATGGAGAGCACTGTCTGGACATGGCTGACTGCTCCTCTGAATCTCCCAGGCATCCATTCATCCTGTCATCGTTCGGACAGTTGCCTTTCTCTGCTCTCCTCTGGCCTGGCGCTCTGTTTCTGCATGTTCTGCATGCCATCGCAGGCCGTCCTCCGCTCATCCTGTGATTGCATTAAAAGGGTCTCTCAACATGTTACATTATATTCAGCCCACTGTTTGATATGCTAACTGTATTAGCGCAGGACTTCAATGAAAGGCTGTCTGAAAGCATCTGCTGTGGATCTTGAAGCTCGGCTGTGTAATTCTACACTGACGACAATGACTGTCAAAGCACTAAAGACAAGTCTGGCATATCTAATGCCTTGGCTGTGTGGCCCGTAGATCTAGTGACAGACCAGGCCTGCTTTAGAACATCCAGAGTACGTTATTTGAGAATATTAACGCGCAAACGGCTGAAAAGTCAAGAGAAATGACGTCATTCTGTGACTGAGAACTTCATGACCCGTCTGTGTGAGGGAGAGAGAGCGGAACCTTCCGGAAGGACGTCGCAGCAGCGATGGTTCGGGGCTGCATAACCACAGGCTCGTCTGGCCATGTGAGACCTGCAGGGTATTGAACCTCAGCCCTCCCCATAGCTCAGGACCAGCAGATATGTTTATTCATGCCACCTGCAAGCATCGAGGTGACTAGCTGTCAGCAACTGGCAGGCGCACACACACACACACACACACAGAGACACAGGCTCACTGATCCTGGTTGATGGATGTGCAGGTGTGTTGTGGGAGCAGGGATTCTGAGAGTACGTGTTTACCGAACGTCACTGTCACTCTGTTTGGATCTGCAGATATTAAATACTATTTATTTTACTGGGCTGTTTTTTTTTTTTTACGTAACTATGCAACGATACACACTGAAATCCATTCATAATGAAAGGGTTTTTAATAAAGTGATCTAACCAGACCACAATTAGACTACAGAGCAACTGAAACTCTACAGTGAGCCTCCCTTCTGACCACTGATACCTCATGACAGCCAGTGTTGATGTCAGAGCCCGGAGCTTCTATGCCTTTTTAATCTTATCTTGTTAATATTTTACCCAAAAACCTTACAGGCATATAAATCAATGAATCATGAGTCAAATGCTTGCAAATGCAGCTCATGAATAGTCCACATCTCTGCCAAGTGTGTGTATGTGGGTGTGTGTGTGTCTGCGTGTGCGTGTCAATCGGGCACCAGTCACAGCTGCATAATTCCACTGGTCCATTTCTAACAGCGGGCTCCAGCGCTGATGAACATTCAGAGCTCCTCACTCCTGCGGGGTCCGTATTACACTCTGCACAGACCTGACTGGCTACACTTCACCAGCCTTTGATCTTCCTTTTACCCCCCCCTCCCTCCCCCTCCCCCTCTCCAAAGAAATTGGTAAATTATAAAAAATCTCTCCTATCTGTTACAGACTGGAGAAGAAATTAACAGTGTTGCATGAGGGGAGCGGGGGGGAGGGTGGGGGGGTGGGTTGTGTGTGTGTGTGGGGGTGGGGGGTTGTGTGTGTGTGGGGGGGGGTTGTGTGTGTGTGTGGGGGGGGGGGGTAAATCCATGTCAGAACCGAACAAAATATACCTCGGGATCTCTTTTTATTCTTTCCTGTGATCTCTAATAATTTAAAATCTTATAATCCTAACACATATATTTAATTATTGAAGGTATTTACTCAATGGTCTGGATCCGTTAATAATATAAGAGGTTTATGTATGTGTTCCTGTGTGTGTGATTCCTCAGGGGGCAAAACAAACCGGGGTGCTGCAGAAACAGCCCCAGGCACATCTGGGTAATATCAGTAAGTGAAACAGGAGAGACCAAGGTGAAAGTCAAGCCTAATACAAACTCAATCTGTCGCTCAACTGAATAAAAGTCTATCTGAAGTGAAGTAATTGTCATACCACAGGTGGGTAGAAGGAGGTAGCACAGCTGCGGCATTATAATAATAATACAATTTGCGCCCGAGTTTAAAAACATGACAGTGTTTATAAAACATGACAGTATGATGTTTTATAAAATGAATACATGAGGGTGGAGAGAGAGTTAGTCTTCAGTTTGCGAACTGAAGTGAACCTGCCCTGTGACATCCTGTCTGAGACAGAACCAGGAAGTAAACAGGAAGTCCTTGTGTGTCTTCCTGCGTTTCCTAGACAACCAACATCCGACAGGTCGTGGCTTCACCATGTCAAGAACGCTGCATCTGAAGTCCTCGACACTCCAGTAAATCTATACTATGTATTATTAAAACCACGGGCAGACAAAGGAGAGGCAGGTAGTTGAAAAATAAGAAAGTGGGTAAATAATTGAATGCCAGGCACTCTCTCTCTCTCTCTCTCTCTCTCTCTTAAAAACACACAGAAAAAGAGTTTTACAATCTGAGAGAAAAAGTAGGTCAGAAAAAAAAACATCAAAAGAAGAGAGAAAGTTGCAACAAAGTCCCACATACAGCAGAAGTAACCTGGTGCAATGTTGAGGACACATCACAAGAATCAGACTCACATCCATCCTCTCCTCTCAGATACAGAGAGAAGCAAGAGGAAAACACACACGCACACACACACTGTAACTCAAAACCTATAACCTCCCCCCCCCCCCTACACGCACACACACACACACACACTGTGGCAGTACGCAGGAAGGTGAACTTGGTAGCTACACAGCTAACATAATAGAGTGTTCCCAGATCGATAGAAACCCAGTTTCACACCGAGGCTCCAAGTCTCCTCACCACACTGGAAGATGTGTCATAGATAACTTCTGTTCCGTCACTGCCCATAGACCCAACACTGCCCAGCGCAGTACAATAGGATGCGCAAAGTCCCAGCATGCATCCACATTCAATAAAACGACTAGGTATACTGTGTAGACTGATGAACAAAGCACTGTAAGCCCGTAAATAACAGCTCTCAGATGAGGCGCTCACGTTTTGTGAAGCGTGACGTATCGCTGAATGTTGGGGGTTCAGGAATCGCTGAAGAGTGCGGTAACAAAGTCAGAAGCTACTGTAGTTATTACAGACGTGGTTAAGTCTGAACCTCGTCCGACCATGTCCTTGGCCCTGCAGGGCATCAACACTCCAGTTGGCATGGTAACCGTGTAAATACGCCATCTTCCCTGTCAATCACAGAACCCATTGTAAACCAGCAACGAACATACACACACACAAACACAGACACACTATCTTCCCTGTATCCAGCAGGTCTGCTGGAGGACTGCTGGGGTCAGATCTGCAGCGTCTACTCAAGAGTCTGTGCTCACCAGAATCACACACACACACTCCTGTCACATCACTGTCTCCTCCTCCCTCAGTCACTTGCTTCTATCTCTCACTTGCTCTCTCTCTATCTATCTCTCTCTCTCACGCTCTCTCTCATTCACTTTCCTGCGTCTTGCTCGCTCTCTCTCTCTCTCTCTCTCTATATATATAACTCTCTTTCTCCATCCCTCTCTTCTTCCCAGTCATCTGTGGCTGTCTCCCACCCTCGCTCCTCGTGTCTGTCTGTGTGTCAGTATGTCTGACTGCCACCCCTGACCTCTCTCTCAGCCTGGCCCAGGGGACAGAGCTTCGCTGGGGCTCCGGAGTCCTCCAGTCCCCTGATACTGAGCTGGGAGTGGATCCCTGCCTCTCACTGCACACGTAGCTCCAGGCTAGCAGCTGTACGCCGCGTGGTCTGAGTTCAGGCCTGACACAGGGACGTTCTACAGCTGCATAAACACCATCCCCATGGCAACTAAATATGGAGGTAGATAAGAGAAGGGGGAGGGAAAGATGGCAGAAAGGGATGGAGGACAGGAGGAGGGGAGAATTTATGTGTTTTCAGAGCTGTCAGGCCTTAGAGAGATTCCTCAGGCAAAGCAGGCCACCTGCTACACGTTCTATTAAACTGAGCTGGGCAGGCCTCAGATGATCTCCCACAGTGCACTCAGGCTACCTCCCATGTAGGCTTCTCACTGGCTCTGTACTTCTCTCCCTCTCTCTCCCTCTCTCTCCCTCTCTCTCTCTCCCTCTCTCTCCCTCTCTCTCCCTCTCTCCCTCTCTCTCCCTCTCTTTCCCTCTCTCTCCCTCTCTCTCCCTCCCTCCTTCCCTCCCTGCTCCCAAATCACTGATGCATTTCTGCTTTATTAGATCTTTGCATGCTGCTCTCTACTGCACGTATCTCATAAATGATACGTGTAAGTGTATATCCATGCTTATATTTGTGTGTGTATGTGTGTGTGTATATGTATTTACATCAGTCTGTGTGTGTGTATCTGTGTCTGTTACTGCTTACTTACAGTATGTGCGTGTGCATGTGTGTCTGTGTGCGCTAATGCTTACCTACAGTATGTGTGTGTGTGTGTCAGAATCAGAGCAGAGTGGAGGGGACTGCTAGCAGGCCAGGGCAGCAGCCTGATGTAGCAGCCTGGTGTAAACCAGAAGAGACAGGCCTGGCTGCTCAGCTAGCCCAGCGCGCCGCTGCTCTGAGAGGACCTGGACATCCCTCTCCACCCAGCCATTTATCTCAATTTCACCCTGCGCTGGAAACCGCTTAACTCACGCACACACACACACACACACACACACATACGAGCACACAAAGGCCCCGACATTTAAACTAATCACAATGGCAGAAGGGGGCCTGGTTTAATCAGCATATATAAACACATCTACCTGTGCTACTGCACCCAGTCACCACCAAACGCAGCGCCACGGCCTGATACACTCACTGGTTGCTTCTCAACAGCATAGCTGCTTTGATTTCTGCTTCAGAGTGAGCCATGTGCGAGTGTGTGTGTAAGGTTTCTGTGCATATAAGACCCTAATAATGCCTAGTCAGTAATGAGCTATTAAGCAGGTCTTTTAGCTGAAAGTGTTACATAAATCCTCTTTATTCACAGCGACGATAATCCCTGCGTCACCCCTTGCGAACAGCGACTCCCAAAATCCATCAGAGGCAGGAATTACAGTGCCTGTTTACTTCCTGCTTTGCAGCCCTGCCTCTCCAACAACAAAGCCATCGGAACGGAGGGAGGAGAGAGGAGAGGAGAGGAGGAGGAGTGAGAGAAATGAAATGTCTTCTTATGAAGCTGTAATCCAGAAAGCCTCTCAGAGGAATACATTTGAAACCTCTTCTTCCCACGATGCTTTGCACTCGCCCCCACCCACCGAGCCTTTAATCTCCTGGCGGTTTGATAACATGGAACGTTAGGAAAAAAATGTGGACCGTTAGAAGCGGGGGTTCTTAAGGCCAGTGTTCCATAGAGGGCTAGATCATGTATCAATCGTGTGAGCCTGAATGCCTCTTCTAATAGGACCGGCCTGTAGTTGTGGCTGTGGGCTGGCAGACAGATGGTACCGCTGCTCTATCGGTGATACACTGCGCTTTTCATTACATTACAACCTGTTTTGATCCAACTATTTGGAATAAGCCATTATTCACTTGTTATAAGCCAAGATTCACTTGTTCTACGGGTAAATCAATACAAATGGCACCAGTTAAGCAGAACATATAGTTGCCTAACTGCAGTTGCTGCCCTGCCAGTTCAATGCTACCTACAGCAGGTGGAGGTTAGATTACACCCCGATAGCAGACAGGAAATGACAGGTCAGGGCGATGTGAGTCACCGAAATGACACCAGTGCGGTGGACAGAGCTGGAACATGAAACTGCAGGGGCAGCCGGGAGCGGGAAGACATGGGGACATGTTTCAGTAACATGTAACAGTTCAGGTTACACTGACATCGAACAGGACATGTTACATGTACAGTTACATGCCACTCATGTGGTGTCCTAACTGAGGAGCCATTTATAACTTAATCTACTGTAAAACAGAAAGTATTTTGCTTCCTTTTTGCAATTGGCTAGCATTTCCCCGCCTGAGGGAATTTCTTTGACATGTTGGGGAAGCGGACCTGTGCTTACCTCTGCGGGGGGGGGAGGTCAGGGTAGGGAGAGAGGGGGCAGGGAGCGGGGGTAGGGACGGGTTGGTAGAGAGGGAGAGGGGTATAAGGGATGGAATTACCATGGTGATGAGGTATGTTGTTGCCCTCCAAGGTGGAGTGTCTTGGGCCTAGAGGCAGGGCAGGAGCCGGCATTAGCTGGCCTCTCCCAGTAAGGGTCGCTGTGGGAGAAACGTGAGAATCTCGTAAAACGCTTGCAGGACACAGAGAGAGAGAGAGAGAGACTGAGAGAAGGAGAGAGACACATAGAGAGGGGGAGGTTGGGAGAAAGTGAGAGAAATAAAGAGGTAATAAATAGAGATACTGAGAGAGAGAAAGAGAGAGACAGAGACAGAGAGACAGAGACAGAGAGACAGAGAGAGAGAGAGAGAGAGAACAAGAAGAGGGAAAGCCCCTCCCCTGTCGTTCTCTTTTACAAGGTCATACACATGATCACACACAGGCAAATACTGAGCATATAGATGAATGAATGAATGAATGACTATTGTCCTGCTGTCTTGCTACAGTACAGAGGAAGTGATGAGTCATGTTGTAACACCAGCTAGTCGATCATCCCAGCATGTGGATGAACATGTCTATGCTGTGCTCATCTCACTGTCTCCCCCAAAAACTCATCTTTAAACGTTTGGCGAGAAAAAATGCTGATTATTGTTGGAACTACAGTGTTGAAAGGGCGATAAAATGTTCTGCTGAACTTGATCCTATTTTGTCTAGAATTCTGCAGCTCATAGACCCACAGAGACATAAAGAAGTATTCAATGTGTGTGTGTGTTTGTGTGCGCGCGTGTGTGATGCTTTTAAGAGTCCCATCCAGCTGAGCAGGGTAACTGCGGTGCGTTCTTGCTGACAGACAGGCCTGTTCTCTGGATGTCTCTGAGGCCCAGCTCCCTGGGAGTTCAGAGGCTGGAGCACAGCAGAGCGGCAGATCCGCAGAGCGCTGTGCCATGTAGTCAAATGCACAGCTCAAAGTGTCTGTCTTTGTAGTGAATTATTTGAATTTTACACTCGGGCAAAAAGAGGGACTGTCAGAAGCGATTGAGGATTGGATTTTTCATTTGCCCAGAGAGGCAGTGAACCTCGCAGAGGGTGCACAGGTGAGAATTAGATGCAGCACACGGATCAGAGGGAAATACAGACTGTCGACGGCACATTCTGTGTGGACATTAGTTAAGCCTACATTGGCAGGTTGGCTTCTAAGATGGAGGGGCAGTGTGGAGCATGACCGAGGAACGTGTTTGGAACGTGACCGAGGAACGTGTTTGGAACATGACCAAGGAACGTGTTTGGAACATGACCGAGGAACGTGTTTGGAACATGACCGAGGAAAGTGTTTGGAACATGACCGAGGAACGTGTTTGGAACATGACCGAGGAACGTGTTTGGAACATGACCGAGGAACGTGTTTGGAACATGACCGAGGAACGTGTTTGGAACATGACCGAGGAACGTGTTTGGAACATGACCGAGGAATGTGTTTAGAACATGACCGAGAAGCGTGTTTGGAACATGACCGAGGAACGTGTTTGGAACATGACCGAGGAACGTGTTTGGAACATGACCGAGGAACGTGTTTGGAACATGACCGAGGAACGTGTTTGGAACATGACCGAGGAACGTGTTTAGAACATGACCGAGAAGCGTGTTTGGAACATGACCGAGAAGCGTGTTTGGAACATGACCGAGGAACGTGTTTGGAACATGACCGAGGAACGTGTTTGGAACATGACCGAGGAACGTGTTTAGAACATGACCGAGAAGCGTGTTTGGAACATGACCGAGAAGCGTGTTTGGCCTTCACGTGAACGACGGGGCTCGAGGTGAAGATCTTTGGACAATGGAGGTTCTCGAAAACAAAAAGCTCTTGAGATGTGAAATCAGGCAGTATTGTTTTGCGGTAGAGCTTTGATGCTTGATTAATACCATAGAAACAGGACATGTATAGAAAAGCGTGACAACATTTTGGAGACAGAAGCAAATCTTTTGTTTGAGTTTATTGAATATTATTACACTCTATCCTTAGACAACAGCAGAGATTAAATAACATTCCTTTGAAGATTTAAGAAGACCCACAACTTTCTAAAACTAAGTAGGAGTTTGTTGGGTTGTATAGTGTGTGGATCCAGTCTATTTCTGTCATAGAGAGCTCAGTTATGTCCCAAACCTTCCAAATAAGCAGCAGAACTCAATGATGCACTCAATGTTTCGTTAAACCAGCCAATAGGAGACAGGCTCCTCTCCTCCAGCCTATCACAGCTGAACGCTGGAGTGGAATGATCTCGGACTGGAGGAGGAAGCATTTTACAAGGGTAGCACTCGATAGGAGTAGAGAACATTACTACACACACACACACACACACACTCTCTCTACACACACATTCCACTCAGGCAGACACTGTACAAGCACAGCTATCTCCACAAGATTGATGCCTTGCAATTTACAAACTTGTGCTAGCCACATGTCATTTAGTAGAATTGATACCCTGCAGGTACAGGTAATGTCAGTCGCTACAATATGCTTCACAATGGCCCTCCCACCTCTGCCACTGAATGGAACTGCAAATACATGGACTGTCCGCTCGCCTGCATGCAGTCACACACACACACACACACACTCACACACAAACACTGACTCCCCTCTCCATCACACACAGCAACGCACACAAAATGTGCACACAAGCACAAACACACACACTATTTGGCCAGAATGGCAGCGCGAGGCAGCAGCAACAATGGATTTTGTTTCACGGCCGCAGAGGTAAATTGTAGACAGCAATAGGAGATTTGGACCATTTTTCAGGGCTGACTATATTACACACTGTACCAGGACATTGTTGGAAATTATACACCTTTTTTTTCCCTCTTGTGTCGGGGAGAAACCAATCCCGTCCGGGCCATTGTACCCCATGAAACACCCCAGCCGGTGCTCTCCACAATCTCCCAGGAATCAACCATGTGATTGAAAACGTGTCACTCGTGCAGCCGCCCCCCCCCCCCCCCCCCGTGTTCCAATCCCCACCTCATAACCCCCCCCCCCACTACACACACACACACCTGTATGACCTAGTTGTTGTTTAAAAAACATTCTTTAATTCTTCCAGCTAGCCTGGTCAAGCCCCAGTGTGAGTGGAAGCAGCCCCTGCCGTCGTGCTCCAACAGCCCATGAAAGCTGCCCGGGCTTTGGGGTTAGGGGCCTACAAAGCCAGGGTCGATACTGGCCAGAGTGGAGAGCTTTTTCTGTCCCCCCGGAGGAAATTATTTTCCACAGACCCGTACTTACAGTGATAACAAGACAAGCTTACTCAGATCAGATGATACCCAGAATCATGGGATGTTTCCGCACACTGCAGCTGGATGTTCAGTTGGTGTGGTTTGGACCCAGCCTCCACTAACGTCCACCTTCTGGAAATGTGTCTCTCTGGCTGGGGCTGGGTAGCTGGGGAGGACGGCTAGCAGACTCGGAGTGGCGGAGCTTTCTGGCACGTTAACAGAGAGGACAGGCACCTGAGAATGACCTCTCACCCCACCATACCTCCACCCCAACACGCCTCCACATCCAACCCACCGTTGGCTTCAAACTAACGGCGTCTCGTTGTCGTTGAGACGATGAAAAAGATGTCTGGGACCGTTTAACAGAGACTCGGAAGGAGTCCCATGCATGGAACAGTCTGGTTCCTCATACCAGTCCCCTCAGTGGCAGGAAGGAATAATACGGCAAGCCTGCCATGAAAGCCAGCCCCCCCATCCCCCCCTACCCCCTTCTATTGTCAGTTCCGTATAGTCCAGCATCAAATGCTACTTCCTGTCAGACACCCGCCATGAATCCTGTCACAGGTTCACAGCACTGGACAGGAATGAGAGAACCACTATCCTCTACAACCCTTAACCCCCACCCTCCCCTCCCCCCAGGATCGAGGCCCTCCGCCTGACATTTTTATTGGTTCTTCAAATGGACTCCGGGATTGGCCGGTTAGGGGGGCTGTGGGATAGCCAGTTGATTTAAAGGGTCTTTTATTGATGTCATCTGACTGAGCAGGGTGAGTGACATTTATAAGTAGAATCTCCCAGTCCATGTGCCTTTACACACGCAAACACACTCACACACACACACACACAACCGCGCTAACAGCTAGTCCATTATAATAACACACTCCACTTCCTGCCTTCCCAGCATGCTCGGCTGGTCAGCTGACCCCGGCGCTCCCTATAAGGAGGTGTAAATCACTGGGAGAGATACTGTTGTCAAGCAGGAGCTCAGGGTCGTTAACCCCTCCCGGGCAGAGCAGAGACAGGGACCATGTGGAGACCTGAGCCCCTGATCTGAGACCAGCTGAGCGCAGGCTGGAGGAGCAATATCACACAGCTTTACCCCATGTGCGACACATCACAAATCTGAGGATTACAATATGTGAGACATGTGCAGAGACTATGTAGAACATTTGGGGGGGAAAGCGTCTCCCATGTAAGGGGGTTCTCAGATCAGTTCTGGGGCGGTGTAGTGACTGAGCTCTCCCTCAAATCTTTCACCATCAGGCTGATCTCAAAGCAGCACTCCCCCTCAGATATGTTTTTAACGACGGCGTGATGCTCCAGCTCTAACCCTCTCACAGTGACATGCTGCGTGGGTCACAAACCCAATACACACGAGCAAATCCTGTGTCCACTTGCACACACACACACACTTCTGACAAACACTCCAAGATCCTCACCCCAGGTGCTTCAGAGGAAGAGAGAGAGACATATCTTTCTACCTTTTATCTCAGTTCCAATACAGACCAGCGGGACACAGTAAACAAGAAGGAATCTTCTGGAGTATCGGCCAGCCTCCCGCAGAGGTCAGTTACACCTGACAACATACTCTGCAGCACGCACATCAGCTGGACTGCTGGGAACCCTTCAGCTGGTTACCCTCTCACACAGGGGAAATACACAAGACTGCAGCCAGAGTGGAGCTGGACTCTCTCCAGGAGACAAATATGGAGAGTTGGAGAGATGGAGGGAGAGAGAGAGAGAGAGTTGTTGTGACCACAGCTGCCAGGGAGATATATGTGAACAGTGGTGTGTGACAGAGAAGGTAAGAGAAAAGTAGAAAGTGAGAGAGAAACGGAGGGAGATAATTCAAGAGCGAAAGAGAGAGCGATGGGGGCGAGCGAATAAGAGAGAAACAGACAGAGAGAGAGAGACAGACAGAGAGAGAGAGCGGTAGCGTGGGTGACAGGCAGGTGTGTGATCCCTGGCTTGTGGAGCAGCGTGGTCTGGAAGCCTGGGCATTGGGATGCACGGCATCAGATGGAGAGACAGACTGACTCTGGGGTCTGACTGGAATCTGCACGCAGAAACACTCCCAAGCTCACGACAGCGTTTCTACAGCCAGACACACACTCTCCTCCCAGAAACACACACATCTGAGGCTGTCCTGAACACTCTGATTAGAGCGAGTCAGTGTGTGTGTGTGTGTGTCTCTCCAGTCTACTCTGGCTCAGAGAACAATACTAACACACCCCTGTCTCCTGGTCAAGATTGCATTCTGTTGAAGGAAATAATGAAGGCTGGCAACAATGAAGGCCAGAGCAGCCGTTCGATCCTGATGTCACAGAACCCACGGATGGAAGCTTTCCTCCTCAGCACACTGCATGTTAACTCCGGGGAGGAAGACAAGCGCTTTGACCTTCCAAATGGTTCCTAGGAAATGCTCTGTAAAGAGAAACTGTCGATCATTTAGCCGAACGCACAACTCTCAAATGATTTCGTGTTGCTTTTAAGTCAATATCTCTCTGTCTCTCTTTCGTTCTTTCATTCTCTCTCTCCCTTTTCCCTTGGTCTCTTCTGCCATGCATGTCTCCCTCTCTCTGTTTCCCCCTCTCTTTCCAGTCTTTCCATCTCCCTCTCTCTTTCTCTTTCCCTCTTTCCCCCTGTCCACCTCTCTCTCTCCCTCTCTCTCCCCCTCTCTCCCTGTCCCCCTCTCCCTCCGATGATGGATGTAGAGCCCAGTGCTGTTGTAATTCACTGTTGTGTCACCTGCGGACAGAATGACCTTCAGCTCCCAGGCCAATCAGCTTGTTTACTCATCTCCGACCCACTCCTTTATTGGAGGAGGAGAAATTATCACGCCCATTATTCAAAGCAGACAGCAGGCTAGAGATGGAAGGAGATAGGTCCTCCTCCCCCTCCTCCCCCTCCCTCCCTCCCTCCCTCAACCCATCCTCGTCTCCCTCTGTCCCTCTGCCTGTCTCATTCAAACAGAACTGCTAGCGTCTGGCTTCCGGAGAGAAACCAACTTCTGTCAAGTTCTCAAAGTTAAAACCAAGAGAGCCAAGAGCTGACTGAAGAGCTTTCAAGCAAAAGGATGTAAAAAATAAATAAAAAATAAATAAAAACAATGTCAGGAGGTTCCTGTGCTGATGGTTTAGGAAGATAGCTTTGTCATCGTAACTCCTGACGCTGCTGTGTGAGCTTACAGTGATATACAAAGTATAGTAAAGTAGTACAAAACTGTATTTAATGTAGATAACTGTAACATATGCAAATATTATTGGAAAAGCCATAGGAAAAATAAGATTCCATGGGGCAATTTAGGTTTGAAAGAAACACATATTCCTGATTCCTGATACCTGATAATTACAATAAGTAGGTAGCGACACTTCAAACAGGAACATATGCTGACTGCAGTACCAATGGGTGGAACAGCAGAGAGAGAGAGAGAGAGGAGGGAGGACAGAAGGAGAGGGGGAGAGAGACATACGGAGCGAGAAATAACAAAAAGAAAGGGAATGAGAATGACAGAGAGAGGGAAGACAGGTATATGCAAAGAGAGGTAATGAGAGAAAAAGAGATAGAGGAGACAAGGAAAGGGAAGGAGAGATGGTGGAAGAAAAGGGAGAGAGAGAGAGAAAAATAAAGGGAGAGAAAGAAAGAGAGTGCTGCAGTTATCCAGCAGCTCTATTACCCTACACTGAGCCAGGGTTCAGGTCAGGGCCAGCCTTGTTCAATTAAGCCCCTGAGCTATTTGTGTGTGTGTACATGTGTGTTTCTGTGTATATATATACAGTATGTGTGTGTGTGTGTGTGTGTGTGTACAGTTGTACTTTCTTCTGCGATTTGCCATTATGCCCTACAATATTCCCTGTCATATTTGATTTGCGGTGCGTTGCAGCGCGTTGCAGCAAGCTGAGTGGATCTGGGACCGTGTCTGTCACGGTTAGGAGGGGAGGGGGGGAGAGGGGGAGAGGGGGAGAGAGGGAGGGGGGGGGGGGCGGAGAGAGGGGGGGGAGACAGGGGAGAGGAAGGAGGAGGGCAGAGAACGAGGGGCGCAGCAGAGACAGAATGAAGGACAGACTAGGTAATCAACAGAGGTTTGGGCCATGGAGGAGATTTGGCTTCTGCAGGGATACTGTCTTCATGAGTCCTGTGTTGGAAGACACTCACAGCAGGAGCAGCACTTCTAGTTACTGTCTGTGCGTTCCTGAAGCGAATCACAGTCTCTGTATCACCTTAATACAATCGAAATAAATAACAGCTCATTACATCGAAAAGGCAGAAAAGGTAGATTGAGAGACTGGAGGCCAGCCAAAGAGCCTGTCCTGTGTTAGAAGCTCATCCTCTCCTCAGTTTACTCAGACCGTCTTGCAGAGTTAACATCCGGGAGCGCCGAGTCTTTGCACTGCCGACGATTAGATAGAATGGCCAAGTTCCTGCCCTCATAAAATAACATCTGGGACACGCTTCCTCCATATATTAGCTATGTATTTATGCATGACTGTATTTATGCATGTCAATCCAGGGAGTCTGTGTGTGTGTGTTGGGGGTGGGGCCAGCAGGGCCAGCGGGGAGGGTGTTTTCCCTGCAAGGAGACGAGACGTTATCTCACTCTAAAATCAAATGTTTTTGATGGTGAGGACGTGTGTGTGTGTGCGCGTGTGTGTGGTGGTGGTGGGGGGGGGGGGGGGGGGGGGGGGGGGGTGTTAGTATACGTGTGTTTTCTTACACGTCTAAAAGCTGCATCTGCTGAGTGAATCCTGTTTCTTTAAATAAGTCATAAGATACGTGAGGCAGACGAGCAGCTCTGCCAGGGCTGAGGTGAGCTGTGATCCTGCTGGAGGAGAAGCACAACGCAGCCAGACCGCAAGTCTGCATGCTGCTCTGCTCACTGTGTTGACATGCGCTTAATAAAACATGGCCTTCAAACACACACACACACACACTGTGTCTGCTGGGACCTGTGATTTCCCTCTACTCTGCATGGCTGGTGGCTAAACATACACGGTGGATCGGTATGTTAGCGATCACCTGAATGTGATTTAGGGGACCGCGTGTGCGTGCGTGTGCGTCAGGGCCCTGGGCGTTTCCATGGGGAAGCAGAGTGACTCTTCAATGCCAAGCTGCAGTCAACTGCCGCTTTAATCATGTATGTTCCTGTACCTCCGTGTCACTCCCTGCCCAGATCAGATATGGTGACACCCACAACCTGACGAAGCTGTGCTGGGCTCGTACACAAACACACACAGAGAGAGCTCAAATCTCCCTCCCTCATCCCCCCTCACCTCCTCCCCACTAATCTGGATGGCTGTCCACATGAGGAGAGCCGGCGGCATTAGGAATCAGTTCACTGGTGAAACGGGGAGAGAGGGAGGAAGAGTGTGTGTGTGTGTGTGAAACAGTAAGAGACAGAATGAGACCGAGAGAGGGAGGAAGAGTGTATGTGAGAGAGGGAGAGAGGAAGAGAGGGAGAGAGGGAGAGAGGAAGAGAGAGGCAGGCTCCGATCCCTTCCCGCTCTCTCAGCGGGGGTCTTCATTCTCTCCACAGTCCATGCACTCCTCAGCTTCAGCTGCAGCTACAGGCTTACTGTCAGGCCTGGTTAGCAGAACCCCTCTCACTCCTCCTCCTGGTCCACTCAGACCGTTCTAGAACTTCTCCACTAGACACTCTGGAGCATCTTAAGAATATTCTAGGGAATCCGAGAGACACTACTCTCAGCTGATGTCCATGGAGAAGTGAGCGTATAAAAAAATAACCGCAAATATACCCCCCCCCCTCTCTGTAGAGCGCTTTGGTCTGGCTCTGGGCATTGATGTGGTTTCGTTCGGCTGAGCTAGCCACGGCCCCCGAACACACAGTGGCGTACACAAACAAAGCTTTACGCCCTCACTGAATGTATTATCGCCACTCTCTACTCATAACACAGGATCTCCTCTGATTGGAGAACAGGGTTTTCTCTGCTCCTCTATTTCCTCCAGACTCCTCCAAGTGCAGAGTGTGCTCGCCGTCCACACGCGTGGAGGGTTTAGAGTTCAGCCTTTTAGTGGATCATGATGAGAGCGAGAACAGGCCCGCAGTGGAGAAATACCCATACTGAAGTCCTCACAGTCGAGTCAACATAATATATATGTTAATCGTGACTTTGGTACATGACAATGAGATACAGGGCTACTACAGTTAGTGACTTTCTATGAATCCTTTGAGAGAATAGCGGTGTTTAATAGCAGTGTCTGGCACCAGTCTTAGACAGCTTATTCAGCATGCACTCTGGAAACACTTCAGATTCATATTTATGGTCAGAAAGAGAGGAGCGGGGTCTGTGTGGAGGCTCTGTGTCTCTGTTCCACTGGACAGCTCAAGGTTTGCCTGCTTCACACCTCCTCAGCAGCCACTGAACAGGCCACTGCCATGAACTGTCAGTGTGTGTGTGTGTGTGTGTGTGTGTGTGTGTGGGGGGGGGTACGTGTGACAGAGAGCCTCACACACAGCCTTTTACATTGCCTTTCAGAAGGCTTCAACGGCTCGCTTAATCACTGCCAATTCTGCATCTATATACCTCTCCAGAGAGGTGGAGCGCACGCACACGCGCACGCGCGCGCAGACACACACACACACACACACACCAGCTCACTTCGCAGTGTGTCGGAACTATTTAACCTCACGACAAAGCTGCCGCATGCTTTTCTTTACCTTCCTGAAAAGATTTCCTTTTCTTTAATTTGGCGCATATTTTTTAATGCGTTTTTAAATAAAGTCAAACTTAATATTCAACCAGCGCTTATCAATGTTTCTTTTGCAAAGCAGGCCATAAATATTAATGAAGGCTCAGCAGAGCTCTGACCAGAAAGGACCGGCTGTGCCTCGTCTTCCTCGTCTAAGAAAGGCGGTTTATCACAAATAAAAAGCCCAGGGTGGTTTCTCTCTGGAATAATCGCCCTGCATGTGGTAAATGCTGGTATTTTCTGGTATTTAAAACTTTGGCGGAGCTCCTTCTGTAATGATTCACTGGCTGGACAGAGACAGAGAGACAGAGAGACAGAGAGAGAGAGAGAGAGAGAAAGAGAGAGAGAGAGAGAGAAGAGAGGGACAGAGACAGAGACAGAGAGAGAGAGAGAGAAGAAGAGGGAAAGAGAGACAGACAGAGAGAGAGACAGACAGAGAGAGAGACAGATATTAAAGTATTAGGCCAAACTGCCAGGTTAACTGTGACTTCTCAGCAGGAGGAGTTTAAAAGGCAGAGAATAGAGAGGTGTTATCCAGCACAGAGGCCTCATCTGATCTGCTCAGTGCTGCCCCAGGATGCTGCTGCTGCTGCTGCTGCCATGTAAAAGATGAGCCTCTGTCTATGTGGCCAGTGTGTCTGTGTGTGTGGGCTTACGTGTGTGGGTGTGTGAATGTGTGTGTGCGTTTGGTGTGCTGGAGCTGCTAACAGTTCGTATAACTGTAGATGGAAAAGTTTGTGGTTTGAGAGAAATGGAAGCAGGAGAGAGAGGTACAGAGAGAGACACAGATAGACATGCAGAGAGAGAGCAAGAGCAATATCATTACGTCTACTACTGTGGTTTTTATACCAGATGATATAAAAAGAAAACAGCATGCACAACACACACACACACACACAAACACACAAACACACAGTGCAGAGAACATGATCTAGAGACACTTGGCTTAGAGCCAGTAGAGAAACACACTCTCGCTCGCTCTCTCTCTTTTACAGACATGGCAATGACCTTGTCTGAATGGCGCGCACTAAATACTGTCTGCTATAATGACGGAGGACGCGGTCGAGAGACGGAGAGAAAGAGAGAGCAGAAAGAGATCAGGAATGGAGAGAAAGACAATCATGGTAGTTAATGATGACTACAGAGGGGGAGAGATGGAGCAAGGAAAACAGAGGGAGGAAGGGGGAAAGGAAGAGAGAGATAGAGACGGCTACAGAATGAGAACCTCATTTTGCCAAATGAGGGTGGACTGAAAGCATTGCTCCAATCGCAATTAGTCTGCGTCAGACAATTTCTCCCTCTTCTTCCTCCTCCTCCTCCCCTGCTCCATCATTTCTACTGAACGGCCAATTTGTTCCTGATTTCAGACCTGAGGAGGGCTGAGCGGAACCGCAGCACCTCGGCCAGGCTGATGACCGCGGAGCTGGGAAACTTCCAACTCGGATGATTGCAGCGCTGGGCTTCCAGAGTGGCAAGAGCACCAGCACTTCCTGGCTTCCCCCCCTGTCCCCTCCCCCCTCTCTGCCCCCAGCCGTCCACCCCCCCGCCCCGTGCCATCAACCACCACCCACCCACCACCCCCGACCTATCTGATCCCAGCCACAGATAGACTTCCCTGGGATAAAGAGCGGGGAGATGCTCCCTGGATCTCCGCTTGTTTTAATTTCCTGTTGTTTGGGAAGCAACACGAGGTGTGATAAGTAGCTGTGCGTCCTCCAGCCAATCCCGTGGCAGGGTCACTGCCCCCCTCCGCGAACACTCAGAGGGTTGTGAAGGGTGAAGACGTTACCTGGATATATGGAAGACATCCTTCTACTTCACATCACACAATATGTTTCAGTCCCCATCTTCTAGAATCTATATTAAATATCCCATACTGTCTGCTGAAAAGTATATATTCTACAGTCTACTGTATATTCTACAGTCCATATTCTATAGTTTACTGTATATTCTACATTCCATATTCAACAGTCTACTGTATATTCTACAGTCCATATTCAACAGTCTAATGTATATTCTACATTCCATATTCAACAGTCTAATGTATATTCTACATTCCATATTCAACACTCTACTGTATATTCTACAGTCTACTGTATATTCTACAGTCCATATTCTACAGTCTACTGTATATTCTACAGTCCATATTCAACAGTCTACTGTATATTCTTCCCTCCATATTGTATTTTCCATGTGGATGTGCGATCCAGAAGGTGTTCCTGTAGCTGTCATGTAAACCCAGAGCTGGTGAGGCACAGCAGTGTGGCTGCCCTCATAAACACACAGCTAAAAACACAGTTAACAAGCCAGGCTGGCCCAACACTGCCATCACAGCGCTCATTCCAGCTCACCCTGGGGGTTCACACACACACACACACCAACGGCACCATTTGTGAAAATATACTTAAGAGAAAAATCCATAAATCCCCCTCCACCTTGAGGTAAAAGGCATCACTTTAGAGCCGTTGCACAGCGAAGAGAGCCGATTGGGTCTTCCCTTCGATCAATAAATTAATATCTAAAGCTGTCGCCACAGCAACCGTGCTCAGTATTGTAAGAGCTGGGAGTCTCTCCACAGTGTGATCTTCCATTTCCTCCTCAGCCCTCGAACCTGAGGGAGTCACAAACACTGATGTAAAACTGTGTCTACAACTAGAGTACAGACCCTACAAAGAAGCGCCTCTCCTCTCTATCCTGCCTATCTCCTTCTTCTCTCCCCCCCCTCCTCCTCCTCCCCCTCCCCCCCTCCCCCTCCCTGGGTCTGGAGAAGACAGACCCATCCCTCTGTCTCCGACCGGGGAAGAGAGCAGACATAGCAGATAGAAAAAGTGCTGTAATGTACATGCTAATTACCCCTGCAAAGCAATTGAATCCTGGGCTAGCGTGTTAAATCTGCTACATGACAGTATAATTTGACTCCTTTAAAAGGATTATGCAAATGAAGAGCTCATCACTGCTTTGGAAGAAGAAGGGAAAGGTGACAGATCATTTCTACACTTCTCAGGCTTTCGTTGGCCGGGGATCCACACCAGACCTGGGCCGAGGATGTTCCGTACCTGGGCCCCCCTCACTTTACGCTGGGTCTCCACGTCCTCCGCCAACATGACTGGGATTACTTCATTCACTCCCCCCACTACCCCCAGGCACTACACTGTTACTTGGGAAGCGTGGGAGCATCTAATTCTCCTCACTCTTCAACACGTCGTTATCCTTTTCAGATCTCCTCCGTGTTTCTTTAAACCGTCCAGTAACAACAACCCTGTTGCTGCTCAGAGAAAGAGAGCGTTAACGGGCGGCTGCAGGCGGGAGGTCAGGTGAGAGAAGAGCCGGGCCTCGTTTGGAAAAACTCTTCACCGAAAAAGATCCAATGATTGGCCTCATTGTTGAAAGAGCTCCTTCACTCCATGCGCTTCCCTCCTCCCTCCTTCCCTCCCCTCCCTCTCCTCCCTCCCCTCCATCCCTCCCCTCCCTCCCCTCCTCCAACTCCTCCCTCCCTCCCTCCCTCCATCCCTCCCCCTCCCTCCCCCTCCAACTCCTCCCTCCCTCCCCCTCCCTCCCTCCCCCTCCCTCTATCCCTCCCTCCCTCCCCTCCCTCCCTCTCCTCCCTCCCTCCCCCCTCCCCCTCTCCTCCTCATGTCTTTGATGTCTGTGCTGCACGGTGGGCCAGTGTCACAACACATTACCGATGCCTGTTTGTTTGTTCCGCCAGCACCAGCCTCTTTACCCTTCTAATTTCTAACACACTCATCAAGATTCATATAATTTGTTACAAGTAAGTCAAATCCACACTAAGAAAAAGGGAAGTCATGGTTGGAGGCAGAGCAGTAAATTGTCCCATTTTTGCAGGTAATCTAAATGCAAACTAGAAGCAACTTATCATGAGAATGGATTTCCTACCATCTGGTCAAATAACATGGGATTTGTCTGGTGGCAGGCAAAGAATAGGATGATGGGAGAAAGATTAGCAGGCGAGTCCTACAGTTGGCTAAAATGTATTTTGTACAAACAGGAACAGATGACGCCTTTACAATTACACCTGTCAAAAACTCAAGAAAGCAATCCATCTCTGCTCTGCTGGGGCCTGAACACGGGCCTACTTCATAGTGTAAAATGATTTTTTCGAACACCCCCTTTAACAATTGCCGGCAAACATTTTGATACATGACAAGCTTTGGACGTCACGTTTCACTTTCATGCCTAACCAAGACCAACTGAGGATCTGCTACACCGTGATAAGTACAGAGGAGGAGAGGGGAGGGGGAGGAGAGGAGGACAGAAGAAGAGAAGAAGAGAGTGACAGGGTGATAAAGTATGTCATTTCCTGGCTCTGGGAGTGTTCTCAGAATCACAGCCAATCATCTTGGCTCACTCCTCTGCCTCCTAACAGCATATTGGCCAATGAAATCCTTCTTTCAACTGTGTGTTTCCACTCTCGCACTCCCAGAGCAGGATTGTTTGCTCTTTTTTTTATCTTGCTCATCTTTCCGAAGTAAATAACTTTCCACGTTTAACTGGTAAACAGAAATGTCAAGAGTTGAACGTTAATCCCTCCCTGCTCTGTCCTGCTCATCCTTGTGTTCCGTGAGAGGCTTGGACAGACAGACACGGTCGACCGTCAGGAGCGCAGTGTGATGGGGGTTCATTCCATGTTGACAGTTTGTACTCAAAAAGACATCGGTGTCAATTAGAAAGGCTGGAGTGACTGTGCTTTCTGTCAGGATCAGACAGCCGAGGTGTCAGCGGAGTCGGGAAGGGGAGGCCGTCGCCACTTCTGAGCGCTGGATGTTGATCCTGGAGCGGTTCAGACATTAATGAGACGACCTTCCGCACGAGCGACTCAAACACGCACATCAAACCATCAAAAGCCCCACAGCTAACGTCGGAGCGCAGGTATTGACGCATCAATATGTGAGCTGAAGCCGGTCCTATCATGGCTGACCCCCTGGTCCTGAACACCCCTGGTTGATGAAAGAGCCTTGATTCCGGTTCTGACTGGAGAAAGTGATCTGCATTAGACACAGAGATCCGGAAAGTTCCGGCCCATTGAGCGATGTGCAGCCAGATCACACCAGAGCAGCAGCCAGAAGATCAGAGAGACGTTCACCTGCTGACTTCTGGAGCTAGAGGACAGGGGAGGGGAGAGGAGCAGAGCGGAAGGAGAGAGGAGGAGAGAGGAGCAGCCTCAGCCGAAATAGAATGAACTTCAGCCACTCTTGTCCCTATCTGCAGTCCTCTCAATCTGGTATTTCACGCTTTCTCTCCTTCCTTCCATTCCCTCTTTGACTTCCTCCCACCTCTATCCTACTTCCTCCCTCCCCTCCTTCCATCTGCCGGGCTGCTTGTTTTCCTCTGGCTGTTCAAACCAATCACAGTCCAGAGTGAAAGCACCAATCAGGGTCAGTGCGCAGGGCGGGAGGAGAGATAGTGTATCGATTTCACGCAGTGTGGTCAGGGCTGGGCCGCAGAGGACAAAACTGGAGGGGGCTTTCTCCAATCAGCAAGGAGCAGTCTGGGGTCAGGGGTGTTTGGGGCTGAATCATGATGGATTGTGGGATGATGAGTTTTAGTGCGCTGAGGTCACTACAACATGGGCTCAGTGCTCTCTGGAAGAGGAGCATGCTGGGAAATGACTGGTAATAGGTAAACAATAGGTTACACAGACAAAAACACACACAGAGGGAGGGAGGGAGGGATGGTGAGAGGGAGGTTTTAGGGGTTGCAGGTGAGGTGGAAAAACGGGAGGGAGCGGTGGAGAGAAGAGTGCGAGTGGAGGTGAAGAAATAGGCTGGGAGAAGAGAGCAGAGAGGGTTGGAGGTAAAGAGATTGGCAGAAAGGAAGAGAGGAGAGGGGTTGAGCTGAAGCGAGAGGCACTGATGGAGATAGGAGAGAGGAGAGAGGCAGAGGGAGGGAGAGGAGCGAGGTGCAGAGGCGGAGAGGGGTGAGAGAAGAGAGAGGTGGAGGAGGCCAGGGCCCTTGGCCCAGCCCAGGCACCAGTCCAAAACTGCACTGGAGCACAACCAAGTGGTACCAGCAGAAAGAATAGGATGAATAAGTCAGACTCCAACACCAGCCATATCCTGAACACATAACCACCTCAATAGCATCCAGGTTCAGTCACTGAAGTATCAGAGAGAATTCAAAACATCACAAGGAAATATACACCAGCATGTTCATGGGAAAATCAATAAGGAGGAGGTCAAAGGAATGAAACTTTAGAACCGTCTGTCTTTGTTCTGACTCTGCAGAGGAACTTCTCTCTTTTTCATAATGAATGGACTAGCCATCTCCTGATAGAGAATTCACAAGTTTCTGTGGAACAGGTTGTTTTAAGGTGAACTACTGTATCTTGCTTGTTCTGTGGCAGCGAGGGTGCGATCGGTCCTCCTCATAGACACTGTGTGTGTGTGTGTCGGGTGAGGGTTGGTACCCTCTGTTGGTACAGGACTGTCTAACTGGCCATTGGAGGCTTGGTCAGGTCACATGACAGAGCAGAGGACAGGTTAGGGATCCAGAGCCGCTGTATGGTCTATAGTCCCGTTCTCCTGAGAGATAACAGATAGACAGAGACACATCCTCTGTTTCTCCCTCAACGAGTACTGTCCAGTCATACATGGAGGGCTGGGTGAAGGGGAGGAAAGTGATGAGAGAGAGAGAGAGAGAAGAGTAGGAGGCAGAGAGAGGGGGAGAGAGGGAGATCGGAAAAAAAAGGGGGGGGAGAAACCTGGAGGAGGAAATCTTCTTCAAGCGGAGATCAATAGCTATAATAGCGCAGCTGGAGTGGGTTCCATAGACACCTGCTATTAAATATACAGTGTGTAGACACACAGCACTTTGTGCCACTGTAAAAGTGAGAGATGGAACAAGCTGTAAGATGCTGATAATGAGGCGAGGCCCGCAGTCCTACTGGAGGATAGCGGATGATGTTTCTGCGAGCTGGAAGATGAGCTGTGTCCAGTCTCTCTACAGTGAAGCAGAGTTTGACCCCTCACCCCGGCACAGAGAGGAAGTGCCTAGTTATTAACCTGGAGTGCACTTCCTGTCAGAGATGTTTTGTGGCACTCGGCAGACGTGTCTGCCTACAGCTAGCTTCCCACTGGTGCCTGGCTCGCACACACACACTCACACCCACACACACACACTTCTCTTTTTCTCTCTCTCTCACCCACAAGCACACACCTGTCTCTCCCTCTCTAACGTACACATCAGCACGCATGCATATACGCTACCTTTCCTTGTTCCTCAGGAGCACAAACGCACATACACTGCCCCTCTCTCTCTCTACCCCCCCCCCCCCCCCCCCCCCCCCCCCCCCCGGTCCGATTGTGAGGTGTGAAGCCGGGTGTAAATGTGTCCACGTGAACAGCTTGTGAGTGAGCGGGCGGCTGCGCTGGCATCGGAGGAGCTCTGCAGCTGGAAACCACAGAGCATTGGAGCGCGTGCGCGTGGGAGCGTGCACGTGTCCATTTCACACGCGTGGCTGTAGATCATCCAGTATGCCTGTGTTAGAGAACGTACGCGTGTGTGTGTGTGTGTTTGAGAACGTATGTACATACGTGTGTGCCTGTATTTGCACTTGCATGTGTGTATGTACACTTTGTGTGTGTGTGCAAAGGACCCTGATGGGGGAGACCATAACCATTAAGTACCATTATAGAGCAGAAAGGCTGCCAGTTTATCTTGTGATCAATGCTGCTAGCTGGCAGATTGGGCCCCGGCTGTTTGACACACCCCAAACCTGCCGCCCGGAACACACACCGAGCCGCAATCAATCCACATGAATACATTTACATTGCGCAAGCGTGTGTGTTTGCCTACATCAAACAGAACATGGTGCTTATACACGCCGACAGCAGTGCACTCTAGGAAAATCTGCCTGTGGTGCCATGGAATCAGTCTAACCGCTGAGCAAACGACTGTACAGGAGGAACATGAGAACCAGGCTTCTCTGGGATACAGTCCCAGCATCCCCTGCAGCCCCAGCATCCCCAGCATCCCCAGCAGCCCAAGCATCCCCTGCAGCTCCAGCATCCCCTGCAGCTCCAGCATCCCCTGCAGCCCCAGCAGCCCAAGCAGCCCCAGCAGCCCCAGCATCACGTACATCAGTACACGCAGCGACCTCACGCTCTCCCTCCTGTCATGTTGATCACATTGACTTGTCTGTCTGCATGGGATAGTGGGAAACGTAATTTCGATTTCTTTATGCGTCGTGTATATGTAAAGAAATTGACAAATAAACTACTTGAACCCCTGCAACCACAGCAGCCGCGCCCAGAAATGACATCATGATTCAAAATCCATAGATGCATGGTCGAATACATGGTTCCATACTTGCTGTTCCATAGAAGTGCTGTTGACATGTCATTGGTGGGTTGTTCATTGTAGATAGCAGCCAGTAAAAATCCAAAAAGGCTTGCAATGGAAAGTGTGTGTGTGTGTGTGGAGATGCGAGCCAGTGTTTGGAGCCAGACTAGGCTGATCACCCTCCTCCCCCAGCCTGCTGCTAACTGCACCGATTGTCTCCTCTCAGTGGGGCCTTGGCACGCACTCCTGCCATCCATGTCTCCCTCCTCCGCTCATCAACCCCTTCTCTCTCCATCACCCCCACCCCTCCATCTCTCCCTCCCGCCCCCCTTCCTCCTCCATCTCTTCCCATCTGTCGCTACCAGCCCATTCCTCCATATTCAGACAGGTTGCAGCAGCGCTGCCTCATGCGATATATCAAATGCGCCTCTTCGCCATACTGCTGATCAGAATGCGCCCCAGATGCTTTTGACGGAGCCATGGAGACCCCTGGGAGACCCCTGGGAGACCCCTGGGAGACACCTGGGAGACCCCTGGGAGACCCCTGGGAGACCCCTGGGAGACACCTGGGAGACCCCTGGGAGACCCCTGGGAGACTGTGCGTTCTCATCAAGAGGAAGGCTACTTTTTTGTTGTCAATGCAGCAGTTTAGGTCAGTGTTAAAAGAGCTCATGGTATTTACTTATTTAGATGGTGTCTGCAAACAGGGAGGAAGTTATACAACTAACATTTGGAAGGGGAGGTTTTTTTCAGAGCACACAGAAACTCCCACCCTCTACACCCCCCCCCCCCTTCTCTCTCTGTGGGGAGGCGAAGGCTGGTGTTTTGACAAAACACTGCTAATGGAATTGTAAGCATCCTCTGGTTTCTCTCTCCCTTTTTTGGGTTGCAAGAAACCAAATTAATTTCTTCAGCTCTGATTAAAAATTTACCTACCACATGCGGCTTAGCAGTGCAACTGAAAAATATGCAAATCTCACCCTTTTTTTTTTGCTTCATCTCCATATCAAATATTCTGAGGACGTCTAGCTAGCAACACCGATGGAGAGACGGTGTGTGTGTGTGTGTTTGTGTGTGTGGATGTGTGTAAAAAGCCTGGCATTTTTTGTCAGATGGTGAAAAGCAAATAGCATCATCTTGCTAGGCTCTCATGTTTATCAAAGAGCAACATTTATATGAGAAAGCTTCCTCACCCTGACCACAGTGTCCATCTGAACCAATCACACGGCAGGATCCAGGAGTGTGTACAGAGCACAGTCTGACTCTGATCCATCCTTGCATACACCCTCTGTTTATTTATACATGGAATTTTATATTTCCCTCTTACATACTGTATATCAATACACCCTTAAGTACATACATCCACTCTTACCTACAGTACATACACCCTTAGGAACAGTCATACATTCCTTCCCTAGATACATTCTTGCCTTTATATCCATACATACAATACACACCTCGACAGCCACAAATGAGTCACTGATTGTTGAGGCGTCTCAGATAATTACATCTAGAGAATATTTTTAGAGAATATCTCCAGAGAATATCTCTACCCCTGGCGTTCAATCAGGGAGTGCGGTGCAAAAAAAGTGTGTTCGTAGATTTAAATTAAAACTTTTTATAATCCCTGGATCTTTTTTAATTTATTTATAGTACTATAAAAAAATCTCCCACCTTCTCTCTCTCTCTCTCTCTCTAACCCACACACAGACACACTCTATCTCCACCACTCAGTCTCCATCTCTCAGTTTCCAGTGCCTGAGGAATTCCACAACACCACTGCCTTTTTCCTCCAGCCTGGAGTGTTCCTGTTCTTCCATCTAGGTAAATGAAGGGTGATTTGTCCTCATTGTCCGCTGCTCCCCTCTCTAAAAAGACGGCTGAGTTCCCCCTCCTCACACCTCCCCATTCAGTCCGGGCCTCCAATAGACACCTGCAGACAAAGAGAGCGTGGAGTGGGCCTGGCGCGCCAAGGCAGGCCGCCGTGGTTGTTCCCATGACAGAATGGGAATGGCTTGACTTGGAGTGGAGGCTTTGGGGGGCAGGGGGGCGGGGGGCAGGGGGCAGGGGGGTGGGGGGCAGGCCAGGTCCCTGGAGAGGAGCTACAGCTTTGTTCTGCTAATCTACTGGGAATTTGAGGGAGGCGGGGTGGGGTGGGGGTGTGTGCGGGGGGGCTGGTGCTGAACGAGAAAGGAAGCAGAAGTGTGTGTGGGGAGGGGGGGGGGGGAGGATGTGTGGGGAGGGGAGGGAGTGTGTGTACATGCGTGTGTATTGGTGCGACCATCCTCAGATATGCTCTGGAATACGAAACCCCCATTAGAAGAAGAGACCACTTAAGGTTTTAAAATAACAGCGAATGGTGGCAGACACATTCACGTCCATATTAATGCGTGTGTATCACATGTGTGTTTAGCAATGCTCTGAAGGCTGCACCGCATTGAGACAAGATGTACGCAACACATTTAACCAGCCACATCTCCCAGCCAAAAGTGGGAGATTCACTACAAAAGGAACGGTAAGAAATCTACTTTCTGCCAAGTGCACACTGTTAGCGGACAAAGAAGAGGTGAAAGAGAGAAATAGAACGGCTAAGAAAGAGCGGAGGACGTCTGTATTGAGTTTAGAAGAGAGAAAAAGGGAAATGGAAGTTAGCTAGCTGGCCGGAGCTGAAACCAGGGTGAAATAAGCCTTTTTTGTGTCTAAATTATGTGAGGCCTGCTGTTCTGTCAAGACTGTGTGTGTGTGAGACAGACAGTGAGAGAGAAAGAGGGAGAGGGAGAGGGAGAGGAGGAGAGGAGAGAGGGAGAGAGAAAAGCCATTTTCCCAGAACTAGTGACCCAGGAAGTAATGTGTACATATGCAAATGACACAAAGCACAAGCAGGTGCCTATAGGCTATAAGAGAAAGAGGCACAAGGAGGGCGGGGGGAGGGGGGGGGAGAACAGAGGAGAACTCCTTATGGTATCCACTTACCCTAAACTGTTCTAGAACAGCAACAAGAACGATCCTTCTGGTTCTAGTCAACCTGCTTTGCATGCAGGATTAACAGGCCCTTTCTGATGCGGCTGCATCAGTGAATATGTCTGTTGTGGATGTGAGTCTAGACCAGCAGCAGCTCTCTTCCCACCGGCAGCTCCCAATTCAAAACCCCAATTCATGTTTATTTATTTGCTTCATGTCAAATATGCAGTCTCTTTCTCTGTCTCTCTCGCCACACTCTCTCTCTCTTTCTCTCTTTCTCTCTTTCTCTCTCTCTCGCTCTCTCTCTCCACACTCTCTCGCCCTCTCTTCCTCCATCTCTCTATCTGTCTCTCTGGAGAGGATAAATTGAATGTGTGCTTCTCCTCAGGACCAGTCTAATAGCTGGTATAACACACACATACACACACCTACCCACCCACACCTACCCACCCACGCACACCTCCCTGAGAGAGAGACAAATCCATGTCAAGTGCAGGCTGAGGAGAGATCTACTACTACCCTGATGAGCTAGACTATCTCACACACACATACAGTCACACACACACTGTCACATACACACACACACACACTTTCACCCACAGTCACTTTGTCACACACACGCACTGTCTCCCACACATACACACACACACACCATGACAGTCATGCTTATTCATTCTCTTTCTTTCTCCATCGTCCTCAAACTCCCAGTTGAGATGAGAAGAGGACAGAGAGCAGGCCACAACAACCTCCCCCCTCCCCCCCCTCTCTCTCCCCCCTCCCCCCTCTCTCTCTCCCCCCTCCCCCTCTCTCTACCCCCCTCCCCCTCTCTCTCTCCCCCCCTTCCCCTCTCTCCCCCCCAACATTCCTCTCTCTCTCTCTCCCCCTCTCCAGTCAGCTCGATTCAGGAACATGCTGTCTGAGATGATTTTCTGTGTAGGAGTTTATGCATCCCTGTTTCCTATGTGCTTAGTAGATACAGGTTAAACCCCCTTCTGATGAACAGAAGACCTCTTCCTCCTGCTCCTCGCCTGTGTGTTCTACTGTAACTGCATGTGAGTATTTAGTGTTCTACAGTGACAAGGTGGATCATTAGGAACTGCTGGAATACATTTCATGAGACGGCATTTTCAGTGACCAGTCCTGGGCACTTTTGCCGCACCCATCAGCTCACTCAGACTACACACACACACACGTGTGCACATACACACACGCACCTCATACAGCCAGACAGGGAAATACCAGACAGAGTATGAAATGGAAAGTCTTAGTATGTGAAATGAAAGTGTAACAGTGTTGAAGCTTCACCTGAATCAGACTAGTGCAAATATACAAGAATCATCACACAACGATCAACGTACCACAGACTGTCCATAACGCCTCCCTGGAACATTATGAAAAGCTCCGCCACCCTCTTCACTTTTTCATATTGTTTGTTCTTTGTGAGAGTGAATATGGAAATAAACATCATTACCATTTATGAACTATGCAGAATCTCATTTTCTGCTCAGTGTTTCTATAGTTAGACCTGTTCCAGTCATCCTGTTGAGTCTGTCTGTTCCTGGACCTGTGGTGTGTGATTGGTTAATTGCTTAATTACTTGATTCACTTGTCATGCATCTTTCAGTTAGCCTGCCTGAACAGACAAGGATGCCAGCTGATATTTGGCAAGAGGATCTTGTTGGCTAATATTAACCCACTCTCTAACCCACTCTTCCACTCTCCCCTCCTCTCCCCTCATCTCCTTTCCTCTCACCTCATCTCCTCTCCACTCACCTCATCTCCACTGCTCTCCTCTCCTCTCTCTTGTCATCAACAAGCCCCCTCTCGTTCCATGTAGCCCCTCCCTCCTCCCTGCAACCTCTTTCCCCTTCCGTTCTTTCTCTACTCGGCTGGCTGAGCCTGGAGAGTCTTGAACTGCTCTGGTTTGATTGCTCTGGCCTGAGGCATTAGAGTTCAATCCAGCGTGTCGCACAACCCCAGCCTCTCAGACAGCCCAAATCGGACTCAATTTACCCAGGGGATTTGTTAACTTTCACATGCGTTTAGTTGTGCACTTGGCCAGCTCAAATTGATAAACCTGTTGCACTCGGCAGAAGCAGATCTTCACTGCCAGAAACTCTGACGGGAGAGAGACAGAAATGGATGGATGGAGAGACAGGCAGGAAGGTGTGCAGACAGACAGGCAGGCAGGAAGTTGTGCAGACAGACAGGCAGGCAGGAAGGTGTGCAGACAGACAGGCAGGCAGGAAGATGTGCAGACAGACAGGCAGGCAGGAAGTTGTGCAGATAGACAGGCAGGAAGGTGTGCAGACAGACAGGCAGGCAGGAAGGTGTGCAGACAGGCAGGCAGGCAGGAAGGTGTGCAGGCAGACAGGCAGGCAGGAAGGTGTGCAGACAGGCAGGCAGGCAGGAAGATGTGCAGACAGGCAGGCAGGAAGATGTGCAGACAGGCAGGCAGGAAGTTGTGCAGACAGACAGGCAGGAAGGTGTGCAGACAGACAGGCAGCCCTGGAGTCACCAGCTAACCCAAGTCATCCTGTCCAGATGCCACAGCTTCTCATACGTTTCATTAAGAAAACAAGAGCAGAAATTTGCATCTGAAATTTTCCCCTGCAGCTCACAGGGAGGAACGCCAACTTCCTCTGCTGTCCAATGATGGATTCCTAGTCCAATTGTAAAATGATAGATTTTTCTTTTAATGTCTATATATATATGTCTATATATATATAAAAAAAAATGTTTTACTAGTATATAAAGTAACCTTGCATCATTTGCACTAACTGTACATACATGCAACCTGGTAATTTATGTTTAATACTGTAGTATATTGTACCACACAGCTTATGTACATACCCTGTATATTCTGATTATACTGTTTATAGTATGTATATTCTGAGTATACCCATATTTATTATATTCTGTTGGATTAACTGTTTTGCACTTCTGTTTGGATGCTAACTGTATTTCGTTACCCTGTACTTGTACCTGTGTAATGACAATAAAGTTGAATCTAATCTAAAATAGTAAAGGAGTAAAAATATAGGAGTAGAAAAGACCGAGAGAAGTGAAGCTGAACTGTTATTTAAATGTAAATAAATAGGAACTTTATCTACTTCCTCCTCTTAAAGTTTGTTGCTTTATCTCCTCCCTCCTCAGGCTTCTTCTATATTCTATCGTAAGTCTATTACACTGTGTTCCCTACAGGTCACAATATATAGGAGAGGGTAGTCCAGGCCAACAGATACACACATACACACCTGCCTGGCAGAATTAATGTGTTCTTGGCCAGGGCTGGGGCTAGCGGCGATCAGCCTATCAGTAGTAAGACGATTACCACATATCATTTGTCATTTGTGTGATACCAACAATGCAGCAACATTTAATTTTCGGCAGCACTTTATCAGCAGCAGGACTTGTCCCTCTCTGCTCCATTGTCTTTGACCCAGATACATATAAACAGCCAGGAGCCAGACGGGAGGCCAGCATCCAGAACCTGCAGCACATGGACCCGGCCGCCACACATCCATCCACTGGACTCCTGCAGTCTGACAGGCATCAGCAGAGCTACCGCACGCCTGCCTGTGTGAACCAGAGTGTGACACGCCGACAGCCACACTGGCGCGAGCGGCGCACATGCACGCACAAAAACCTTCTCACACACATTTCAGAGGAATATCTTAAGAATATGTTCGAGAACAGAGGTTTGAAGGGCTGGGGAATGGGGGAGTGTGTTGGTGTGGAGGGGGGATGCGAGGGGGGGGAGGGGAGACAGGAGGGTTGAGCATGTGTGCGCGAAGGGGAGGAAGGCAGAGAGAGGAGGAGGGAGCGGAGGAAGACAGGAGAGAGATATGAGGGGACAGTTAATAAAGATGGCGATGGCAGGAGTCAGTGGGCACACATGAGGAGAAGAGACTGCTCCTCTGACACATGATAAATGAATTCTCTCCTGCTTCTGTGTGTGTGTGTGTGTGTGTGTGCGCGTGTGTGTGTCTGTGTGTGTATTCTGGTATGAAACACCATCACAGACCTCCAGACTTCAGGAAAGGCCATCCTCCACAAAGGCCTTATTCCACTCACATAGAGAAAGCTCTGGAAAATCTGTGAGATGAGAACACAGACAGATAGACGGGATCTGTCTGTCTGCTTCTCTGTATGTCTGTATGTCTGTCTATCTGCGGATTCTCCAAGAAGAAAGACTATCGATCGGTTCCACATAGCAGCGTTTCAATAAGTTATTATGAATCAAAAATTGACAAGTGAAACTGAACATTCTGTCACTCCGGCCTCTATTCTCTGATTCTCTATTCCCCTCCCCTCACACACACACACACACACACACACACACAGGAGAGCCTCCAGCCTTGGTTGCACCATCCCCCCTGCTCAACCTCATGGCAGTCAAAAGCTCCCCCACTCCATCTTTACTCACCCTACATCCTCCCCCTACACCTTTCCCTTTCTTACCCCTCCTCCTCTCAATCTCTCCCCTCTCTCGCCATACATCTCCCTCTCCATCCCCCCCAACTCTCTCTCTCTACACCCCCCTCCCCCCCTTCTCTCTCTGGGAGATCATGTTGGGATCTAGCATATTTAAAAAGCCACATTCAGTCTGTTCTGTCCATCTTTCTGTCTTCCTGCGTGTCTGCCTGAGAGAGGGAGCTCCCATGCATGGAGAGAGAGAGAGAGAGAGAGAGAGAGAGAGAGAGACCGCCATGGGCTGTGTACACACACACTAGACAGGTTAGAGAGGGAGGCGGGGGGGGGGGGAATCAACACATGCAGAGGGACAGTGACAACACCATCACTGGAGCACCTGGGGGGATAGCGGGGGCCAGGAGAGGACAGGGGGAAGGAAGGAAGACGAGCTGGGAAAGAAAAGCATCCAGAACGAGAGGGAGGGAGGGAGAGAAGAGCCACACCCAGGGACCCAGAGGACAGAGGGATGAAGGGCTAGATGGATAGATGGATGGAGGTGCAGACTTCTCATCCTGTATCTCCCTGCGGATCAGCCACATCCATCTTGCTCAGACAACTTGCTCCGATCCATAAAACAGTCATTAATATGAAGCTATCAGCCCCCGTAGAATTTTCATTTTAACTGACAGGGAGCTCCATTCATCATTAGGACTGGCGTTTGCCGTTGCCCCGGGACGCAGGACACAAGGAGAGGAAGGAGGGGAGGCGGGGGAGGTGGAGCCAAGGGGGGATGAAGTGGAGGCTGAGAGGGGAGGAGAAGAGAGGGGGAATGCTAAGGACAGGCTAGGGAGAAGAGGAAGGTGGGGTAGGATGGACAGAGAGAGAGGCTAAAGAGGAGGGGAGGGCGAGGACGGAGAGAGAGAGAAAGAGAGAGCGAGGCAGGGGAGACTGAAAGAGGCTGTGGAAGGGTCTGAAACGGAGAGGAGGCTGGGGAGGAATGAGGAGAGACAGTAGAGGAGGAGGGAGTGGTGTGGAGAGAAAGGTGCATCGATGTTTGACTCTGCGCTGCCTTACAGACAATGTGGCCCTGATGACAGAGAGAGAGAGAGACAGAGACAGAGAGACAGAGACAGAGAGAAAGAAAGAGAGAGAGAAAGAGAGAGAGAGGGAGAGACAGAGAGAGAGAAAGGCTTTAGAAGAGATCAGAGAAGATGAGAAGTGTCACATGACTACGAGCAGGTTGAATCAAAGACACACTTAGCCAGACAAGAAGAGGGTCCACAGTGTTCTGAGCATCCCTAAACCCTCTCAACATGTCGTTAGCTGCCTGACAGACACAAGGTAAGAGGGAAACAAAGACATGAAGCAGGAGAGCGAGAAAGAAAGAGGAAAAAAGAAAAATAGTTCATGAAGAGGAAGAGAGAAAGAGGGCCGCGGGGGGGAGGGAGGGAGGTGGCAGGGGGGGGGAGGGGGGAACCGAGCTACCATTTTAATGAGTGTCACAACTTAACAAAAATGTTTCTCTGTTTCAATTCCCAACCATTTTGCCAGTTTTCTGGGTAAACAGACGAGCAGGGCCGCCTGGTGACAGCCAGGCCTTGATATGGAAAACAGGCTGGCCTTTGAAGTGCTGAGGCAGATTATGGAGCTTCAGCTGAGGAGAGATCTTTAGGATTATTCCTGCTCTATCTAATGATCCAGCTCATTGATATATAAACACACTGGCATCTGCGGCGGAAAATTATTTACGATGTTTCTAACATGAGGGGGCTGGGGTGTGTGTGTGTGTGTGTGTGTGTACATGTATGTGAATGTGTGTATGCTTGAGAAGGAATCACGATGTGAGGGAAAAAGACAGAAAATGTCTTACTATGTCTCTTTCTGACATTAATGAATTGGCAATATTAAAGTTATTATATTTATTTCTGCAATATTTTGGATTTAACATTAGTGATAGACCGCTGTAGAACAAGGTGATAGAGGGCTGCAGAACAGAGTGAGAGAGGGATCTAGAGCAGAATGATAGAGGGGTATAGAGCAGAGGGATAGAGGGCTGCAGAACAGAGTGAGAGAGGGATCTAGAGCAGAATGATAGATGGGTATAGAGCAGAGGGATAGAGGGCTGCAGAACAGCTCTCTCAGAAGGAATGTGCCACGGCCCAACTGGTGCCCACAGCCTGCCAACATTCTCTCCTCCTCCCTTCTCCTCCTCCCCACCCCCCCCCCCCCCCCCCCCCTCCTGTCTTTCCTAGCAGATGCTCCTCTCATCTGGTGTGCTACACAGTAACTGTCCAAATATTGACACACAGATCCCACCCCCACTGAGTTAACCCTCTGGTGTCTGAGCACAGGCCTCAGGCAGCCCTCTGCCTCTCTTAACCCTGCTTCTGGCCCTCACCCCGTCCCTGCCTCTCTGCCTCACTTGCCCCTCTGCCTCACTTGCCTCTCTTCCTCTGTGTGAAGGCATTCTACAGACACCTTTTTCAACAACCCAAAATTGCCGTTCTTAAGATGATTAGTTGGGTCTTACTGTGACAGCTTCATGTGCTACTAAATTATGATATAAATAAGCATAAAGCATAACTTGTTTGTAAACTAGCATGTTCCATTATTTGGCTGATACAGTACTGGCATTGCACAGAAGTTTTATTGCTCCATTTTTTTATTGAAATCTTGTACAGTAAGCATTCAGTTTGGAAGCTAAATGCAGCTTTCTCCCAGCCTGTCAAGGATCTGTAGGGTGCTGTGTAAACTGTTATTTAAACTGTGGGGTAGAGCGGGGAAGGGGGGGGGGGGGGGGGGGGAGCAATGATATGTTCAAATCTAATTGGCAAAGTCAAAAGATGTTGATAAGCAGGAGAAGATAAATGTGCTATCACAGCCTCTCTGAAACCCTGAGACACTTCACACGAGATAAAACACCAGCGGCACTTCAAAACTGCATCTGTATAACAGGATGACAGCGCTGGGTGAGTGTGTGCTGTGTGTGCTGTGTGTGTAGGTTTGTATTATGTATTTGAGCATTTGTGTTTATATGTGTGTGCACCCTAGACATTAGAGCACAGTGACATGAACAAAACCTGTCATTCACACATTAGAGACAGTGAGCTTGACTAGTAAGTCTCACTTCCTTCCAGTGAGACAAAACCAACCATCCTAATGTGCTGAGCAGCCCAACTTTAACTTGCCTGAACACTCCAACACTGCTGCCTCACAGCAACTCACCACCTGTGAGAGTTTTGAGAAGCATTAATGAAGATTCTGAAACACCCCTTCCATAAGCGTGTGTGTCTGTCTGTCCAGGCAGGGCTGGGTAATGGCAGCGGCATCTTTGTGTGTGTGAGAGACAGGGGGGCAGCAGGCCTGGGTGGAGCATCTCACTCTCCCAGATAAGGAGGGCAGCAGGCCTGGGTGGAGCACCTCATTCTCCCAGAACAAAAACACACCTCAGCATTTCCAGTCTCAGGTTTACTGCTTATAGAGCAATAATGTATCACGGTCCCTCCCCCCTTGTTGAAACCATCTTTAGGATATATTTAAATTAGAGATTTAGTTAATGAGTTTGGGCAAACTCTGGAACAGTCTTTTAAGCATTATCACTCTCATTAATTTTCAGAATTACCCACAGTGTTGTGATAGCTGTCATGGACTTCAGACTTCAATTAACTAAATACTATGTATAGCAATATATATATATATATATATATATATAATATATATACACACACACACACACACACACGTGTGTGTCAGTGTGCGTGTGTGCGTGAATGTGTGAGAGTGTTCCTCGCTGTGTGTATGTGTGTGGGTTTCCACTTTATTTGGAAAACTTTGCAATTTACAATTTCAGCGTTTATTCTTTAAATGAGACGAGAGCTAAGCCCAAGATAAATATGCAAATTCACGACCAGCCAATATAAGCTTTTCGGAAATTAATGGATTTTTTCCTTTAATTCGTCTGCTAGGTGACAATGCTAACAGAGGACAGGATTCCCTTCAGAGAGACAGAAGCAGAGAGAAAAATGGAAAAGAGCAAATGTGTGTGCGTTTGCGTGTCGGCTAAACAAAGATACGATCATCATACGTAGCATCATGCTTCATACATCTACATCACACAGTTCCTTGATTAATACAATAACCATAAACTTCTTAACAACCCATACTCCCTATGTACAATAATAATGACCAGCGAGCAGATTGAAAAAAATACGTCTTTTTTTTACGAGACGCATCAAAGTGACAACGATGACAGCGTCTCCTCAGGACTCTCATCTTTCTAATCATCCCTCTACTTTTCTTATATGGTTTTCATTTCACTTTCTGCTGGAGTGTTTGTCTCATCAGAGGGGTAAGTATTTCATTACTGGGTGTTTTATCTGTCCGGAGCGCAGTGTGAAGCTGGTATAATTAACCCCGCCTTCACAGTGATTGATACAGGCAGGCCGTTCTATTTGTTCCACTACACAGATCATGAAATCCAGCCTTTCAGCCAGCCTCCCTGACCCACACGCTCCAGCACGCTAATACAGGGACAGACACCAGGAGAGGAGGGGAATTAGAGAGGCAGAGGAGGGAGGGAGGGAGGAGGCTGTTCTGGGGGGGAGGGAGAGAGAGAAAGACAGTGAGGGAGACAGGAAAACAGATGAGAGGGAATGAGCCAAAATCTTGTGAAAATGACCTTGGCAGAAAAAGCGTGTTTGTGATTTTAGTTGTAGAGTTGTTCGATCCTCTCCAGTAGGTGGACAACATCTGGAGGCTGGGAAACAATTTTTATTTACTATATTGGAAATTAGAAAAATATGTGTGTTGTGTTTTACTAATTGATCTATTTTTTGGGGGGGGTTTCTCACCTTTCACCTTCAATAAATAATCTGGTCTGGTCCAGCCTTTCCTCAGTTATTTCGAGTTATTTGGACAGTTTGGTCTCATTTACGCGTGACATTGTTTGTTTCTAGAGAGACCAGACTTTCCAAAATACTGACCTGCCACTCTGCATGTACAGTCTGGAATGAAACAGCTAGGCTCTGCATGTCCTCAGCCATGTGGAAACGGTCCTACAGACCGATTAAGGCTGTTTTGTCGGCCATGCGGGGTGTTTTCAGAGCAGTGTGTCGACGATCCTGATACAGATGACATTCCATCTCAACAAGACTGATGTGGAAGCAGCATGAGGCCGGCCTTTCAGAGGGCCAGCGTGTGTCTCCCAGTACGGGGTCCACTTCAGACCTCCACTTTACACAGCGTCAGTGTCCGTCCCCCGTCCCCCCGCGCCGGGGGGAGCAGGAACAGAGCGGGCTTCCGCACCACTGAGGAGCAGCCGAGGGGGGTGAGACGTGGGTCGTGGTTAGCGGTGCCTCATGATCACCCAGCCATGGCTGTGACAGTTTGGTCATCATAGCTAGCAAGCTGCATCTGGTGTGACAGTTAGCAGATGGACCACTAGGACTGGAGGGCCAGAATCCATTCCTCTCCGCTTCTAGAACATGAGCGCTCGCAAAAGCTCTGAGGGCGTGCACTTCATCTGAGGATGTTTTTTTTCCATATTTTTTACCTCCTTCCTCTCCTCCTCCTCCCCCCCTCTCCCCTCTCTCTGTCCCTCCACCTCCCCCCTCTCACCTCTCGTCTCCCTCTTCTCCTCTCAAAGTGCATAATCAATTGTGATTTCACGGCGCAGTCCCTCTCCAGTGAAGGGACCCGGCAGGAGCCCCTGGTCAGGGGGAGGTGGGGGCAAGGGGCCGATAACAGGAGGAAATGATTGGGTCTTAATACCGGTAAAGTTGGACCTGATGGTCAACGTTATGGCAGAGATGCATGCGGACGCCAGTGGCCCCCCCAGCACAAGAGGTAAAGTGGGTGCAGAGAAGAGAGTGAGGGGAGGGAGAGAACAGGAGGAGGGGAAATAAATGACAGGTGCGGATGGAACACAGCAGGAAAAGGTGTTCTTACACTCAGACAATAAACACAGGTCATAAACACAGCGATAGAACTCAAATCGTCCATGTAAAACTCAGGTCTAAACTCCAGTGGAAGTCAGGGGAAACTCTGGCGTAAAATGTAGGGTTCAACCCATATTTAAACCCAGCGAATAACAACCTCCAGAAGGAGAAGGCCAGTGCTGTGACACTGTCGACGTCACGCCTGTCCAACTACTCACAATTGAACCCAAACAGCACTGTGTCTGTTTCCCATCAACATCAGGACTGATTTAACAAACAGAGTAATGCAGCCATGCAGTAGGGAACCTTCTCTATTCAGATAACATCTACAGGAGATCAGCCAGAGGACAGGGGAGTTATTCTCTTAGACCAAATGAAGGACGTGTATGTGTGTGTATGTGTGTGTGTGTGTGTGTGTGTGTATTTAAACAATCCTAGGTAGTAAATGAACTGTGCTTCAAGGACAGGTATGTATGTAGGTAGGTGCGAAGTTGCTCAGTCAGCAGACTGCTGGTGATTACATTCCCTGTAGCAGGGAGGAGAGGAAGACAAAAAGACTGAAGCATGGCTCTCCTCCAGCCTCTCCGATCCTAAGCCCTGGACACGCAGGGATGTGACGACCACTGCAGCATAATGTGATGTCTGTGTTACCGTACAGTCATGTCGTCTTGAGTAATTAATATCTGCCTCAGGGCCACAAAGGACGCCATCTTGGTGCTGTGGATGTTTCAGCTTTCTGAGCGGGTTGTGTTCACCAACATCACCAGACCAGCTGGTAGAACCTAGCAGAGCTGGGGGCCACCACACTGCAGCAAGGCAGGGGGAGGGGGGGGGTGGCCGTGGTCTGTGAACACTGACCTTCAGTAGCGCCACAGAGAGGAGAGCAGAGGATGAGGTGGGATGTATGCGGGTGAGGGACGCACGCAGAGGAAAATCAATCCTCATTCTGACTAATCAACACAGATATAGAGGGTTGTACACCTCTACACTTGACTGTTTCAGAGGCAATCAATAGGTGGAAATGCTTGTCCTCTACGCCACGCTTGTAAACACACACACACACACATCCTAGTTCCCTATCCAGCCACAGCATGCTGAATGTCACCATGGACAGTGTGTTTGTGTGTGTGGGAGGAAAAAGGGGGGCATCTTTTTAATAAGGTCTGTTTCCAGCTGTGGGCTGTAACGACAGGAAGTAATATATATCGTTGATGATAATGCACCAGTCCTGTGTTTGTGTTCCCCTTAAGGCTCCTGTGAAGCAGTGCCCTCCTGCTACGCTGTCTGGGAGGAGGCTGGGGGATCCTCTGCAACACCAGAGAAGGACTGAGACCCCACTCAATGGGATTATATTAACGTATTCAAAGAGATTTTAAAAAATTAAAAAGGAAAAACAACAACTATCTTTTAAAGAATAGTGATTTACCAACAACAGAAGGTGACAACGTTGGCACGTCTATTTACATTTAAAAAAATTAACTAATAAATGTAATATTCTTTCTAACGTAGAAGTATTATCTGCAACTCGTGGAACATTTGGGAACCAGAGGCAGTGCTAGCCTGTTTCTGGTCTCTGCCCCCCCCCCCCGCTCCTCACACCTCACTCTGTCTTAATTCTCTTGTATAAATCCTGGAGGCAGCAGAGGAGGAAGCAGGACTATTTAGCACTTTGCGTTGCCCAGAAGGCTAGAAACACTTTACACACACAGCCAACTCTGAAGCTGCTCTCTGCCGTGTGGGAATCCCAGCCAACACAATCACTTTCTCTAACACACACACACAAATGCACAAGTACAAGCATGCACCTAAGCACACCTAAGCACGCTACACAAGAGTACGCTTATACGCAAGTTCACACAAAAGCGTGCACCAACACAGCCTTCTCTCTGGCACTCTCACAGCCTCCCTCTCTCTCCCTCTCTCTCTTAAATTTCCATGTTTAATTCAGCAGGCTTATTTAGGGTCGGGGAGTATCCAACCCCTGTCCAGGACACAGTCAGTCTGCCTGACAAACATCAGGATGCTATTCAAGAGCCATTCAACTAAACACATTCACCTATTTCTTCAATCAGAATCTCTGACCCGAGTGTTATTTAGTTCAACTCTGCAGTGTAGATGAAGGAAACGCACATCGACTCCTGCAGAATACCATTAGCAGACAAGCTAAGGTCTGCAGCACAAGGTGTATGAAGTTTCCTCCTTCTTTGCTAAAATCAATCAATCCATCTTTCAAAATCCTATTGGAGTGACATGCCCAGAATGTGCATGCAAATAGACGGCTGCTATGGAGATTACAGAGCATCCCTACCCACCAACCTCCACCCTGCCTGATACCCAGGGCAAGAAGGGAACCTGCTAGATGTTAAATATCAGGCCGCATATTACTAAGTTCTGATGTATAATATACAGTACTCGATTAGCTATGCAGTAACAGTATTTCATTCCTCTATACTGGCCAACATCAGACAATTACAACATCTTCTTTACTCAGAATGGGGTATGTCACTTCCTGTTCTATTATCAGTAACTTGTTAGTAATATTTAAAGTGGCCTGTTTAGTCTCTATATTTTCACGTCAACACAAATAGGTACCTGCTTTCTCTAGCCCCTCTGCGACCCAACGCTGGTGAACTAAAAATAACAGCAAATAGTTCAACACTGACAGTAAAAGTCTCAAGGTGTCTCACCCTCACACACACGCAGACACAAACACACACACTCCTGATTAGTGTAACCTCCCATACAGCCAGTATTGTGGTGTCTAAGCACCAGAAACCAACGAGCTACACATCAGAAAAGCAGTAGGTGTGTGATGGCATCTGCAGCCAGTGTCCTGTAGACAGAGAGCCCAGCAGCAGGCTCCCTCCAGCCTGATCCACATGTGTGGCGTTGGGCTACATCCTCACAGAACTCCCTCTGTACTCAGACACAATGCAGCACCTAGACCACTGCTGTTAGATGTCATAATAACGTAATACAACTGGTTCAGTACAACCAAATAACAAAGTCACTGTTCTGGATAGGGAGTATAGAGAAATAAGTGGTTTTACACATTAAATTTTTTTATGTTTTTAGGATATGTCAAAAATCATAACCCTTGAAGCCAGTTTCAGAGTTAACAAATAATAAAACTAATAATCAATAATGATTCGTCAAGTCTAATTGTTGTCATTAAAATGAAACCGTGAGAGGAGATGATGTTCCTGCAGCGCTGCTGCCTCCAGCCTGCCCTCTGTCAGTGCTGCCATCATTACCTGGCGGATGATGCCTGATCCGACAACATATCGACATCCATGCGCTACACATTTAAAGTTCCTCAACAGCTGCTTGGTGTCGTATGCTAATTCCTCCCAGGCACCCGAGGTTCCGCTTACAAAACAGCAGCCGGAGAAACCCACTGCACTGAGCTATCTGGCCTAGCCGCGCACGGTGGATAAGGCTGTCACACACGCAACGCAAACAGCTGCATTGTCATCGATGAATGCACGTTTTTTTTTTTTTTTTCTTTTTTTTTTACGACGATAAAAAAAGACACCTTTGCTTCGAGCATCAGCAATGCGAGAGTGGAAGCCTGCAGAAACCGGGCAGCGCTCGAGCGCCAATGCACGGTGTCTGTCCTCTGCTCGGGTTCTATACGTCTTCCCCTTTAATCTGTACCTGTTAACCCACCGTCAAGGTCCCCCATCCCTGCCCGCACAGCCCCGCTGGAAGGGCAACAAGCAAAACTTCTGACATCCCCACTCTAAAATGCAATAGCATCTTAAGACAAGCAGCTGTTTGTTAAGGAAAAAGAACATTCCCAACCGTTACCGTTCTCTTCTCGAAGGGTCTTGCTGTATGCTCGCCTTGGTGGGCGCCATCTTCCTGAAATTATTTGATTTCTGACTTTTTTTTCTTTCTTCCGATTTATTTGGGACATAAAGCCGTGCCGCTTGACAGCAATGCGTCATGTAGATTAGGTATGTTTGGACAGAGCCACCGCGCCGTGCTGGACCCGCCGTGCCCGTCTCTCCGTGTATCGGCGCTCATGAGCGGGGGAAAAGGGAGCAGAAAACCCCGACGCCGAGCAGCTCCAAAGGCATGCCGAGAAAAGTGAGTGGAAACCCGGGAAGGGATGCTGCTGGAATCCCGCTGCCCTCTCCAAAACACGGAGCTTTTGGGGGTAGGAAACAGTTCAAGTACGAGGCTGCAAACAGGCGCTTTATCTTTACATTTTCCCGCGTCAGTCTTGAGTCCCCAGCTCTTCCTATAGGATTTCAGAGGATGGTTGTCTGTTGCATTTTCAGCTTTTTCCCTGGCTGGTTGTGGGAGAAAAAAGGACACATCTCCGCGGCTATACCGACGCAACAACGCCACTCAGTTGTAGAAACTGTTGTTGATATGTTACATGTTGCGTTTTCCTTCATATAAAACGCGCACGTAGTCACATTTCACTGTTATTGTAATCTCTAAATAAACGTGTATTATTTTAAGGGAGAAAATAAAAAGAGAGATGTTCTTTCAAGTCCACCTGAACAGTGTCGTAAATTTATCTATAATAGGATGCAGTAGGACTGACTGTTCTTGTTAGAATGTGGAAAGTCTCGTTGTCACGTTGATAAAATGTAACTTTATCTGCTTTTTTTGTTGTTGTTGCTTTTCACTGTACTTTACTGTGACCCGTCTGGCTGGAACAGATCATAGGTGGAAAGAGGTTCAAAATATATTACTGTCCAAGGAACAAGAAAAAATGCGCAATGGTTTGAATAAATGCAACAGAAGCCGTTAAGTTAAGAAAATATTTCTGGTCTTGTCATTTATTTGCCCATACATAAGCTCATTAAAGAAAGCATGGATCCGTTCAGTGCATTCCAACACATACTGTAAACGGTCTCTGCTTATAGGTTGATCAAATATATATTATTTTCGTGTACATGTCCAGATAGGGTTTGATGTTCAAAACATTAAACAAGAAGCTTTAGGCCTTTGGAAGAACGTTCTGCTATCAATGACCCGTCAAGGTCATCAGATCTTTGATTGAGGACTTTTCTGGTTCCATCAACACAGGAGGTAGTTTAATTCAAGGCAAGGGGATTTCATCATGATGTGTTTTTGAGGAGCAACACATTGTTTGACTTAAGAATGTCCTTACAAGTATGCTGTTGACCCCGAGAGTAACTTCTCATTTACAGTTGTTTTAGTTTTGGGGGCTATTGTTGGATATATTGATCTTGTTTGTGTGAGAACTGCTCTTTCAGATGCTTTCAGGCCAAATGAGAGCAAACAAATAAATACAAGCCAGCTGTCTTAAAAGCTGCTTTCTAATCATCACAGGCCCATGAAAACACGAATAAGAAGACCAAACCAGAACATTGAGGAAAAGCACAACTTTACTTTGGCCTTTATTTTCAGAGAATGCCTTCAATTATGTCAGGACGGACCACATTTAGTCCTTTCATAAAGTTCCCACTAGTGTGTGTGTGTGTGTGTGTGTGTGTGCGCGCGCGCTCCTGCGTGTTGGTGCATGTTCAGGCCCTATTGTTTTGAATCCAAATACATGTTGTGGAATATGTATTGAAGCAGAACGAACTTTTCGTGGAGGTTCTATATATTCAACACTGACTTTTGCAAGTGAACCTCAGTTTTTGGCTGCAATTCACTTTGGTCCTTGCTCCTTAGTGGCCCATGTAATTTAAAGTACGCCAGCAGGTAAAGTCTATATGATATTTTGTTATCAACAGTCATTGTGCATCACGAAAGAGGCATTTGAAAGACACCCAAAAACGATGTGTTGTTTTAAAATCGTTTTGAAGTCTTTCGTGGGCTTTAACAAGTAAAATGTTCAAGCTCCGTACAAATAACTTGCTGAAAGTAGCCCTTTTGAGTAGCCAACTCATATTGGTGAATTAACTTTTTTTAATCTCACTATAGGTAGCATTCATATAATATCCATCTGAATTGTCATTTATGGTATGCGTAAAACTTGGAGTAATCATGTCCCCTGTATATACACGGATGTCATGTACCCACTTACTAGGACATTAAGGAATGAATAGATGAAATCGTATCAGGAAAATTGACTTAAATGGTTCAAATGATGACAGTGTTCCACGTTACCTTTGTTGATAAGGGGTGAGTCCCTGGACATTCTGCGGGTTTCCGTTCGTGGTCCCGGGGATCCTCCCCACCGCGGGACCGGCTGGCATCCCCCCGGCTCCCCCACCTGCTGCAGCCGTCACCTGCACGCTGAAGTCCGGGAATATCCTGATCATCCCCGCTCAGTGGTTACGAAACACACAAACCGAAGTCTATGAAGACTTTTTCAAAGAATAATAGCACTTCCCTCCCGCTGAGGAAGTTACACCACGATCCCATTAGTGGTGGTTACCCGCTCATCGGCCATTCTACGTCTTGTTTTCTGGATCGGCGACTAGACAAGTGCAGGATTCAGGGAGTCAGCAATGACATTGATGCCGGTGGTGCGTCTTAAACGCAATGTTACTATTGTTCCTTATCTAAGGTGAAGAAATATCGAGGCGGGTTTTTTTTAAACCGTAGTTGAGCCTTGCATTAATTTTATAAACGTTTTCAATTTTATTTATTTTTATTTCAGAGTGCTTTAGATGAGATGTTCTAAAGTGTTGGCTGGGATTTTCTATACTGTTCACGGAAAAAATAACTAACCGAGCTAAAAATAAATGTGTCTATTTAATGTCTTGAAAATAAGGAACCGACCGGATAAAAACTTCATGAAGTTCATACGGATGAATGCGTCTTCAGACCTAATCTTTTTCTGTCAACTACTAACCTAAATCAAAGTTAGTGTCGTTGGATTGTTCTATTGATTCCTTGAACGTCCAAGAGTTGGAAATAAGTTTTGCTAATCAAAAGATCGACTTGCTCTCAGCGTACGAAGCATCTCTCACAAATTCAAGCGTTTGTTAAGAGTTTTAGCGTGTATTTCTCTACAAAAGACAGTTCGCTGTCTAAATCAAGGTAGCCCAAATGAATTGCGAAAAGTTACTCTGCGTCCTACCCTCTTGTCAATATTGCTATTTCCAAACGCAACAATCCGTATTCATTTAGGTAACACGTGCAAAAGGCAGTGCAGAATACTTCCAAATTACTCGGATCAATTCAATTGGTCGCCATCAGATTGATGTAAGAAGTTTTCTAATAATTAGAAGTGAATTTAAAAACTCCTCTTCTAAGGTTGCACTGCGAGCCGCTGCTATTGTGATCTCCGGAACTCTCTCTCTATTCGCTGAGCTAAAGCCTTTCTGCGCGAAGGTAAATGTGTAAATAAGCTTGTTGCAGCCGTGTGAATTTCCCCCATAGATTTGGTGTGTTGTAGTTGTGGTTTGTTCGGATGTGCAGCAATGCCATTCCTCGCGCTTGTGAGCTGGGGGCTGAACTTGGCCTCGAAGCCTGCTGATTAACTGCCTCGCGCAGGCAATTGCCGGAGCGCGCGCAGCTCCATACTCGCCAATCAAAGAGCGCGGCAGGAGCGCGCGCGGAATGCTGCGGCATGTAACCCGTTGTTGCCCAGGAGACGACGGTAAAAAAATCGATCCTTCTGGAACCGATATAACCTTTCATTAGGTGGTTTAAGCACAAATTAACATACCGACAGTCCGTCTCTGCATGACAGCGGAGACACTAGTGTAGGAGACTGGTTACTTTACCTTCTGAATAAAACGTATAAAACAGAAAGGTGGAAAATCTATATACACTTGAACTTCAGGCCATAAGCTTTATCAGCAAACCTGTTGTAGTCAAGTCTCCATAGCCTACATCCTCAAGAACACCAAATCACATTCCTATTTCAGGGAGTATTTATCTAATTTACCCTTATATTGATAACTGTATTACTTTAGTTTCCATGTAGGCCGACTGTAGGCCAGGCCTGTTGGATACATGCAAAATAAAATCAATAAACACGCCCAATTCATATTTCTACCTTCGACAGTTTTATAGAAACGCATGGACTAAATGGCTGTGTGACAGGCAATTCAATTCCATAAAGACAAATGTATCTTTGGACTTCACACATACTATGAATAATTTATATTATCTTGGGGGGGGGAATACAAGATGAAAAAAATATATATACTGAAGCTTTTTGTTCAATCTGAGTTAGGCTACTAGATCTCCAACTATCCTAAATTACAGACAGAAAAAAAATGAAAGCATATCCACTCTACTATGAAATGAAACATAGCTCTAACTAGTCAATAAAGGTGATTAAACACCAATAGAAACTACCCCAGCACTTCACATGAGACCTGAAATTGTATCCCCCCCCTCCTTAACTAGGTCTAATGAAAATGCCTTAGCAACGAGCCCCACCGAAGACTGCTTCTCCTTGCTCTGGGTTTCCCTGTAATGGAATCAAATGAATTGCACTGGAGGCCCTAAACCGACATTGCAGGCCCCTGATACAATTAGAGCTGCAGGCTGGGCTGCCGTTTACCTGCGCGGGTATTTGGAGGAGCCTGTATTGCATTTATTTGTCTCCAGTTCTCTGCTAAAGTACATGAGACAGATCCAGGCTAGCTGAGCCCTTCTGTTCTCCCTCATGTCATCTCAGGTCTACTGGTGGGCTGCAAACACACACACACACACACACACACACACACACACATGCACACACATACAGATACACACATATACATACATATAGACACATACATATACACACAAGCACACAAATACATACACACAGACATACACACACAATGCTCCCTACCCTCCACCTACCAACACACACACACACACACACACACACACACACTTGCTCTCTCCTCATCACTCTGACTCTAATGGTAATCAATGTGAGGCTCTATCCTGCTGCAGTCCACCAGGCTCCTCTCTGCTCCGTGAGCACTTGTGGTAATGAGGTGGCCAAGGGAGAAGCCAGAATGTGAGGAGCTGTTTGCTGTTTAATGACTCTTAATAGAATAGTATTTATAGAGGCGCAAGCTCCTGACAAGACACAATGGTAACATACCTGAGGTCAGCCACACCTGCATATGAAGCACAAGGTTAACCTTGTGCTTTGCTGCTGAAATGCAGGCGCATTTCCGTTTGACCACGTTTGAATACATTTGGCATCCGTCCATAAGAGGTTAAGACCAATACTAAAATACAGTTTGTCAAATTCAGACAGGTGAGGAGACCAACATATTTGTATGAAAGCATTTGAATGGATTTAGTGTCCTTCAGTGTAGTGGCAGTTGTTAGGAACTGCTCAATTAAAATACAAAAATTCTACCGTGCACCTCTGTCGAATAATGTTCAGGACCGTCACAATGTCCTTATGATCTAGTGATAGCTAAACCTTTAGTCTATAATTTCACATTCATTCTCTTTGAATGATATTGTCTTTAATTAGCCCAGGATAATAATACATATTATTTGACAGGTGTCCAGGACTCAAGGTGTCCTTCAGCCTGGTGATGATGACAGACCAGACCTTGTCATTGTTGTTGAGGTTCAGGAGAGTCACCAGTGGCCCCTCGCCGTATCATACCATTCCACAAGTAGCCCGGTGAGTTATTTAGCTTATCACAACTTCACACAGTTTCAAAATGGCCTCCTCTAGAATGAGTGAACCGTCTTCACGATAATGGCGTGAATGCAGAGGTCATTGCTGCCTCTCGTGTCGGGCCTGGGTAATTGGAGCACTGCCACCGAATCCTAATTTCATCTTTCCTTTGTGAGTGTGAAAGATTGCAGTTCCATGGGTGTTTCAAACAGTGTTGCTGCTTTTGTTGCTGGTGTGACTTGTTCTGTAATTTCGTCGGCTGTTGAAGTGCTTTTTCCACCCCTTCTGAGACATAAATGTCAAAAATGGTCAAACTCAAAGAAGGTAAGGTCAGATGTGGAGACCTTTTGAGAGAAGCGATCACTGACAGTCTGGATTCAGCCAGTCACAGCTCAGACGCACCAATCTTTAGAAGTTAACACTTTGAAGTGGAGTAAGTTACACCAATACTTGGTACAATTTGGTACAATACTTGTGAACAGTATGACAAAGGTGGATAGAGTAATAAAAAAAAAGGCAAATAAAGCATAAATACAAAGGAAATAGAGAGGACAGAGGCCAATGTGAAAAAGCAGGAGGGAGAAGCAGTGATGAGAAACAGAACGAGCGAAAAGGACAAATCACCATATTCTAACCAATAATCTTTTCCAGTCAAATCCAGCGTCCAGTCTGATAGGGCAGAACACTCATCTCTGAGCTGGGGTCACAAGGTCACGACAAACACTCACACTTCTCCCTGCGACTGTAATCCGCTCTGAAATGTCCCTTCCTTACGTCCCTGGATGAGTCGTAGCTCCCCAGAGATGATGAATTAACTGCTTAGAGGAATTATACACGAGCCAGTCTCTGCCTCCTGTGTTCTGGTGATTGATCTAACGGACCAATCGTCAGCGACATCATTGCCTTTCCTTTATTTTCCATTATAAGCTACTGCTTGGCCCTGCAGACACCTGGGCTGTCTGCTGGCTGATTGTTTTATAAATGTGGTTTCAAAACACACACACACTCACTCGCCCAAACACGCACATGTGCATTTTGATGTCCAATCAGAATTAGAGAAAGCCACCCAGCTTGTCTGTGTGGAAGTGATGGGTTCAGCACCTCTGTCAGACCTCAGCTATCTTATTCCTTCTCTGCTTCATCATGCCAAAGGGCCGGGCTGCGCGGTGTGCCTCCTGGTGCATCGGTGTGTCCGGGCTCCTATTCATCTCTTATTCAGACAGGGGCACAGGTAGCGATCACATCCTGACGTTTTCATCTGGGTTCACTGTTATTTTCAAGTTACCCTCTCAACTTCTATGAAGTATCTGCACGATATACTCACTATCTTCCAATCTAAAAGGCTGATTTCATCAGCCAGCGTTGTTAACGATTATCATGCCCTGCGTGTCTGTGCCAGGTTGTGAACTACAGCTCGCTGTCAGGTGACTTGATACCCGCTCGCAGCCCATAATGAAGAACATCGCATCGGTTGTTGGAACGTTCATTTCCTATGCCTTCATTCCCCCCCCCCCCCCCCCCCCCACCCCCCTCCGCTAAGGACTGGAAGAAATGCCAACGTTGTCGTGGGGATGGGCCGATGGTTCTATCCATCACGTAAAGCACAAGCACGAGAAGGTGATCTTGGGAGCGCGCAAGACAACACAGGGTCATTAGCAATGACAGGATACGTATGGAAATCTCCCAAAGAAGACCTTAGTGTTATTGTGTTATATATCAGGTGGTAATCCACTCAAAGCCTTATATCCTCTCACTCATAAGTATGTACTGGAGCTCCACCGTTACAGTATTACCACATGTTTGCAGGGAAAATGTAACCTTTAGCACAGCGACCATATTTCCAAATACTAAGTAGTTCTCGCTGAAATGGAAGTCGCTGCCTTCGTAACATGAGTCCACGCACGTTCAATCACAGGAGACCTAAAGGACAGACTTAAGCTCGGTTATTTGTTTCCGAGTTAACTTGGCGACTGCCACGCCCTAGCCCTAGTTCCGGAAAGTTCTAGGGCTCTGACATTTGAATCCCGTCCGTCTTTCATCCCGGTCCGGGCGTCCACTTAGACACAGAGACCATCTCTGTCAAGTCTGTTTGATGTTCCATAATCACATGTGATCTTTTCAACAAAGAGAGTCCGTCCTAGTTAATGTGAGCGTCCATGCTCGGGCAAAGAAACCAAATCAACATTGTGACTGCTGGTAATTGCAAAGCCGCCACGGTCCGATGCGCTTCACCTTAACGACCTTTAAAATCATTTCCATTTTTCTTACCCCAAAAAATATCCTGTTAATTGCAAAAAGGGGAGCGTTCTCACCATGAAATGTTCTTTGAAGACAACGCAGGAATGTATTTCCATGTTAATGTCCTAAATCCCATCAGTCAAAGCTGTGCCTTCAGACACAATCAGATTCAAAGTAGCTGAATGTTTTATATGAGTAGCCTAGGGAATATAAGACTAACAACTGATGTTAACTCTGTAAGACTAATAATTGATTAACACGAGTATGGTAACTACCAAACACTTTACAATGCACATTATAAATAGTTGATGAGCACAAAGATTGACAGAGCAGGGATTATTTTATTTATAATTTACTTGACTCTAATTTGCTTTACAGTTGACTTGTATCCTTATTGTTGAATGTCACTGTGATAATGAGTTTTTGGTCTTCAGCATAAACTCCACACCCAAAGTTTGTACGCTTAAAATGTCTGTCCTGCGCTTACTAACATCACCGCAGGAAGGTAGAAGGTTCTAGACATGGCTGCTGTTGTAGGGACTGTAACGCCACAGCCCTCCTCATTCAAATTCTCTACCTAAAGACGACCTACCTTTAGCGTGTGTGCGTGATAGAAAGAGCATGCGCGCGTGTCTGATTTTTAGACACTCACCATCAACAAACATGCTTCTTCCATAAGGCCACATGGACGATTACAGGAGAGGGGCTGTCATTACCACCATCCTCTGCAATCACGGGAAAGGTTGATTTGCTGGTGTGTGTGTGTGTGTCTGTGTGCTGGGAAGGCAGGTGTGTGTGTGTGTGTGTGTCTGTCTGTCTTCTAAGGTAATGATACATCCCAGCTGATTCACTGATGAGGATCGTTTTTGTCGTCCAATAGGCTTCCAGCTGATCAGAAGCAGGAAGTGACCCTGGGGGCTGCTGGTGCCCATGTCTGCCAGGTCAGGCTTGTTCTGCTGATGCAGACACTCTCCACCGTGTTTGTTGTTGATATTTAATGATCAGCATGCTGTTTGCTGCTAGTCAGACATGACCTCAATCACCATCCTGTCAATTGTTAGACCTTCAGAATCTCAGAAACGATTTATTGAAATGCAGGCATTGGGCAAATGGACACACACACACACAAACACACAACCAGACACATACACACACACACACACACACATATATACACACGCAACCACACAAATACACTATTTAATTGAAAACACATTGGATAAAGCATATTCTATCATATTTTCCAATAAATTAGGTTTATTTTTCCACATGTTCAGTACAGTATATTGTTAACCATGCAGTCTAGCACTTTAAGGCTGATAATAGTTCACATCACAGTTCACATACAGTTAGACACAAACACCAAGTATATGTACCACCGGAATACAACTAGGCTTAAAGGTACAGTATACATATATACAGATGCCTATTTCCACCTTGCCTTTAAGTCATCCTTTTCCTTTCTTCTGTTTTTCCTCTCTCTCATTCTCTACTTCTAAACACTTAACTGGGAAAGCAGTGTTTTAACAAAAGGTATCAGAAATAACAATAGCAAGGCACACATTTTAAAGTTTAAACCCCTTCCTTTCCCCTCCTGCATCTTAGGTAATAAAAAAGGACCTCAGACAGTATACTGGTACACACACAAACACACCTCTGCATCACACCAGCCTCCAGACCACAACACTCAGCTGTTTCCAAAGTTGCATTGTCGCTGTGTTGCATAGAGTACATCTGTCACCCTCCCTCTCTCCCTCTCTGCCAAATTCAAGAACAGCAACACCATGGACTCCCACCTGCTCCCTAACCCTGTCTCTGGCCCAGGAGCTAACCTTAACCCTGTCTCTGGCCCAGGAGCTAACCTTAACCCTGTCTCTGGCCCAGGAGCTAACCTTAACCCTGTCTCTGAACCAGTAGCCAGCAGGACAGTCCTGGAGACTGTGGAGATGCACCCGAGCTCAGCAGGGAGTGGTAGGGGGTTGGGGGGGGGGGGGGGGGGGGGGGGGGGGGGGGGGTCCTAGACTAAACATCTGCAGCTGGGGCTGCACAGTACTGGTAGTGAGATAGTAGCAATGGGAAATGCCATGCAAACTGGTGGATGAACTGAATGTGAGTGTGTGTGTGTGCACACGTGTGATTCATTCAGTCATTGCATGGTGGCAGAGCAGTGAGGTAGCTCAGTTCCTGTTGGACGTGAGAAGCTGAACCACTTCCTGGATCAGCTGGAGGTCGCCACGGGTCAACGTTGCAAAAGGAACAGGAAGAGCACAGGAAGTGGGAAGCACAGAACAAGACGTCCAATTATGTTGTTTTGCCTCTCCTGCGGCCCAGGTCAGCATGTACAGTGGGGTGGAGGAGATGGCCCTTGATGAGGTCCAGGGACATCCAGGAGGGTAGAGCCATGCAGCGTGAGTGCAGAGCCCACAGGACAGGCCCTCGGGCTGGGCTGACACAGCCTCACAGCTGGGCCGTGGCAGGGACGGAAGCCACAGGTCCTGACAGCCTCTGGTAAGAAGATGAAAGGGAAAATAAGAGGTGTACGTCAATTCCAACGTTGCTCATTGTTTCTTGGCACAAATGAATTAAATAACTGGACTTAAACAACCCTTGTCGTTTGTGCATTCTTTAGGCCCCTCCCCTCCCTCTTGCTATCACACTGAAGATCTCCTGTGTCCTACACTGCCTCTATGATGGGCCAAAGGCACCTGCTCCCGCCCCCTCCTCCCGCCCCCTCCTCCCGCCCCCTCCTCCCGCCCCCTCCTCCCTCCCTCCCCTCTCCTCCCTCCCCTCTCCTGCCTCTCCCACCTGCCTCAGCCCTCCCCCTCCTCCTCCCTCTCCCTCCTCCTCACTCCCTCTCCTCCCTCCTCCCACCTGCCTCAGCCCTCCCCCCTCCTCCCTCCTCCCTCCCCCTACTCCTCCCCCCTCCTCCCTCCTCCCTCCCCCCCCCCCCCCCCGCCCCCCCCTCCAGGCTCATGCTGTCTGACTGAACAGGTGGGCCAGTCTAGGCCCCGCCACAGGGAGCTGCTACAGCTGTACATACTACTCACTGTCTCTAGGTGCGTGTGCGTGTGTGTAATTATGAGGAAAACAGAGCAGGAGAAAAATTGGTCTGCATCCCTCTGCGTGCTGTGTGTGACAGTGTGTGTGTGACAGTGTGTGTGTGTGTGAGTGCTCAGCTTGCATGCACCCTGAGTGTGGTGCAGGGCTGTCAGACCTGCGGGCCCCACTCATACAGTGGCTCCAGCAGGGCTCATGTGCCCTGCCCTGAGGCCTGTCAGGAGACAGAGGGGGTGGGGGGGGTGTCATCGGGGTGGGGGGTGAGCTTAGCCCCAGGGCTGCTCATAGTAAGGCTACTTTCCACACACACGCTCTCTAACACACACACACACACTAACACTATTCATAATCTATTAAACGGCTTCAATTGAATCCCACTGCTGTAAACAAAGGATGTGTTCAGTCATCTAGATGTGTGACATGATACTATAACATTAAAGTATAATGTATTGCAATTGCATACAAATAATAGCCATGTTTTGTGGAGACGGTCAAAAGTGAGTGTGTGACTGACTTCACCAGAAAAGAACCAGTGAGCCGGCCAGAGAACCAGCCAGAGAACCAGTCAGAGAACCAGTCAGAGAACCAGCCAGAGAACCAGTCAGAGAACCAGTCAGAGAACCAGCCAGAGAACCAGTCAGAGAACCAGTCAGAGAACCAGTCAGAGAACCAGCCATAGAGCCAGTCAGAGAACCAGTCAGATAGCCAGCCAGAGAACCAGCCAGAGAACCAGCCATAGAGCCAGTCAGAGAACCAGCCATAGAGCCAGCCATAGAGCCAGTCAGAGAGCCAGCCAGAGAACCAGTCAGAGAACCAGTCAGAGAGCCAGCCAGAGAACCAGCCAGAGAACCAGCCATAGAGCCAGTCAGAGAACCAGCCATAGAGCCAGTCAGAGAGCCAGTCAGAGAACCAGCCAGAGAACCAGCCATAGAGCCAGTCAGAGAACCAGTCAGAGAACCAGCCATAGAGCCAGTCAGAGAACCAGTCAGAGAACCAGCCAGAGAACCAGCCATAGAGCCAGTCAGAGAACCAGCCATAGAGCAAGTCAGAGAGCCAGTCAGAGAACCAGCCAGAGAACCAGCCATAGAGCCAGTCAGAGAACCAGCCATAGAGCCAGTCAGAGAGCCAGCCATAGAGCCAGTCAGAGAGCCAGCCAGAGAACCAGCCAGAGAGCCAGCCATAGAGCCAGTCAGAGAGCCAGCCAGAGAACCAGCCATAGAGCCAGTCAGGCGCTCCTCTGCAGGCCTGGGCACCACTCACAGAGCAATCTGCTGCTAACACAGACACACCATGGAGAAAAGTGCAGCTCCTGTCTTTTGAATCATAACAAGTCCAGGCCAGACAAGCTTGCCGGTATCACCAGAGACAGAAGCCAGCTTTCATGTCTCCTCATCACAGACCTATTTTCTACCAAGAGAGGTAGAGAGTGAGACAGGTTGAGAGAGAGTGAGAGGGAGAAAGAGAGACAGAAGGAGAGAGATAGAAAAAAAAACAGCAAGCCAATTCCTTTTTGTGCATAATAAGGAGAAGCTGGATGTTCCGAATGTGCAAACTTGCAGTATAGAATGAGCCGGAAAGTGTACAGTACTGTTTGCACCGACACACTGGAGCGAGAGGAGCACCTGAAGCTATGGTTGCAGGTAGAGTACACACACACACACACACAGAGACGGGGCAAGGGAGAGAGAGAGCGACAGAGAGATACCGTTCATCATACCTACCCTGACTTGGGGCCTGCTGGAGGCAGATGATCTGTCAGTGACACGACCGCTCTCCTGGGGTGCCCTGGTGCCCTCTAACCCTGACCTTGGAGCCTGGGGGAGGAGGGGACACACACACACAGTTTAAGACAGAGGCTCATCACTAGAGGGGCATGATGGGAGGGGAGGGGAGGGGGGGGGGCAGAGAGACGCTAGCAGGAGAAAACGGACAAAGAGCAATAGAACAGAACGCATCAAAAGCCCATTATTATTTAGTCTGCAGTCTTTTCTAATCTGCTGGTGTTTCCGTGGCGTTTAGAAGTCTGTGTAGAGAACCTGAACAAATCAGCTGAACCCAGTGGAGAGTGCAAATGAAAACAACAACGGCAGCTTGGAGAATACGAGGCGCCTTTTCTTTTTAATTGCTTTGAAAATGATCTGTTTGGAACCATGTTTGCGTGCGTCCTATTCTATCCAGTCATGACTTCTCTTCCCCCCCAAAACTTTTTTGGTTATTATTTAATAATCATAGACGTCTGCTTACAAGCCGTTCACTGAACAAGCTTGATAACTGACTTGAATAACTTCATCTGAAGCTTTGGGGTTTGGCTCCAAACAGGAGAGACAGAGAGAAGCCTAAAGAGAATCAAACTGACTGGATAGGAAACAAGACAAGCGCTTTGAAAACCCAAACGCTTTGTTAATCCAGTCAGGAAAGGAAGTCAGAGCTTGATAACGACCCTTCATTAGAGTCAGATGTGCTGGAGCAGAGAAACATCGAAACCTTTCAGGACAGTGGCCCTCGAGGACCAGGATTGGAGAGCCCTGGTATAAAGTATGGTTAATGTATGATATAATGTAGTTACCAACAGTGTGGGTTGGGTATATTGCCTGTGAATACACACTAATGTCAGGGCTGGAGCAGAGATCCAGGTGTGTGAGATATGGGCCAGTATAACGTCTGCTAGTAGGTCTGGTATAATGTCTGAGATACGGACCAGTATAATATCTGGGAACGCACCTGTTTTTGAGTGGCCTTTGCATCCTGCAGCGAGTTGCGACCATTCCTCCCATTCCTCTGTTTCATCCACTGAGCTCCAGAGCCTCTCTCGGCCCTATCGCTCCCTCTCATCGCCGCAGAGTTAATTTTAGGATTAATACTGGCGCAGCCTGCCTCCTTTAAAGGATTTGTACTGGAGCAAGAGATGCTTATCTTGGTCATTACAGGAGCAATATTGGATTCAAGCGTTTTAGAATCTGCAAAACATTCAACAGTGTCTATCTGGCTTTCGCACCGTAAGGGATTAAGATAAGAGGCGGGCTCATTACGGCTCGGCGCTGCCAGGCTACTGGTCGGGCTTCCCGGAGAGCCGGCGGGGCCTTGGTATGCGGTGCTCTGGGCCGGGGAGAGGACGACGAGGACGCCTGCTGAGGCCCCCAGGAGACAGGAGTCTGGGCTAGCTGTTAGTCTGGGACTGGGCCCCTGATTGTCGCCGAGGAAGGTTTCTGTTGGTATGGGACTAGGCCCCATGTGACAGGAGAGGAAGCTGTCGGTGAGTTTGGGACTGGGCCGTCTGAGGGGCCTCTTGGTGAGCACCATGCTGTAGCACAGCGGGGGGCCCAGGTACACCTCCTCTGTGCAGGCCTCGAACAGCAGCTCCTGGTCCTGAAGGTCCAGGGTGGGAGAGAGGGCCGGGGGCAGCTCTGGGGAGGGGGAGGTGGCAGGGGGCAGGTCGGGGGTGTTGGAGCGGAGGGGGGTGTTGTTCTTGCTCTCTTGGCAGGTGCTGACCTCTCCACAGTCACTGTCGTGGGAGGAGAGCGACAGGTAGGAGTAGAAGTCTCCCTTCCGGAGCTGGATGGGCCTGTGGGAGTGTTCCAGAACCTGCACACAGACACATCAGTACACTACATTACATTTGGCATTATTAGAGCAGTGTTTAGTTAAATTAGAATACATATTATTACCATTAAATCATTTAGTGAATTATTATATACTGTACTTATGTTAAAGTAGATTATGAGGTCTACACATTTCTAGACTATTCCGGAAATGGAACTGAAGCTATATTGTGAGTATTTGAGGGAAAAAGAGCCAGAGAGCCAGACAGCCCTGCTCCTCTGCAGGCCCAGGTAGCCATGCCCTGCTAGCACTGCCCACAGAGCGACAAGGCTGCCTACCTTGTCTCTGATGTGGGCCAGCTGTGCTGAGCTGAGGGGAAGAGGGCTGGTGCTTCCTCCTTCCTCTTTCCCCTTCTGATCCGATTGGTTCTCCTTGTTCCTTAGTGCAACGGTCGTCATGTCGATGATCTCCATGACAAAGTCGTGGACGTTCTCCCCTTTCTGCTGCCCGCTGGGGGAGTCGACGGAAGAGGGGGCGTGGCTGCAGCAGGAGGGCCGTCCTTGGGGGTGGGCGTGGCTGAGGGTGTAGGAGGCGGGCTGTCTGCGACTCTCCTCCCTCAGGAAGGAGGAGAAGGTCTCCTGACTGTTGATCGCCTGTCGGCCCCCACCTCGGAGCAGTGCATGATGGGATCTGCAGTCTTCCATGGGCGAGAGGGAGGGGGATGGGTGGGAGGAGCTGTGACACGGGATCTCCCCCCTCAGCTGACTTTCCAACGAGGCCTGCTGGTTCTCAAGGGGGAGGAGCTCGCAGGAAGGGGAGGCGGAGCACGTCGTTATCACGGTGGCCACGTTCCTGGAGTCCCCGCCCACGGCCACCTGGCAGGCCTCGCCCATCTTGGTGTACAGACTCCCCTCCTCTCTCATCAGCAGCTCGTCTTCCTCGTCCTTCCTCTTCAGGTGGGACTGATCCACGTTGCCGTTCTCCATGTCGTCCACCAGCTGGCTGATGTAGCTCCGCGTCACGTTCCTCCTGTTGGTCTCCGCCTCCCCCCCCTGAGGCTGCTTGTGCACGCGCTCGCTCCGCACGTTGGCGTTGGGTTCCAGAAGCTTCATCGCCGAGCGATTGCAGCGGTCGTTAGCGGAGGAGGACGACATCCCGCACTGCAGCTCGTCCCCCAGATCTGCCTCCCCTCTCTCCCGGGCAGCGGGCGAGGAGGAAGAGGAAAAGGAGGAAGGCCGAGGTTTGATCCAGCTCTGCAGCTCGTTCCTCATGTACTCCAACCCCAGGGCGAACGACTCCTCTGTGTCTTCCTCCTCCTCCTCGTCCTCCTCCTCCTCGGAGGTCATGTTGGACTCCTCCCCCTCCCTCACCCCCAGCTCCTCCTCGGTCAGCGTGGGGGTGGAGCTTGAGAGGAGGTCGCTGTCGTCTTCGTCGTCGGTGCAGGCCGAGGTGCAGGACACGTTGACCACCATGCTGACGCTGGCGTCCGCCTCGTCCAGCGCCGCGCCCCCACGCTGGCAACACTTGCGGAAGGAGGCGTTGGTGTTGGCGAAGAGGCGGTTCTTCAGGATGGCCAGGTCCTCGGATGCCACCGAGGACTCCTCCGCGCTGCTCAGCTCCGTCAGGGAAGCGGCCGAGCTCTCGTTGACAGAGGAGGGGGGGCCGCGATGCCCTCCGCGCGCCCCCGGGGCCGGCAGACGTAGGGAGCTGCTCTGCAGGGTGATGTCAGAGATGCTGCGTGTCATCTTCTGGGCCAGCGGGCTCTGGATGTTCTCCAGGCGACGCAGGAGCTCCAGGGTGCGACGGCTCAGCTCCCCAGCCCCCTCCCCTCCTGGACCTGGGGCCGGGCCTCCCGCCTCCCCAGGCTCGCCTGGTTCCCCCGGCCCCAGCTCCCCCAGACTGCCCTGGCTGCCCATCTCCTCCCCAATCCTACCAGGAGCCAGCCAGCTCTCCAGGGAGATGCTCCGCGGCAGAGGCTCTTTGCCTGCCGGGAACAGTTCTCCTGCTGTGAACAGAGACTCGAGAGAGGAGCCCTGAGACAGCAGGGGGAGGGGGGAGAACACTCGCTGGTGGAGGCTCTTCCTCTGCCCGCTGCTGACCCCTCCCTCCTGCTTGTCTCCACCAGGGATGAAGGCTCCATCAGAGCCAGAGCCCCCCTCCGAGTCAGAGTCAGGGGTGAAGCCACGCCCGTTCTCTAGGATCTGCACCGCGTCTCTCTGCTGCTTTCTTCTCATCTCTACGTCCTGATCTCTCTTCCTCCTCGCCTCTTCGTTTTCCTCTTGATTCTTCCTGATCTCTCTGTTCTCTCTCTTCCTTCTCGTCTCTCTATCGCTGTCCTCTCTTCTCTTCCTTCCTGATTTGCACCTTGGCTCTCTCTTCAGTACCACGCAGTCTGCGTACAGAGCTCCCTGATTGGCTCGCTCCAGTATCCTATCGATATCCTCCTCACACACCCGGTCCCCCGAGGGGGAGTCTGCCCCCCGGGGGGTAGAGAGGTGTCTCCCTGCCCTCCTCTGCTCCCCCTCTCCCTCCACCTCCTCAAGCTGACAGGGCTCCGAGTTGGCTGTGGTCTCCGTGTCTCCCTCGCTGACGATCCCGCTCTCGCTCTCTGATCTGCGGGCTGAGTCGCCGCCCCAGGGCCCCTGCTGGTCCCTGTGCGGCCCCAGCATGTCGGACAAAGACTCCACCGAGGAGAAGGAGGAGTCTTTGCTGAGGCTCTTCAGGAGGAGCTGCTTCCTGTGGGCCTTGTGGCTGAGGGTCTTGGGGAGAGGGGAAGGGAAGTGGGGCTGGCAATAGAGCTCTACGTTATGGACGCTGTACACTTGATAGACAGTGTTGACTGGATGATGAGAGGATGGAGGAGGGAGGATCACAGAGTCCCCCGCCCGGGTGGAGGGGTGGAAAGGCTGGGGGTGACCTAACCCTGAGGGCTGTGGGCCGCGGGGGTCCGAGTCCAGGTCAGGGGTGTGCGTGTGGCTGTCATGAGTGTCTGCGATGGTCATGTCCATCTCGTCCCACTCCCAGGAGTCTTCAGGGGGGGCACCGTGTAAGTCCATCAGAGCAGGTTCTAGAAAGTTCCCTGGAACCTGCACAGTAGGCAGCAAAGAGGACAGAGAGTTAAGACTGAGGGTTTATCCGATCTACAGTGGGGTCAAGTCTTATTCAAAAGCCCAAAAATAATTAAACGGAACAATAAAATCCATATAACAAAAGAGTATTCCATAGTTTGATAAAAAATTATAATAATAGTAACCTTCTCAGGCTTAACTAGAACAGGCACAGACTCCTGTTTACACACACCAGCTTCAGAAAGCTATTTTGACAAGGGCTCAGAATCACCACAGAATGCTGTATCAACAGATGCCTAAGAAATTCTACCGCTCTTCGGAAAAAACTCCCACGCGCACACACACACACACACACTGTCTGGAAATGTGCTTAGATGCAGGCATTCTAGGACACAATTAAACAAATTGCCCTGCATCTCGTTAAAACCAGAGCAAGGCCATTTATATTAGCCATTTGTATCTCATTAGTCTATTACAGCAAATCCAACACTTGCTGGGTGTGTAGGATGGGGCCTGTAATGAATTATTATTAGATTTGTGTTTATTCTTCTGCTGCTGATAGGCAAGGTCTACCAAATCTACCAAACAGGAAATCTATCAATCAATCTAATCCAATCAAAATAATGAGAGCTGCATCAGCTATCGCCAGGCAGAATGTGCATCCAAACGCTAAACCGAACCAGATACTGTATGTGAATGAAAAGCTTGGAGGGGCCCTAGTCGTTAGTCCGACTCACAGCCGAAATAGACCCCTCACCTTATCACCATCAAGCTCCTGAAAAAAACAGCCAACCAGACAGTCCAACACACCCCAGCATTCCCTCACAACATGACACAGGAAATAATTCCTCACCGCGCTTTTAAATATTGGCCTTCTCTCGCGACCTTCCAGCAGATGCATGGCTAACGGATGAGCTCTCACACTAAACAGCCGCAAATGGAGGAAAAAAAATATGTTTTTGCTGTTTGGTCTGAGCTGAGAGGATGGGCCCTGTCTCAGAGCAGCGCCTGGCTGAGAACGCAGGCGTTTCATCACACGCTGAAACCATTCATTTATAAACAAAGCACCGAGCACCAGAAAGCTTCTCTCTTCCCCCCATTCTGAACACATCCAGGAAGTGAAATTACACTTCAGGAGGAAGGTCAGTGCGCTGGTGGCCTCTGCTATTTGTCTTCTCTCCTGGAGAGCTGGGGGACGTTTATAACCGAAAGGACAGCAGCAGATCTACCAGGACGATCCCCAGGGCCGAGGTGGGCTGCAGCTAAACTGTCCCTGCTCTTATTTTTCTACACAACACAATGAAATACTCCAGAAAAAGGTTTGGTGAAAATCGAAAGGTTCTCTGCGGTTCACAAGAGCAAACTGAGTCACTGAGACGCTTCATAGAAGGAATTTCTTATGAATAAAGTGTGCTCTAATGAAATATAATATCACTGTCAAACCCCCTTTTTAAACTAGCCATTTTCTGGCTTTTTCGGAAGTTCATTTCTGGTAGTTCATTTCCGGAAGTTTCATCGGTCCAGAGTCACAGCACACACTCCCACGTTCTGAAATGAAGGTTTCTGCCGGTGCACCATATCCCTTCTATGCCATCTATTTTTAGAACATGTAGAACACAGGTTCTGTTCTCGGTTCTTGTGTGGTGAACCTCGGAGTGTCTGCTCACCTGGTCGGGCCCCAGGACTCTCTTCAGGCGAGTCTGCCACTGCAGCGCCTGCATGACGATGGCCTCCCAGCGACGCTCCAGGTTAATAGCCAGCAGCTGAAGAGCCTCCTGGTGCTGCTCTGCCTCTGGGCCCATCTGGAGGGCCCCCTGGTGCAGCTGCGCAACAGGGCCCATCTGGAGGGCCTCGCGATGCTGTTCGCCTTGCTCCAGCAGCCTTTGGCACAGTCGCAGCACAGAGGCCACGCCCTTACGCCGGCCTCGCACCTCCAGGCACAAGGACTAAGGTGGGTGGAGGGAGAGAGCGGGGGAGAGAGAGGGAGAGAGAGAGGGAGAGAGCGAGAGATAGAGAGGGAGAGAGAGTTACAGAACCAATAACATACTGTCCTTAACCCCTCGTTCCTAGGCGACCACCCCATCATTTCCAACCAGCGGCAATATACGGTAGGTGGGGGTGTAACAAGGGACAGCCTCCCTCATAGAAACACACACACGCACACACACACACCTTCACCCGTGATGAGGTCTCCTTGCCACAGCCATGTAAATCACACCAACCTAACCCTTTTATGTGTCTCATAAACAGCAGAAATATTAAACATTAAAAGGGCACAGCCTCCACCTTCATGTTCTAATACTCCACAACACACACACACACAGACACACGCCCACACAGAGGCACACACACAGACACACACACACAGAGGCACACACACAGACACACACACACACACAGGCCCTACATGTTTGGACTCCCATGTAAAATGCAGATGATCTTCCAAGCGGGGACCTGGGCTGTCCTTCTGAACAGATACATGACACAGCGCTGAATGGATCCCTGAATAACACACCCACAGAACAATTTAGGCAAATCCCATCCACCCTGAGACGCTCTGCTTTTAGCATTTTCTTTACATTTTCCAATAAATATTAAACACTATTACACTGAAATTGGATTTCCCCCTATAGTGTTTCTGTCCTGCTTTAACATCTATTTAGAGTCGCTGTCTGCATCTGAGCGTACAGGAACACAGAGGAGAGGACTGACAACCAAGGGATGAGAGAGAGCGAGGAGAGAAAGAGGGTGAGGAGAGACAGGAGGAGAGAGAGAGAGATGAAAGAGAGACAGGAGGAGAGAGAGAGAGATGAAAGAGAGACAAGAGGAGAGAGAGAGATGAGAGAGAGACAAGAGGAGAGAGATGAGACAGGAGGACAGAGAGAGATGAGAGACAGGAGGAGAGAGAGACGAGAGACGAGAGACAGGAGGAGAGAGAGATGAGAGACAGGAGGAGAGAGAGAGAGAGATGAGAGACAGGAGGAGAGAGAGATGAGAGACAGGAGGAGAGAGAGACGAGAGACGAGAGACAGGAGGAGAGAGATGAGACAGGAGGAGAGAAAGACTGGGAGAAACTGAAATGGAATCACACTAGCAAGAACCGGCTCAAGAATGATGTTTGTGCATGTTTCACTACACTACACCCTTCACACACTTTCAAGACTTTACACCTGCCAGTCCAGTCTCAATGTCAGAAAATATGAATGAAACAGCCCGTTTGACAAGTACTACTAATATAGAACGTCTAGATACAAATGGCCCAGCCAGAGTGACTGCATGCTGTGCTAAATGGCACATGAAGTTTGCTGGCATTATTTTTAGCCTCCGAGAAAGAGTCTGAAGCTTCATTGTTTTTGCCTCGCCTCGCCTCATACACTGTGTTCCTCTCTGCCTCGCCTCATGCACTGTGTTCCTCTCTGCCTCGCCTCATACACTGTGTTCCTCTCTGCCTCGCCTCATACACTGTGTTCCTCTCTGCCTCGCCTCATACACTGGGTTCCTCTCTGCCTCGCCTCATGCACTGTGTTCCTCTCTGCCTCGCCTCATACACTGTGTTCCTCTCTGCCTCGCCTCATACACTGTGTTCCTCTCTGCCTCGCCTCATACACTGTGTTCCTCTCTGCCTCGCCTCCTACACTGGGTTCCTCTCTGCCTCGCCACATACACTGTGTTCCTCTCTGCCTCGCCTCATACACTGTGTTCCTCTCTGCCTCGCCTCATTCACTGTGTTCCTCTCTGCCTCGCCTCATACACTGTGTTCCTCTCTGCCTCGCCTCATGCACTGTGTTCCTCTCTGCCTCGCCTCATACACTGTGTTCCTCTCTGCCTCGCCTCATACACTGTGTTCCTCTCTGCCTCGCCTCATGCACTGTGTTCCTCTCTGCCTCGCCTCATACACTGTGTTCCTCTCTGCCTCGCCTCATACACTGGGTTCCTCTCTGCCTCGCCTCATGCACTGTGTTCCTCTCTGCCTCGCCTCATACACTGTGTTCCTCTCTGCCTCGCCTCATACACTGTGTTCCTCTCTGCCTCGCCTCATACACTGTGTTCCTCTCTGCCTCGCCTCCTACACTGGGTTCCTCTCTGCCTCGCCTCATACACTGTGTTCCTCTCTGCCTCGCCTCATACACTGTGTTCCTCTCTGCCTCGCCTCATACACTGTGTTCCCCTCTTTCCTCGCCTCATACACTGTGTTCCTCTCTGCCTCGCCTCATTCACTGTGTTTCTCTCTCCCAGGGCTGGCCTTATTGACTCACAGACTGAGCAATAGTCTGCCAATATTTGCTAAAAAGCTTTTTCAAATACATGGAAGGCAGTGGAGTGGACTGAGAAAGTGAGAGATAAAGAGAGGGGAGAGGGAGAGATGAGGGAGGGAGGGAGGGACGGGGCAGGGATGGAAGGAGAGGAAAAAATGGGGGAGGGAGGGAAGGAGAGGGAGAGATGGGGAGGGAGAGAGAAAGAGAGATAAGTACAAGGGGTCCATTGGAGGAGCAGAGCTGGGGTAGTGAGAGCCTGGCCTGACTCCAACATGCTCCAGAACCTTCCCCCAAACCTCTCTTTAAAGATCACTCCACACACCCCGACCAAAACAGACAAACAAGAAGCATATCTTTCAGTCCATCCAACCATCCATCCTTCTCTCGATCTCTTAGAGGCTAGGGGATCAGATATTAGAGGTTCTGCCACACTGCAAAGCAATCTAGAAGAGCCTAGAATGTTCCGATTTGATTATAATCCCTATCATCTCGTTCATCTCCACAGCCATCGTCATCTTCCTTCCTCCGTCCCTGTCATCATGCTGCTGGCTGGGGCTCAGTTCATCTTGTACATAGGGATCTATCTATGCTATCTAATCTGCAGGGCTCATTCACAGCCCACAAGTAATAATGACACAACAGCAGCCAAACAGCCCTGCAGAGCAGAGCCTCCTAAGAAACTCTCTCATCTCTGCTCCCTCTCTCTCTCTTTCTCCACTTCTCTCTCTCTCTCTCCCTTTCTCTCTCTCTCTTTCGCTCTCTGTCACCTCTGCTCTCTCTTCCCTGCTTCTTAGCCTTTTCTCTCTCTCTTGTTGTCTCACATTCTCTCTCCCTCCCCCTCTCGCTTCCTCTCTCCCCCTCTCTACCTGCCTGCCTGCTCTTAACAGGGGGTGGGGGTAGGTTTACTCCTAAATCTCCTAAAAAGAAATCCTCTTAAGTCACCCCCCCCCCCTCCCCCATCCTCACCTCCCACATCTCCAATCGAATTATATCAGTCTGCCATGACTGGCAGCAAAGAGGGCCTTGATGTGACATCAAAAATAGGGAAGCGACCGTAGGAGAACTATCTAACATCTTCCCTGATGGTTTAATAAAGATAACAGGAAGACCTTGTGACAAAGAGAGAAGTGTTAATTCTCTGTGCTACGGAATGCCATCGACTAAGTTCTAGAACAAATCCTTTATTGTGATTTGATAGGATGGAGACATGGAGTGGGAATGACCTTTGGTGAGCAGGAGAGGACAAGAGGAGGAGGAGGGGAGGAGGGAGACGAGGAGGAGGGAGAAGATCACTGTGACAGTGACCCAGTGGATATTCAATCAATTACCATTAATTAGAAATCTCTGATTAATTCTATTTTGTTGATTAAGTCAATTAAAACCACAAGCACTTGTTATCGCAAATGAGTGTAATGAATTCTTGTCGACAATTTGTTCCCACACACATATTCCCCCAGCTCAGAGAGATAGAGACAGCCTCCAGCATCCTCACTTCCTGTCACTTACAGTCGTCTTTCGTGCTCTCTCTTCTCTCTCTCTCTCTCTCTCTCTCTCTCTCTCTCTTTCATTCTCTCTCTCTTTCGTTCTCTCTCTCTCTCTAACATCATATTAACACAGGCTGGCAAGGCCAACTGGGCCTCATATCTCTGTATGTGTAGCCACAGTCAAAGGCCAACATGCAGCATGCCACTGGAATGGCTTGCGTTGAATGAGTTGCATACGTCTGCATTTAAGGCGAGGCCCCCCGTCCGCCTCCCTCTCGCCCCCCCCCCCCCCCCCCGCCCGCCCGCCCGCCCGCCTCCCTTTAGCCCCCTCCTCCTTCCATCGACGTCTGATGCCCCCCCCCCTCCAGCATTCACGCCACTACGCTCCTCAGCGGCTGTAAAAGGATTACGGTCACACATATAAACGTCCTCAGCGGTATGAGGGTGCGCTCAGATCAACTCAGACGCGAGCACACACACACACACTTTCTCTCCTGGCAGACAGACTCTGGGTGAAAGATGTTCTTAATGTGGTCTTATGAGCGCCCAGCCATTTGGGCTAATGCGCTAAGACAAACAAACTGAGTGATGAGAATGCTGCTGATGAGGACATGACCTGTGGGAGAGAGAGACAGTGTGTGTGTGTGTGTGAGGACATCACCTGATGGGAGAGAGAGACAGTGTGTGTGAGGACATGATCTGATGGGAGAGAGAGACAGTGTGTGTGTGAGGACATGATCTGATGGGAGAGAGAGACAGTGTGTGTGTGGGGACATGATCTGATGGGAGAGAGAGACAGTGTGTGTGAGGACATGATCTGATGGGAGAGAGAGACAGTGTGTGTGTAGGTGTGTGTGTGTAGGTGTGTGTGTGTAGGTGTGTGGGTGTGTGTAGGTGTGTGTGCGTGTGTGTTTGTGTGTGTGAGTGAGGACATGACCTGATGGGAGAGAGAGACAGTGTGTGTGTGAGGACATGATCATGTGGGAGAGAGAGACAGCGTGTGTGTGAGGACATGATCATGTGGGAGAAAGAGACAGTGTGTGTGTGAGGACATGACCTGATGGGAGAGAGAGACAGTGTGTGTGTGTGTGTGTGTGTGTGTGTGAGCATGAAGGACAGGAGCCAGCAGACAGGGCTTAGTGATGGGAGAGTGTGTCCTTTAGATATCACCTGTCTGATCCCCATTAAAACACTGATGAGGCGCTAACATCCTACGGACGCACACACACACACACGCTTACAGTTTCTCTCAAACACACACGCCTACAGTTTCTCTCAAACACACACACTTTAGACAGTTTCTCTCACACACACACCGGCCATCCATCCAGTCCTTTAATGTGGTTAGCACTTGGCTAAAGGGACATGAGTTCCTTCATTCTAATCATGAAGCTTCTATTGATATTATATCTACGCTGTCACATCTGATTAGCTGCTCTCTCGCTGCACCTCCACGACTACGACCCGAGGCTGCGCTGTGATTGGTCCGGGAGAGCCGCTGGGATGAGAGGAGACCGATATGGACCAATGGCAGGCCAGATGAGGGAGATTGACCCCCAAGGTGTGACCCCAGGGCTGTCTCTAGATCAGAAAATGAGCAGACCGCCGACGTTGGCGACGCCGGCTCTGCTATCTCCAGATCTCCCGTGGCATCTCCCGCTCTCTGAGAGGCCGGCTGATAGGCGGGGTCACGCCGCGCGGCCCACAGAAGAAAAAAGACACTTTGAACAACTCAGGAAAGCCATTTCTCTACTAGTGAGAGAGGGACAGTGTGTGTGTGTGAGAGGGAGAGAGAGAGACAAAGAGACTAAAATAGACCTGGGTAAATGGGTTTGGTTCCAAGCTCTCCGTGGGCCAAGGTTTTGACCCTGTTGAAGATCTACCTTGTTACATAGAAATATTAGACTCAATTAGGTCTCTACGGAGAAGTTAGGGGTTATGGAGGATGAGGAGGAGGAGAGGGAGGAGGGGAGGCGAGGCGGGAGGGAGATAAGGAGGAAGAGGAAGACCAGTTGTGAGGGAGGAGAAGACATATTCCCATGTAGGGATGTTGCCAGGGCGATAAGCAGCATTAACCTTCATGTGAGATGAGCTGCAGTGTTCAGAAAGCACAGGGTGTTATGGGAAGATGGAGGCAGCATGCCTGGGCACCAGTAGACTAAATTGAAGCAGCGTCTCGTCTCTCCTGCTCCCCTCCCAGAGCTACGGCTACACAATACAGACTCATTTCAGACTTGGTTCCCTCAAGGAAGTCTAGGATACCGTATCTTAAAAGCCTTTTAATTTAATTAAGTCTGAGTTAAGGCATGGTCTTATTATGAAAGCTTCCTCCACTGGTTACTTCATTAATGCAGTCGCTACTGATAGGTAGGAAAGATGGAAACGTTCACAGAAATATTCATATTTGTAAAAAAAAATATATATATATATTTGGAAGTAATATTTGTTTTGATTGGCGGTTGAATTCTGTTTGAAAGTGGATCCTTGTCTCATGCAGGGCAGTTTCAAGGTAACCTAAGATTAAAAGTGATCTTCAGAATGGGGATCCCTTAGAGAAGCACTCCTCGGTAGAATCTTCTAGAGCTCCAAGAAGGCTCCCTGCTGATATCTATTACAGCCTTACTGCAATAAGGACAAGTGATGCTGAACCCATTCACAGTAGAAATGGCCCAAACAGACTAGGGATCGTTAAAAACTTCTCTGTGTGTCAAATTACATTCACACCACACTTCAACATTTCTAATCTTTTTCATCCTCAATTGCCTTTCTTCCACAGAAATCAATGTTTCCCATTATGCCTGGCACCCTATACAAATGTAAGTCTAACTTAGAAAACATGAATTCTCTGCTCACAGATCGTAATTCACTCGTCCATCTGCGTTTGTGATTGAGTAAAGTATCCTTTAAGTCAGTGGTCTCTAACCCTGGTCCTCAGGGCCCCACTGTCCTGCATGTTTTAGATGTTTCCCTCCTTCCCACACACCTGATTCTAATACATGTTCGTTACCAGGATTCTTCAGAGCTAGATATGGAACCCATTCATTTGAATCAGATGTGGGGAAACATCTAAAACATGCAGGAAAGTGGGCCCTGAGGACCAGGGGTTGAGGAACACTGCTCTAAGTGTAATTCAGTTCCATATGGGGGCGCTGGGCTGCGATTGGACCGTGCAGTTGTGTGTTGGCGTGTGGGTCGTGGGCCTACCTTGAAGTTGTGCAGCTGGCTGCTGGCCTGCAGCTGGGCGTCCTGCCTCAGACACGTGTTGAAGATGAGCAGCTCCGTGTCCCTCAGCCAGGTCTTCAGCTCCTTGATGCGTTCTTCCAGCTGCTTCACCATGCCGTTGGTCTGGGGAGACAAGGCCTCACGGGGGTCCTGCAACGGACTACAGCTCCCAGAATGCTCCTCCAGGATCTTCTACAGAGACAGAGAAGAGAATCCACGAGTCAGGAAGTCAGGAAGCCAGAACGTTCTCACTTGTAAGACAGTCCCGGACACCTGTGATTTAAAAAGAGCAGTTTAGAAGGGGAAAAAGCTGATTATTGGACACCAATTTTGGAAGGACCATAAAGTACTGATGCAACACCCTGCACCTATCTTGTGTTGGGAACCAGTCAGTATGCAAATATTTCAAGAAGAAAAAGACAGGGGGTGTTGAATGTCGTAACACAATCTTCACAAACTTTGTGTTCTGACAGACAGACGATAGCAGGCCATCATCGCAGCATCCCGGAGATCGAGATGCTAATTTCGAGGCGTCGATGTTGTTATTCGGGGGGGGGGTTACCTCAATATCACCGAGAAATAATACAATTTAAAGCAAAACAAACCAGCCGAAGAGTACTGCTGGAGGAGCAAACAATCAGGGCCACAAATACAAATACCCTCCAACAATGTGGAAATAGGCTCTACTGGCCAATTTACCCCCAACTCCTCCTCCATCTCCCTCTTGAACTCACAAAGTCACTCACACATCACACACAGGAGGGGATGGGAAAAAAGAGAGAGACTAGAAAGAGAGAGACGGAGATAAAGAGATAGAGAGAGAGAGAGAAGGGGGGAGAGAGATAGAAAGAGAGTGAGCGGGAGAGAGAGAGAGAGAGAGAGACTAGAAGCTGAAAGCCCACCTGCTTGGCAGCGCTAGTTTGGGAGCTGGAGTGTGTCTTGAACTCTGGCCCCCCACAGGCTTGTTGTGAGAGCTAAAACACATCATTATCCTGTTAATAAGCGCAGCCTCGCCTGCTATAATTGTCTGTCTTTTGTGTGCTGTGTGTGCCTGTAAGGAACAGACTTGGTAATGGAGACAGATGTGAACACCAGTCACAGGCTGGAGTGGACATTTTAGAAAAACGCTGCCTCAATTAACCACTCTGTGATCGTCTAGCTCCCCTGTGCATCCTCTATCTGCACGAGGGAGGGTGTGTGTGTGTGTTTACACACCTGTGCTGCTTTCAAAGTGTTAATGGGCGATTAACTTGCCAGGTCTGACTTATGTGTTTTAGAGTCACGATGAAAAGAGGTTTGTGATACGAACCAGGAACCATTTCCTGTTTACCAATCAGAAAAGGGGAATTAACAGCCAAACGCCAAACAGATTAGTGTGTTCCATCTTTAACAGCTGATGGAGAGGAGAAAGCAGGTCAGCTGACCTTGAGATGTTGTCGCTGAGGTCAGAGGCATTGCCATGGCGATAAACAGTTTCACTGTATGGAAATGTCTGTATTGATTTCATGACTGTTCCACTTTGATGGCTCCCACCTCCCCATAACTGTCCTCTGGCACCGCGCTGTCTAAACACAGACTGAAGGACGTCTCACAAGACTTGATTATGCTCCCGTTCACTCTCTCTGGGCTGTGTGTTCGGACATCTTTTCTGACCATCTCCTCTGTAATCTCAGAGCCCTGAGTGGCTCTGCTTCTCTAAGATTCTACAGTAGAACTGTCAACAAGAGACACGCGTATGCCCTTGCGTGTGTGTGTGTTAACATGAATGTGTGCGTGCGTGTGTGTGATGCTGCGTCGGGGAGGTGAGACCACACCGATGCCCTTGAAGGGGTCAGCTTACAAAGAGAAGGGGAATTTATTGCCACTTTATTTTGTTCGGGGGAACAGTTTGCAATCATAAATTCTTCATAAGCAGAATACTTCAGAGAATGGTCTGTCTTCATAAATATATACGACAGAGGACATCAATTTCATTTAATTCACAATTTGTGTCAGCACAGCAGATGCCAATGCCTGCCTTGATAGGCTTGTTTAATATGCAATGGAGCCGGCGTAATGTGCGGTGCTGCAAAGGGAGCAGAAATCTAGCTACAGATTAAACTCCCTCTCTGCATCACTGACACCCCATTCTAGCTGCTCCATACCCCGACGACAATGCCACTCAGCACCCACTCTCTCTCTCTCTCTCTCTCTCTCTCCCGCTCTCCCACTCTCTCTCTCTCCCTCTCACACACACACAGATACACGCGCACTCGTCTCACACACTCTTACTCTTTGACAATTTGCCAATCGACACAAAACAAACCAAAAAGCGGTATAAATGTGTGTGTGGAAGAAAGAGAGAGAGAGAGAGAGAGAGAGCATTCTGTCCATATACTGTCACAGATTCGTAACATAACAGAAGTTTAATCATCATGGCTGATTGCTATGGTGCAGGAAACGGAGAATTCATTTGTAGCTTCATTTTCAAACCGAATCTGTTTGGCTGCGGTGCCACACATATGTTCCTCCAGCTTCCCGAACACGGCATAGCGGCGCACCAACAGATGGCGAGCACACGCACTGTAATTTCTCTAAATATGAGAGTGCGAATGTATGCGGAGGCTGTTGTTTACATAACAGGAGTCAGGTGTGTACTTCACATAGAGAATATGAGGTAAGGACCGGGGATTCGGTTCGGAGAGCTCACCCAGTCTGTCACACACAGAGCAGCAGGGAAGGGAGGGAGGAGACGCTCTTTCCTCAATTCCCCCCACGCCAAGGGCGCCTCCAGATCCACGACAGCCCCAATTATATTCCTCATGTAGCAGATGAGATTATCTGTGATTAGCCTAAAATTAGCGATGAGGAGCGCGTTGATAAGCATCAGCAGCCATACCTCAGCTCCCATTAACAGGATCATCAGGAGCAGGTCTGGGACACGATACCATCTACAGCCTTCCAGAAGAGGAGCAGGCCCTCACAGCAGGGGGTGGGCTGGGGGTGTGTGTGTGGGTGTGTGTGTGTGTGTGGGGCGGGGTGTGGGTGTGTGTTAGTCGTCTATGTAATTTACTAAAGAGTTTTCCTCAACATAGATAAAAGATAGTTTGGGAAAAGTCCCTTCAATGTGTGTGTGCACATGCCTGTACATTCGTGCCTGTGTATGTGCATTTGTGTGTGTGTCCGTGTTTGTGCTGGTGATGACAGAGGCCAGCTGAGAGGCCAGCAGAGAGGCCAGCAGAGAGGCCAGCAGTGGCCAGCAGAGAGGCCAGCAGAGAGGCCAGCAGAGAGGCCAGCTGAGAGGCCAGCAGAGAGGCCAGCAGAGAGGCCAGCAGAGAGGCCAGCAGAGAGGCCAGCAGAGAGGCCAGCAGAGAGGCCAGCTGAGAGGCCAGCAGAGAGGCCAGCAGAGAGGCCAGCTGAGAGGCCAGCAGAGAGGCCAGCAGAGAGGCCAGCTGAGAGGCCAGCAGAGAGGCCAGCAGAGAGGCCAGCTGAGAGGCCAGCAGAGAGGCCAGCAGAGAGGCCAGCAGTGGCCAGCAGAGAGGCCAGCAGAGAGGCCAGCAGAGAGGCCAGCTGAGAGGCCAGCAGAGAGGCCAGCAGAGAGGCCAGCTGAGAGGCCAGCAGAGAGGCCAGCAAAGAGGCCAGCAGAGAGGCCAGCAGAGAGGCCAGCTGAGAGGCCAGCAAAGAGGCCAGCAGAGAGGCCAGCTGAGAGGCCAGCAGAGAGGCCAGCAGAGAGGCCAGCTGAGAGGCCAGCAGAGAGGCCAGCAGAGAGGCCAGCTGAGAGGCCAGCAGAGAGGCCAGCAGAGAGGCCAGCTGAGAGGCCAGCAGAGAGGCCAGCGGGGGTCTCGTACCTGCAGCTGGTTCCACTTCTGGGTCATGAGGTCGACGCGCTGGTCAAAGTCCACGGGAAGCTCCGCCCCACTCCTACGTAAAGACTCCGCCCACCCCAGCAGGTGGGTCTTCTTAGGCAGCCACATGCTCATCTCCACGCTGTTACCCTGGAAACACACACACACGGCGTGAGTTATACTGCTGCTACCTAGACTGACTGGCAGTAGCCAATGTGAACAGAATTAATCGACGATTTGCATTCAAATAAGGAACCAAACAGCTCTTTATACAAGACAGGTGGCATTTTACATTACATTTACATTCAGTCATTTAGCTGGCGCTATTATCCAGAGCGACTTACAGCAAGTACAGTGATGCAAGTAGGATGAGGTGCCTTGCCCAAGGACACAACACATCGGCACAGCCAGGATTCGAACCAGGAACCTTCTGATTACCAGCCCGACCCCCTTACTGCTCAGCCACCTCACCACCCTGACCCTTTGGACAAGGCAGGTTGGTTGAGGTTCAGCACAGTGCACACTTTGTTCATCTTCTGTTACCATGACAAACATGGCTAATCCACAGCCTCGCAGTCGACTGCAAACATCTCCCAGAACTCCGAGGAGATCAGGAATAACAGCACTTCACACTAACCGTGGTGTGGTTGAACAGTAATAGTGTGTGATGTGATCTGAGGTGCTGACATCCCCCGCTGGGAGTCTGGGAAGCGCCCCTCACAGTGACATGGTGACACCAGGCTCCTCAACAGCGACGCCTGTTATTGGCTGATTCTTCTCTCTTCTCTCTTGCCTTTCATTTTCTGCATCAATAGCTGCTTGATTCCAGTTTCATCCTGTCATTTATCATTACGGCAGCGGCACATTTCAATATTTTAATGTGTTCTGTGTTGGTTTTCTATCCCGTCACACGTCCTGAAAGCATTTTTCACTGTGGCATTTCTGATGGAGATGGCAGAGCGCAGTCATCCATCCTTTTCACTTTTTAATAGCGACGCTCGCAAGGAGAAAAAAAAAAAAGTAAATATGTGGCCGTCTAACTATCAGGAAATTATACCATTTATTTGTTGACAGCAAATATTGATTTTAAGACTCTTCTTTTGTTTTTAAAAATGGCATGTCATTGATCGCAAGTCCAAAGATTAACGGAGAGGAGAAGATAGGCGGAGGTGATTAAAATGTATGAGATCTGAAGTTTTGCGCTGAAATGCTGAGCAGAATGTTTGAGGAGGGACTTGATGCACGGGCGAGTTCCTGCCTGCAGTCAGACTTCACGCTAGGACACTCCTGCAGATCTGCATACTGCAAACCTCAGGATGAGAGGCCAGGGGGAGGAGAGAGGAGACAGGAGGGAGGGAGGGAGGTGGGGGGACCGGGACTAAACCTGGACTAAAGCTGGACTAGAGGTGAACTAGAGCTGGACTAGAGGTGGACTAGAGGTGGACTAGAGGTGAACTAGAGGTGGACTAGAGCTGGACTAGAGGTGGACTAGAGGTGGACTAGAGGTAGACTAGAGCTGGACTACAGGTGGACTAGAGCTGGACTAGAGGTGGACTAGAGCTGGACTAGAGCTGGACTAGAGGTGGACTAGAGCTGGACTAGAGGTGGACTAGAGCTGGACTAGAGCTGGACTAGAGCTGGACTAGAGGTGGACTAGAGCTGGACTAGAGCTGAACTAGAGCTGAACTAGAGGTGGACTACAGGTGGACTAGAGCTGGACTAGAGGTGTACTAGAGCTGGACTAGAGCTGAACTAGAGGTGGACTAGAGCTGGACTAGAGCTGGACTAGAGCTGGACTACAGATGGACTAGAGCTGGACTACAGGTGGACTAGAGGTGGACTAGAGGTGGACTAGAGGTGGACTAGAGCTGGACTACAGGTGGACTAGAGCTGGACTAGAGCTGGACTAGAGGTGGACTAGAGTTGGACTACAGGTAGACTAGAGCTGGACTAGAGCTGGACTAGAGCTGGACTACAGGTGGACTAGACTAGAAGTGGACTAGCGGTGGACTAGAGCTGGACTAGAGCTGGACTAGAGCTGGACTAGAGCTGGACTACAGGTGGACTAGAGGTGGACTAGAGCTGGACTAGAGCTGGACTAGAGGTGGACTAGAGCTGTACTAGAGCTGGACTAGAGCTGGACTAGAGCTGGACTAGAGCTGGACTACAGGTGGACTAGAGGTGGACTAGAGGTGGACTAGAGGTGGACTAGAGGTGGACTAGAGAGGAGGTAAACACTGAGTCGCAACAAGTAAAAACTGAATAAATTGTGATCCAGATCTGGTAGAGATGAGATGTGAAGCGCTGATAAGGAATCATGATGAGATAAAGAGGGTTTGAGGAGTGTTGTGCTGCTGAATGCTCTTAAGAAGCTGGGGTGAGCATCGGGGCTGGTTCCAGAAGAGCAAGTGCATCTCTAAGTAAGGATGACAGGTGAAGAGGGAAGAGGGACATGAAGAGGGAGCGTGTGTGTGTATGTGTGTGTGTGTGTGTGTGTGTGTGTATGTGTGTGTGTGAGGTGATGGGGCGGGGCATGTGTGTGTAAAAAAAATATGTGTGAGTGTATTTGACTGCATGGAAAATAACAGTGAGTTTCCTAAAAAATAATAATAAAAAACCTAGGCGAGTGGATTCGGATTCGAAACAGACGAGGAGAAGAAAAAAATAAAATCAACAAGCAATCATAACTTTAATTCATTCCACATATTAATGAGCACGAAAGACTGGAAATGTCAGCAGAAATGCAGTCATACATGAAAACATTTAATGCGTTTTTGTAGATTCATCTTATCCATTAAATTAAAGTTTGTTCAGACTCTGTGACGTGTTGAGACAACAGAAGTAAGATTCCATGAACTGAGGCAGACGCATCCGGACTGGAATGAATTTATCCAGTTAACACATTACCTCCCTGCCTATAGGTAGTCCATTTGAACGCATTACCCCTCTGGCTGTCAGTAGTCCATTTACAGTTACATTTTGCCGACGCTCTTTCCCAGAGCGACTTACAACAATTACAGGGACATTCGCCCAAGGCAAGTAGGGTGAGTGCATTGTCCAAGGACACAACGTCGTATTCACGTGGCCGGGATTTGAACCTGCAAACTTTTGATTACCAGCCCGTTTTCCCTCACCACTCAGCCACTTGACTCCTTTTGAACACATGACCTTTCTAGCTCTATGTAGTCTATATCGCACTATATCTCTCAGGCTTTAGTTTACACAATGTTCCTATATTGAGTGTGAATACACCATCTCTGTATCAAAGCACCAGTAAACCCAGGCAGTCAACCTCCACCACTGTTCATCAAGGTGCCGGTGTACTGAGCCTAGACTGGCCACCCAGCTGTCTACCATCAGACCTACATGATAGCTAAACATGTGCTTATATACTGAGATAAGACAGAGCAACTGAGGTACAAAAAGCCTGACATTCACCCAACTCACTACAGACGACTCACAGCTCTCTGTGTTAGCTCCTATGCTAGCTCCAGTGAGCGTCTTCAGCTAGCTATCCGTTGCGGAATTAGACCGGCGTCAAAGGCACAGTCTTCACCAAAACAATGCTACCAAATATGATAATGACTTCATCAGTTTCGGTATGAGGGGTGGAGAAGGGGAGGAGAGGGGTGGCTGGGGAGAAGGAAGGGGAGGAGAGAGGGGGGTGGGGGGGTGGGGGGCGGGGGCTGGCTGGGGGTGGGGTTGTTTGGTGCCATGCCAACATCCTCAGTTTTGACAATTTGTTGTTGACACTATCAAAGGATAGGAAGACAGGGGGAGCGGGGGGGGGGAGGAGAGAAGGAGAAGAGAAGGAGAGAGAGAGGAAGGGCAGTGTAATAGAGAGCAGGGGGCAGGGAGGGAGGGAGGGAGTAAAGTGGAGAGCAGGAGGGAGCGAAAAGAGAGGCCTTCCATTGATGTGAGTTCTGCTCTCAGCTGGGAGGAGAAGGGCTCAGTGTCTCTCCTCTGAGATGGATGTCCTCCAATCCTGAAAGACCAGGAAGTCCTATCCAGTATGCTCTCAGAAAGGGAGAGGAAAACATTAAAAACCTGTTAATTCAGATAGAATTACAGACGGCTCCTTTAAGCTAAAAGGAAACCTCTAACTTGTAGAAGGGCTTGTTCTTTATTTATTTTTACTAGGTGAAAATCGAATCATTCCTTTCAACAAAGAACAAGTCTCTCTCTCTCTGTATTTGTGTGTGTCTCTCTCTCTCTGCTCAGAAAGCCTGCTGGACAAAAGGTCTTGAAACACTGGTAATTGTCACCATGGTGACTGGGAGAATAAGCCATTTTACTAGTGGTATAGAGCGCTGGCATTCAACATTGAGTGAGTCAAGCACTGGAGTTTTCTCACTATATCTCCATCTCCCTCTGGTTCGCTTCTCTCTCTCTCTTTTTCTCTCTGTCTCCCTTCACTCCCTGTCTCTCTCTCTCCTCTTCTCTCTTTCTCTCTCTCTGTCTCTCTCTCTCTCTCTCAGTACGTAGTCAGTTAAACTAAGAAAGCAGGGGAACTTGGATTGTTCTAGCCATATACTCTTTCACTTTCTCTCTCTTTCCTCTCCCCATCTTCCTCTATCTTTCTGTCCCCTTCTCAGGGGAGAACATTTGGATTCTCCCATGGCAGAGCACAGGTGTGAGGAGGGGCGCTGGATAAGAGTTCATCTGTCAATACATCTGGTCCATTCACCGCAGAGGACAGCAGTTTGATTTCTAGAAATTTCCACCACCTCGTTTTAGTCAGATGCGGAAGCGTCATTCAGATTTCTGAGTCTACAAGCGGTTCAGCGGACAATGAACCGCCCAGTATGCCTACAGACTCGCTGGGAAAAAAGTAGCTAAACAAACAGCTCTTTTAACGACAGAAAAGTTGACTTCAGTCAAATAAATACTGCAGGCGGACCCATACAATGCTGCTGTTCTGGGATGGGGTCAAAACACTGTCTGCTTCTGTGTTTAACAACTTGGTTGGGAGCTCAACTGCCATCGCACACACACACACACACACACACAAACACACACACACACACAGGCAGGCAGTTGAGGAGGTGTGTATGGTTTATGGTTTTGTTTTCTCTCAGTTCCCCTCCTAGTGGTAGGGGGGCTGAGCCCATAGGAAGCCCATGGCTAATGCTGCCATTCAAGCACAGGACAAAGAGGGCCTTTATCCTCCCCCCCACCACCACCTCTCTCTCTCTGGACTCTGCCATCTCTAGCTTTTTCAGGCTCACCCTGAGATCTCCTCTAGCGGAGCCTTTGTGGCTCCTGGGTTCTCCGCTCATCTCGTTTCCTCTCCTCTCAAACGCTGAGGTTTTCTTCATCAAGTCAACGAAGACAGGAAATAATATTATTAACCAGAAACCTGGTGTTGTAAAACCATTCCACCATTCCAACCGTCCTCCATCCATCCCTCCTCTGCCCTGTCCCCCGTGCCCCTGCCCCCCTGCCTGTGTGGCCCCTGCTGGGGGCTCCTGGGCCAGCAGAGAGTGCTTGGCTGTGCGAGGCTCTTTGCTAAGCAGCAACACAGTCCTGAAACAGGAAGTGCATCTGACAACCCAACAACACCCTCACTCACACACACACACACACACACCGCTGTCTTCCTCACAGCTACCTGCCTGCCCTGTGAGCATTAATATCAGCCTTGGCTGGTCTGGATTCACCCTCTGGTGTGAATGATGGAGAGGCAGACAGTAACAGTGGGTGGAAACTGGACCAGAGCACATTGTGGCAGCAGACATTAAAGGTGTGGGCTCTCCTGCTCCACTGTTTCTCTGCTGGATTGTTCCCTCTTCACGTCAGAGGGAAATCACATTACACCGACCATGCATTGTTAATTGACACCTGTATTGCATTATCCGCCATATAAATTAAATGACAAATATGAAAATGAATTGTGAATCCACTAACAGAAGATCATAAAACAATCTTTTTTAAGTATTGCTCATTAATAATTGAATTCTAATTATATCGAAGGGGGCGGACGACATTTTCTACCCGTTGCCCCCCCCCCCCCCCCTTCCGCCCCCACGCCCCCGCCCCACCGGCCACTCATGACTGATGTGGGAGATGATGAAGATGGATGGAGACCTTGGGATGGAGGGATGAGGGAGGAGATGAGAGAAAGAGGAGAGGTCATTCCTCAGTGCAACAGACTAAAAAGCAGAACCCAATTCCCTCCCTTTTTTTCCATCCATCTCTTTCTCCCTCTCTGCCCTCTGAAAACCCTCAGCTTCTGTTTCTGCGATGGAGGGAAGCGGTAAAGAAAGAGTTAAATCCCCGATCTTCTCACTCAGACGAGGAGTCCTCAGCTACCAATCAAGACCTGCTGTTGAGAGATCATTAAACAGCACTGGGTTTCTTTATAGCCAGTGTGTGTATGTGTATGTCTGAGTGTGAGGACATACATGGATGTGTCTCTGAGTGTGTGTGTGGGAGTGTGATTGTGTGTGTGAGTGAGTGTGTGTGTGTGTATGTGTGAGTGTCTGTGTGTATGTGTGAGTGTGTGTGTGCGTGCGCTGATGGGGAACAATGCTAGTGTAAACGCTAGATGGTCTTTATTCTAATGAGCAGGGTGTCAAGGTCAGAGGGAGAGGCTGGTGATAAATGGAACACACCAGGAACCTAGACACCATGCAGGTGTGTGTGTGTGTGGTGTGTGTGGTGTGTGTGTGCGTGCGTGCAGGCGCGCGCGTGTGTGTGTGCGTGCAGGCGCGCGTGTGTGTGTGCGTGCAGGCGCGCGCGTGCGTGTGTGTGGCTACTGTAAGTGCATATGTGTCATTCACTGTGGACTCCAGATTCAGCGATGCATTATAAAGAACAAAACCATGACCAAAAAATTATATGAAGCAGTTGAAGGAGAAATTAGCAGTACTGTCGATAACACTTCAGTTCTATTCTATCTGCTCATCCGATGTCTAATAGGGCCAAGAACACAGAAGCAGCAGAAAGCTACAGCGCTGTAACTGCGTCAGGGACAGCTGTCATCTCCTCCTCTCCCCATCCTGTGTGTGCTGTTTATGCTGAGTGACAGCTCCTAGCAGAAGCCCCTCCCTGGAGAGCCTCAACTACTGACTAATATAGCCAACATCCTCCAGCTCAAAACACTACACCATGCTGCTTGACCCAGCCCCTGTTCCCCAACATTGCTACAGACAGACAGACAGCGAGGCAGAGAGACGCAGCCTGCCAGACACTCGCCTGGACTCTTTGAAGGTCTGTGCAGCTGCCTCAACACTTCCTCTAACAGCGGGAGGAGACAGGAAGTCCCTGGGGTAGGATAGCGAAACAGCAGAAGAAGAACTTCACACAAGGCCGCCTCCTCCTCCCTCCCAGCCAACCACAGCCTTGACGCTCCAGGAGGATTCCTTACCGAGCTCTGGTTCTTTTATCTGCAGCTTAAAGCGATTTACCATTTCAATGTGGTTCTATGTCAAAGACAATCAGCATTCCCCCCCCCTCCTCCCCCCTCCTCCTTCTTCCCTCTCTTTTTCAAAATGTTTCACTCACTTGCCCAAAAAAGAGAGAGAAAAAACGTAATGAAAAAAATGTCGATATAGGAAGCAGCAACACGATGCGACAATTACATATGAAATTAGGAGCGGCTCATAGGCTTGTGTAATTTCAGGGTTCTGGGCCGTGGAAATGTAATCTGTCATTAATTAAGATTTTCCTCTGCCGCCTCATATTCATTTTTCTCTCGTGTAATGTTGACTGGAGCATACCTCACACACAAGCAGAAGACAGTGTGTGTCTGTGTGTGTGTGTGTGTGTGTGTGTGCGAGAGGGAGGTGTTGACTGCACAAACACACACGAACGCACGCATAAAGTCAACTGTGGATGTACAGTATTCATCAGAATGTTCCAGAGAGGTTCGAGTCCTTGGTTCATGGCTCTGTGTGATTTCAGATGGCCTGACGTCATTGTTGTTGCTCGTGTGTGAGATCCAGCCATGAAGGCAGCCGTTCAGCTCTGCTGGTCGGCTTGTGGCCTGCACAACCATCCCTCCCCACTCCACATCTGTACCTTTCACACAGAACTGCAGGGTGTCATGGAGGCACAACATGGCCTAGCTGAACAGGCTGTGTTAGGGATCTGCTGTCTACTTGTGAGGGGAAGTCAGCAGGAGAGGACAAACACCAGGACGTATGGGCTCCGAGTCAAGAAGCCTGAGGGAACACACTGTGTGCGTGTGTGTGTCTTCTAACTATGTCATTGTTGTGGAGTGAAGTGTGTGTGTGTGTGCGTGTACTGTATGTCATCACACCACAGAGGACACCGATACACAACTGTGTAACTGTATCTACTGACACTGCTCACATCTTGGCTGCCGGCCAATCAAATGAAAGAAGGCTGCTCGGTTGTTGGCCCCTCATTCAGGAAGGAGAAATGAAAGCGAGGGCCGGGGCCAATATGACGTCACCGCGTCAACATGCCATTAAAGTCGTCCTCTAGACTAAAAGCTAGGCCAGCTTTAAATGAGGAGGATCCATCTGCAATGTGTTTCCTCCGGTAACTACAGTACTGACCTGATGCTGGATGGCTGTCCTTTCCCCGCACTGTTCGTCCTCTTTCTTTCTCACACAACCACCACCCCCCCCCCATTTATTTCTCTGTTCCCGCTCTCTCTTTAGCTTTCTCGCTCTCTCTTTCTCTCTCTTTCTTCCTGTCAGAATGTTGGAAGTATTCGGTAACAATTAGGGTAAAGGATCTGTCCCCACTCCACCCCAGCCCTCCATCTCTGCTGTCATGCCGGACGTGTGAACTCCCCCTCCTCTGTTCCCACAAACGAAGCCCCCCCCCTCCTTTCGGGATGGAATGCTAACACCAGACCATTGCCTAGCTACAGGGAAATGCCTTTTTCGCTCAATGGTCTACACAGAAAACAGAGAACGTGTGTTTGCGTGTCTGTGTGTATGATTGTGTGTCTGTGTGTGTGAGTGGGTGTGAGTGTGTGTGCGTGTATGAGTGTGTGTGTGTGTTTGTGTGTGTGTTTGCAGGGGGCAAGGGAGGTAGAATGATGTTGTTTGTGGGGAAAAAAACTTAGAGAGAGGTGGTGGTGAGAGAGATGGAAACATTGAGGGAGAGAAAGAGAGACAAAAAGACAGAGAGACAAAGAGAGACGCAAAGAGACAGAGAGAGAGAGAGAGAGACAGAGAGACGCAGAGAGAGACAGAGAGAGAGTGAGTGAGTCTCACCCAGTGACAGACATGCAGACAGCAGCCAGTAAGCTGCAGGATGGGCTCATTGGCCTGACAGAGAGACCACAGGACTGGACATGATCCTCTCCTCTAGTGGCCCTCTCCCTGTCAGGATCCTCTAGCAGGGGCCGACACACACACACACGCGCGCGCTCCCACTCCCATCCACACCTTGCTAACAAGAGCCGCATGCCTTTCTCTCTGTGTTTCTTTGAAGTATGCTCCAGTGTGTATGTGGCGTGGGTTTGTCTCTGTAATACCGTACAGCAGGCCTCCATACTAACCACACACTTCACTAATGAATCCACATGCTCATTTCCCCAGCCTGAATTCAGCCGCAGCCACACAGAGTAGTAAATGATATGCTTTGCTCATGTCAACAGCCATATGTGTATTAGTGAATAATACATCGGCTTGTAATGGAACCACACCATCAGAAGTGCTGACAACAGAAATATTAGGGAGCGAAGAAACACCAGATTCACTGTGTCTCTGGGGCTTCCTGTTTTTGCTAGACCATAATAACTATCTAGATATCAAGACTGGAGCATAATGGCTCTGTAGAAAGGCTGGTCTGTCTGCCTGCCTGCCTGCCTGCCTGCCTGCCTGTCTGCCTGTCTGTCTGTCTGTCTGTCTGCCTGTCTGCCTGTGTCTGTCTGCCTGCCTGTCTGCCTGTCTGTATGTGTCTGTCTGTCTGTCTGTATGTGCCGGTTTGTCACATCCACCATGAAGGGTCCTGTCCCTAAATCTCACAACCCCCCACAGGCACAGCTGTTCCTAGCCCCTGGCTGCTGGGGGAGAGTCTGCCATCTAGTGTTAATATGAGGACACTGCACCTCATCTGAGGTCAGGCTGTGGTCTCTGCTCCTAGTCTAGGGGTCAGGCTGTGGTCTCTGCTCCTAGACTAGGGCTCATGCTGTGGTCTCTGCTCCTAGACTAGGGGTCAGGCTGTGGTCTCTGCTCCTAGTCTAGGGGTCAGGCTGTGGTCTCTGCTCCTAGTCTAGGGGTCAGGCTGTGGTCTCTGCTCCTAGACTAGGGCTCATGCTGTGGTCTCTGCTCCTAGTCTAGGGGTCAGGCTGTGGTCTCTGCTCCTAGACTAGGGCTCATGCTGTGGTCTCTGCTCCTAGTCTAGGGCTCATGCTGTGGTCTCTGCTCCTAGTCTAGGGGTCATGCTGTGGTCTCTGCTCCTAGTCTAGGGGTCAGGCTGTGGTCTCTGCTCCTAGACTAGGGCTCATGCTGTGGTCTCTGCTCCTAGTCTAGGGGTCAGGCTGTGGTCTCTGCTCCTAGACTAGGGCTCATGCTGTGGTCTCTGCTCCTAGTCTAGGGGTCATGCTGTGGTCTCTGCTCCTAGACTAGGGCTCATGCTGTGGTCTCTGATCCTAGTCTAGGGCTCATGCTGTGGTCTCTGCTCCTAGACTAGGGCTCATGCTGTGGTCTCTGCTCCTAGTCTAGAGGTCAGGGGTTATAAAGTACCTGGAGAACCCACCATGCACACGATACGCCTGCTAGAGTTCCGACTGCCAAGTCTTGGTGATGTAGTGTGTGCCTTCCATGGCAGGGATGGAGGGGTGGAGGGATGGAGGGGTGTAGGGTGGAGGGGTGGAGGGTGGAGGGGTGTAGGGGTGTAGGGGTGTGTATTTCAAGAACATGATGTTCTACCCCACAGAACAGACTGATTTCATCATGATGTCTCTCCACTCAGCACACACACACAAACACACACACACACACACACACAAACCAAAATCAAAAGCAACAAGCAGGCAAACCAGCAGGCAACAACAGCTCCAAACTCAACACACACTCCCTAAACCTAGCCTTTCAAGTGTTGTTATGGCAACATGACCAGTAATGGGAGAATCAAGCGGAGCTTGTGGATCGATCCTGACGCTCTCCGTACTCCCCCACCTCCGCACACGGCCTCTTTGTCCACACAGCACTGTGTGTGTGTGTGTTCCTGCATGTGTGTGTGTGTGTGAAACATCACACAGGGGTCCCTCTGTAAGATCCAGGCTCGCTACGCTAGCGTGAGACTGATTGGGTTTTAGAAGAGAGTTAATGAGCAGGTGTGTGCGTGTGTGTGTGCGATGGTTTCCAGCCCGGCGTCCCTGGTAGCACCATGGGCTATTTGAAATTAGAATCTAGCAGTGGGGACGCCGCGATAAGCATTGTCATTAGCCTGGCTACCATGGAAGCAGCCGGAAGGATGGAGGAGGGGAGGGAGGAGGAGGGGTCTGGCTGACTGGCAGGCATGAGCGGACAGGAGGAGGAGAGCCAGCTACAATCAGGCTTTTAGGGAGGGAAGAAATATTGCTTGTTGACCGACTACAAAAACGCATTGTGTGTGTGGGTGCAAGTCGATGTATTTGTGTGTTGTTTTTTTTTTACACAGGAGAGAGACAGAGGGTGTTGCATTTAACATTGAGGCTTTAGAAAACCTGAATTCAATGTTCCTTTGCCACCAGAAGAAGCATCTGGTCATACTGCAGCTTGATCTCTGATTGGACATCCTCACGCTACAAGGCTTGATCACTGATTGGATGTCCTCAAACTTACCAGGCTTGATCTGTGATTGGTCATTCAGAGCTACAAGGCTGGCTCCTTGTTGCGTCTCTCCCCTGAGGTATGACAGTGATTCTTTGAACCCACACACACATTTCAGGCTGCCATCTGGCACAAGCACTTCACCAACACACACACACACAAACACACAGAGCTTGCACAATGTACTGTGCATAGTGAACACAAACGTGTAAACCAACAGGACAGCCTCTAAAGCCTGTCCCAGTGAACACACATCCAGATAGCTCAGTGTACAGTGAGCTGGCACATCCTCAAGCTCACAGAGGGGGAACTTTTCATCGCTCACACTGAGCTCTTTGTACCCCAACACTGGCATCTGACCCAACACTGCTGATGGAGGAAGGAGAGCAGGGCAGGGGAGGGGAACAGAGGGGAGGAGAGGAGGAGGAGAGGGGAGGGGAGGAGGAGAGGAGAGGGGAGGAGGAGATGAGGAGAAAAGAGTAGAGGGGAGGGGAAGGGAGGAGGAGATGAAGAGGAGAGTGTGGTGGATGTACCGAGGAGGAAGAAGGTGAGGGTTGGAGTGTATCTTGGCTGGGCAGGGTACCAGGGTGAAGGGAAGGGTGAAAAAATACAGGGTGTCATGCTGGTTGGGTTGAGAGGGTGAGAGAGAGAGAGAGAGAGGGGGAGAGAGAGAGAGAAAGAGGAAGAGAGAGAGAGTTTTGACCAGGCTAGAGGTAGACTGACAGATAGGACAGTCTAGACTTAGAACAACCCTTTTCTAGAAGAGAGAGAAGGAGACGGAGGGATAGACAGAGACAAAGACAGAGAGAGAGCGAGAGAGAGAAAGAAATCCAAAAGAGAGAGTGAGGAATGGAGGAAAAGAAAGAGAAAAAAAGACAGAAAAAGGGAAAGGAAGAGAGAAAGAGAAAGGGAGAAAGCAAAACTGAGGGAGTGAGAAGGCCTTTGCCACGTGGTCGGAAGGCCAGGCCAGCTCTGGCACAATCACAGGATTGTTTCCAGGCTGGCCCTGTGGCCAGATCTAGAACTGGATGGCCATTGTGCTATAATCACATTTGTCTACGCCGGTTTAGATAGCAGCGGATACAGAGGACACTGAGGTGACAGAGGAAATACTAATGTTGACATGTAGTGTGGTTCGACAGTATCAAAACGTACTGAAGCAGGAATGAATCACAAATCTCTCTGAAGACACGCACACACAGACAGACTCACACACACCCCAGTGAGGGCCGCACAGTGTCCTTGTGACTGCCAGGTTGTATTACCCGTCGCAAGCAGTCCCGGAAGATTTCTATTAATCGCTAAGTCGCGGCCTAAAAAAAAAACCTACAAAACTTTTGTTTACTTTTGGAAGTGGCTGCTGGGGTTGTCATGGAGACGGGCTGAATCGTAGCATTCTATAAGCACGCTGTGTCTTTTAATTACGGGGTCTGTTCACACTGGAGGGAGGGAGGGGGGGAGGGTGGAGGGGCCACTCTCGGTCACTGAATCGGGCCACGTTCTAAAGAAGGAGAAATCAGGGGAAAAATCCCATCAACAAAACAGCACTGAAAGCGAATAACGGCCATTATCATCCAGAGAACCTCAGTGGAATTTCAGCAGGATGGCAGTGAATTTGCAGCCCTTCCCAGAGATGTTTACAATGACCCTGGGCAGACAACAACACAGACCTTTATCTGGGCCAGACGTGACGTGAACACCACATGCATACCCGCACTATTCAGTCTGTCCTTTAACCTCCCCTGCATACTGCTCAAGAATGAAATATACTGTACCATCCACTCATGCATGTGTGTGTGTGTGTGTGTTGATCCTGTGCCAGTATATAGCTTTCTGACAGTGAGTGACTGAAAGCCCCATGGAGCTCAATCCACACATTAAACACCACCTGCTCACACTGCATAAAAAACACACACACAGACACAAACTCACACAGTCACACAGACAAACACAGGCACACACAGTCACACTGACGCTGTGTCGTTCTTCCTGTAGATACCCCAACAGACTCATGGAGGCAGAAATAATGCAGATCAACACTCTCGCTTCTTTCCACAAACACACACACACACATATTAATCCTTCACTGGCTATCATCGAACCATAACACACACACACACACACACAACTGCTAATCCTTTCCTGAAAGCTATCAACCAAACCACCATTCTTTAATGCATTTACCAACATTCAAGAACCTACGCGAACATTCCAGAATCCATTACCAGTATCCTAAAGCCAATATATTAACGTTCTAGAACCTACAACGGTGAGTAGAAGTACCAGCCTTCCAGAAGCTTCTACCGGGTGTCTCTTCAGACGCTTTGTTCTGATAGGTTGATGGAGGAGCAGCCATGATTTGTTGCTGGCAGAAAGACACACACACACGCCACCGTCACACAAAGAGACACAGTCACACACATTCTGCTGTTGCCGTGGTCACAGCCAGACTCCTGAGTTGACCATGGAGGAAGCAGAAACTTGTGAACTGCTCCATGCTCCAGCACAGCAGCAGGTTCTCCACCTGAGCACTGGAGGACTTCTGCAGAACAACACACACCACACACAACACACACACACACTGTCCCCAGGAGAAGACACACTGTCAAGACTGGATCAATATTTCACTGAAGAACTTCACACATTCTAAAGAAATCCCAGATCCGAAGTGAGCAAACATTTATGTATGCTCATAATCACCAGTATGAATATTCATTCCCAGATGAATGACTGAGTATCTCTTACGAACAAATTGTGCTGATCTTTTGGCCTGCTCATTGGTTTGCAGGTGAT
>CM059324.1:10633545-10643859 GCA_030340685.1 Protosalanx chinensis
GTGAGAGAGCGTCTGTGTGTGTGTGTGTGTGTGTGTGTGTCCGTGTGGGACCATGACCAAGCCAGGGACGTGCTGGTTTCTGCTGGAGCAGGCAGATTAGCATGTTAGCGGTGTGAAGCTAACATGATAGAGCCTGTTTGACAGGAAGACGAGGTGATGCGCTTCTCTTTAAGGGGCCATGTTTAAAAACACAACTGTAGCACGTGCTACACTGGAGGGCTGTCCGTACTGGGAGCCAGCTCTATTGATGAAAGCTTCCCTCTCCTCCCTCTCTCCTGTGCCCTCTCCTTCTCACTCATCTCCCCCCTCCCCTCCCCTCTCCCCTCTATCCATCTGCAGGGTCAGGGCAGAGCTCTTACCTGTGGTTCTTGACTGCGTGCGTGTGAGAGCGCCTCCTGTGTGTCGAGCTGCAGTACTGCAGGCTGTGCAGCTTCAGGTTGATCTGCTCCAGAGCGTCGATGTGGGCCTCTCGCTCGCTCTGCAGAACCTCTGCCTGCACACACAAACGCACACACAAACACACGACCGTTTGTTATTTCGGGTGCATACAGGACAACCATGCCCAACCTAGCCCAACCCAACCATGCCCAACCTAGCCCAACCCAACCATGCCCAACCTAGCCCAACCCAACCATGCCCAACCTAGCCCAACCCAACCATGCCCAACCTAGCCCAACCCATCCCAGTCCAACCAAGCCCATCCCAGTCCAACCAAGCCCATTCTACCCTCATCCCTAACATGAGCACCCCAGAACTGCAGAACCAAACCAGGCCTTTTCACAGTGTTCAGTCTGACACCAGGACTGGATGGCTGCTTAAACAACATGTGATTGGGTTAAACATGATAGACACATAAGCACTGTTTCTGCTCATTGTAAAACAACACTGGCAGCAACACCAATAACCAAGATGATATTACTGAAGAGCTGCTATTACCAGGGACATCAGATTCTCAACAGCCTGGGCCAATCATACGGCGGGCCACAACAGCCTGAGCCAATCATACGACTGGCCACTACAGCCTATAGGAAAGTAGAATAATTGCATACAAACGATATGGATATGAGGTTTGGGCTGTACCGATGAGAGATTCTACACACACACAGCATGCCTGCCTCTTCTCGTTTCTTAACATCCCCTAAACTGTCTTTGTGCGCCTGCCGTCTAAACCATTTTGTCTACTTTGCGGAAGCCTCCAGAAAGGTCAACCAATTCCATGAATGCTAACAGGTCCTCAATCAACAGAACTCTCCATAATAAACAACTAAATCAACAGAAAAGATGCATCGGTTTTCTCATTTCCATTCATTGAGCTTGTAAGTGTGTTTCTCTGTGTACATACTTGTATGTGTGTGTGTGTGTGTGTGTGTGTGTGTGTCTAATGATTCTGTCTCTGCAGCGTTCATTTGGACGGGAATGAAATGAATCTTGAGAAAAATTAGCAAACGTAACTGTAACGACTGCTCTCTCTCTCTCTCTCTCTCTGTCTCTCGCTCTCTCTTTCTCTCTCTCTTTCATCTCCCTCTCTCTCTCTCTCTCTCTCTCACTCTCTCTCTCATCTCTCTTTCTGGAAGGGACACCAGCTCATTTGCCTTCATTTGTGATCGAGTCAGCTCTATTTCTCACAGCATTAGCCTCCTCATCTCACACACACGCACGCACACGCGCACGCACACACGCACATGCGCACACACACGCACACACACGCGCGCACACACACACACGAGAGGGGTACCAGTTGCCATTTGAAAACATACTGTACTTTTTCCTCATTTGAGTCCCACACTAAGATCATCATACATCGGTTCAACACTCCTGCTGAAGAGAGCACTATAAGAGTCCCATATTATCCACCATCAGCAAATATAACTGCTTTTTATTTTGTCTTTCTCAAAACTCCCCTTCCCTTCCCTCCCTCCCTCCCTCACCCCCCTCTCCCTCGCTGTGTTTCCAGAAGAATCCTCTGGAGAGAGGAACCCCAGTGAACCTTCGCCTGCTTGGTTTTGATTTCCCTGCAATCTCCCTCCCCCCTTCCCCCCTCCCCCCCCCCCCCCCCCCCCACCCCCCAGTCTGTATAAACCAGTGCTTATTCAGATATGCAGACAGCGAGGATGGGGAGAGCACAGGATTCTGTCTTCCCATTTCAAACAGAATCACTGAAACCTGCTTCTCTCTGTCTAAACCAGAACGCTGCCTTTTAACTGCTAATGTACACGAGGATCAATATAGATCTCCATCATTTGATGAATACTTACATCTGTCTCCTGAGATCTGAACAGCGTGTGCTGCGTGTGTGTGCGTGTGTGTGTGTGTGTGTGTGTGTGGGGGGGGGGGGTTGTCTGTGGACATGACAGTGTGTGGGTGTATATGTAGACTTTTAAGATATTAGAATATGCTGAATCAGGGACTGTGAGAGAGTTTTTGTGTTTGCTTAGACTTCAGGGTCAACATCAAGAGGATAACTCGCTTCCATCATCATCCGCATCATCGCCATTGGGATCATTACCTACTTTCGCATCACCATCATCGGTTCTTTGTGTTCAGACCTATGAGTGGCTTCCAGTTACAGTGAAAAGAAGAGAGGAGCGGAGAGGAGATCCAGGGACGGCTGGTTTGCAGATGTTTCGAATGAAACGCAAGGGCAGATTCATTATATCCAAATAATCAAAACAGAATTGCGCAACTCAATTTTTTTCCTATTGTGTCTCTTTCTGGAAAGAGAGAGCCAGCGAGATAGAGAGAGAGAGCGAGAGAGGAGGAATGTTGTGGCAGCATCACAAACAGGATGCTGCCTTTCATTGGAAGCAGCTGAGGCAGCCTTTGGATGAAGAAGAAGGCAAGGGGGGCAGAGGACAGGGAGAGACAAGTGGCCAGGGAGCTGAGGAGAGCACGTGGAAGGAAGGAGGCAGAGAGACGAGGCAGGAGGCCAGAGAGAGCGAGGGAGAGGAAGAGAGAGGTAGAGATGAACAGAGAGAGAGGAAGAGAGAGAGAGGGGGAAGAAGCGAAGGAGAGAGAGAGAGGCTGGAAGACAGAGAACATTGCCTCCTAAACTGTATATTTAGGCAATGTGACTTAACACGCAGGTTTGTTCGTGTCTTTATCGTACGCTCTGGATGCGAGGAGCGTCACGGCGAGATTGAAAAACGGTGGGACGCCGCAGCCTAGTCCCTGTTCTGCCACCCCCCCACCCCCCCCGCCACGCGCCTTCAAAAACACACCACAACATGCCATCAGGGCTGAGGCATTCAAGCAGGATCACAAAGACTTCTGTCTGTCAGGCCGGCCGGCTGCGTGTCTGTCTGTCTGCCTGTTCTTCCTTCCCTCTAAAGGATCTTCTACTGTGCCTCAATGTGGCTTCGTCACAACAAACTGACCCTCTTGATAACTGACCATTCCGTTTTCTGAAAAAACCCTGAAATCGTTCCCTGAGGTAATGTTGCAGGACCAAAGACACAATACTGTACCCTGGCTTCCAAGACAGGGAAAAAAAGATAACCATGGAGAATGCCATGTTCCCTGAAATCTCTGTCTGGACCATGCTGTAAAGCTTTTATTCTGGAGAGGTCCGCCTCTCCAAGGAGCCATCACAAGACATGAAACTCATTTGAAAACTATTACTTTCAAATCACCTCCCATAAAGGTTGGATTTAATATGTGCTAGGGTCTCCCGGTATGAATCACAAGGGCTTTACGGTCCAAAATAACGCTTGTTATTGCAGTGTGTGTTCTCACAACCTCACACACCTCACACCTACACACACATCTAACGTCCTTCTCACACACACCCTCCTCACACATACACACACACATCTCCTCACACGCACACACACTCCTCACACGCACACGCATCCTTGCACACACAGCTCCTCACAGATAAACCCTCTCGACACACACACGTGTTCTTGCATGCCCACAGCTCCTCACACACATTCCGTCTCCCTCTCACCGTCTCGTTTCTAGATGTCTATGGTACACTGGCTCCATGAATGAGTCATTTCAAAGACTCTAGAAATGATATATATGTATGTTGCTGAGGGCTTTCAGCCTCAGATATTACTGTAGCATGTAGAGTAAAGCTCTCTAAAGCTGTAAGGTAGGACAATATTCCCACAGGACAGTATCGCATACCACAGTATTAGAAAACCAAGGCAACAGCAACTTTACAGCCAATGACCTTGACATTCAAGTCCCATAGGAGCGCATGTGTGTGTTTGTGTGTGTGCGTGTGTGTGTGTTTGTGTAGTGCTACCTCCTGTACCTTTAAGAGTTATCGAGAGGAGGCTGTGTGCGAGGCCGGCTTTGGCTTCAGCTACATTTATCAGGGCGTGAAATTAGCAATTGCTAGAAGCTAAATTGCTACTTCTTATTTAATGTTGTTGCTGAAAGGTGACATTTAATGGCCTTAGAGCAGCCTAAACATGCAGCAGACATCGCTAGCCGAGCTCAGACAATGTTCTCGCTATAGATTAGTCAGGTGGGGGGTCCTATTGATTGTGCGATGATCATTTTCCAACTGAGACAAAGTGCTTAGAGTGTGATGGTGTTGTGCCTGTGCATGTTAGTCTGTGTGTTAGCGTGTGTGTGCATCTGTGTGTGTGTGCGCGTCTGTGTGTGTGTGCATGCATCACTAGACCATGTACATATTATCAGCCGGTCTACCAGCGCCCACCCTGCCTGTCAGAGACTACATTTAGATGCTGAAACTTTGCTGACATCATCAGCGAGTGACCAGCATGGCAACACAGGCCACATGCCTGATGCCAGATCAATAGCACAAGACACAACATAATCATGTGCATCAGGGCCCCCATCAACCTCCAGTCTTCCCAGGTTTGCAAGCAGGCAGGGAGAAGCAGGCGTTACGGGGATTCTGAGGAAGCAGAACTTTGTAATTGGAGCGGGGGAAAAAAGAGTCTGTTCACGTCCAATCTTATTCAGAAAAGTCTTATTGAGGATTAGGCCTACACACATGCATACATAAGTAATATATGTATTTTAAAAGATCAAATCTCCCTCTTATCCTAGCAACCAAATGTGCCAGGATTCTTTATTCTTTCTTTCTCCCTCTCTCTCTCTCTCGCCGTCTCTCTCGCTCACTTTCCTTTTAACAGAGATCAGAAATCAAAGATATAACTCCACAGAACCCTCACTAATGCCCCCCTGAGTTCAATTCCACGGCGCGTTTCATCGTCTCACCGCGGCGCCGAGCGCTGCAGATGAAGATATTTGGCATCGCGAGCAGAGTGCTCCGGGCAGGTGGTGCACAGGAACCCATTAATATAGGTAATTAACATTAGCCACCATTTTAATTAACACGCAAACTAATTAGAAAATAATTAAGTAACATGAAATTCGGATCTAAATTCCGAATCAGTAGAAAGCCGGTGACGGAGTTTGCGCGGCAAAGCAGGGATGCTTATTTTTTATTTGGGGGTGAGGTGGGGGTGGCGGGGGGGGCGAGGGGGGGGGGGGGGGGTTGGTAGGTTGTTGCTGGATGAAAGGATGGCAGGTTGTTCAAAGCGAATTGTAGAAGAAGCTGAATAAGTCAACAGGCAGAGGATCAAGTGTTGATATGAGGACTGGTGCTCAACTCACGTTCCTCTCTCCAGTTCAGTCTCTCTCTCTCTCTCTCTCTCTCTCTCTCTCTCTGTCACTCCCCCTCTCTGTCCCTCTCTCTCTCTCTCTCTCTCTGTCTGTCTCTCCCCCTCTCTGTCCCTCTCTCTCTCTCTCTCTCTCTGTTTCTGCTTCTCACCATCTCTCTTCATCTCCCTGTCTCAGAGGAGGGCAGATTGCAACACAACAACAACTTCCCTGCCAGGCTAGGGAGCCGAGTCCAGCATGGCCAGTCCAGCATAGAGAACACAGTCCAGCCCAGAGAACACAGTCCAGCCCAGAGCACACAGTCCAGCACAGAGAACACAGTCCAGTACACAGTCCAGCCCACAGCCCAGCCTGGCAGGGCAACAGACGGCGTCTGAGGACACAGCAGGGAGGCCTGGCTTCATACAGCAGCAAGCCAAACCCAAGCTAAACCCTGCACCTCCACTCTGCCTCCACAAACCAGACAGACAAAGCTAGCTAACCACCAACACCCACATCTGCTGAGGACATCCATGGAGCTTCTTGCAGGTGCTCTAGAAGAGGTGCAAATGGTGTTATGGTTTCTTAGGTGTGTTCTTTAAGAGTGAACATGGCGCGTGCTGCGTGCAGACATAACGTCACACGGCTGAGGAGCTAGCCGCTCGCGTTGCGTAGCGCGGGGCACCCCCTCCCAACCTCCAAACAGCTTTTAAATCCTGCTTCCTGGCAGGAACACAGGAACCAACGGATCTCCAACCAGAAGACAAAAGAAAGCCATCGCAAAGATGGATGTACGGAGGAGCGGGCTGGTCGCGTGGCGTTTGCTCGCTCGCCGCGTGGCGACTTTACCGTTTCATTAACAGAGGGAACAAAAGCGCTCCCAGAAGCGTTCCCAGTGACAAATACCTCAGACCATTACAGAGCCATTCCAGGTAAGTGCTGCAGGCCCCAAACGTTAAATTCAATTTCTCTGCTCCATTGTAACTCTATTCATTACAGGGAGTATTCTGTTCCAGATGGGAGAGAGACCGCTGTGGTAGTAATGGCAGAGTTGTTGCTCTTTTTGTTTGCGTTGTTGACATGGGTTGTTGTTTGCCTTTTGGGTTCGATACTCTCCTATATGAATACAAGCCCGCTGAACCTCCAGCAGAATCGCAGAGCTGTGCTAAGGTGAAGCTCAGGGTTCTGTTGGTCTGAAGGTAAACACCTTGGCTTGGTAAGCAGGTGACCTGGGGTTTGATACCCCTGCCGAGGGAGCGATTGTGACCAGATCTGTGATTAAAGGTTTAGCGAGGATGACAGCAGGTCAGTGTCTCTCTGTGGGCCTCCTTTCTCCCTCCTCTCTACCTCCTCTCTACCTCCTCTCTCCCTCCCTCCTCTCTCCCTCCTCTCTCCCTCCTCTCTCCCTCCTCTCTCCCTCCTCTCTCCCTCCTCTCTACCTCCTCTCTACCTCCTCTCTACCTCCTCTCTCCCTCCCTCCTCTCTCCCTCCTCTCTACCTCCTCTCTACCTCCTCTCTACCTCCTCTCTCCCTCCCTCCTCTCTCCCTCCTCTCTCCCTCCTCTCTACCTCCTCTCTACCTCCTCTCTCCCTCCTCTCTACCTCCTCTCTCCCTCCTCTCCCCCTCCTCTCTCCCTCCTCTCTACCTCCTCTCTACCTCCTCTCTACCTCCTCTCTACCTCCTCTCTCCCTCCCTCCTCTCTCCCTCCTCTCTACCTCCTCTCTACCTCCTCTCCCTCCTCTCTACCTCCTCTCTACCCCCTCTCTCCCTCCCTCCTCTCTCCCTCCTCTCTACCTCCTCTCTACCCCCTCTCTCCCTCCCTCCTCTCTCCCTCCTCTCTCCCTCCTCTCTCCCTCCTCTCTACCTCCTCTCTACCTCCTCTCTCCCTCCTCTCTACCTCCTCTCTCCCTCCTCTCCCCCTCCTCTCTCCCTCCTCTCTACCTCCTCTCTCCCTCCTCTCTACCTCCTCTCTACCTCCTCTCTCCCTCCTCTCCCCCTCCTCTCTCCCTGGCTGTGTCAAGGCTGGCCTGCTGTTTACAGTAGATGTTGGCCAGCTCTGGGGACCCTGATCTCTTAATAGCAGCGTTTACACAGCAGCAGCTGATAACCTTGGTCTTCATGAGACGTCTTATCCCTCTTAGTGTGGAACCTCCACCACAGCACCCCGCGCTGGAGGAGAGGAACAAGGGCAGAACCTCAGTCCAAGACTGGAACACAACGCTTACATCTCTTTTCCTTCTTCCCAGCAGCCCAGAGCTGAGGGGGGAGAGGAGGGGGAGAGAGGAGGAGAGGAGGAGGGTTGAGGGAGTAGAGGAAGGAAGAGGCGGATGTGGCTGAGGAAAAGACAGAAGCAGAAAGGAGGAGGAGGGAGGGAGGGAGGGAGGGAGGGAGGGAGGGAGAGGGAGATGTATAGAAAGAAGAGAGGGGAAGGAGGAGGAGGGGGAGGAGGGAGAGGAGGGGGAGGAGGGGGAGGTCTTTCTGGATCCTGACAGCAGCTAAACAGGCCTGACACTGAGCTGCTGTGTTCATTCCAGCAGCCAGACACCTTCAAAGTCTCTGGCAGGTAGAAAGTGACCTTGTATTTCATTAACTGATAATTACATGGATTTATTCCACTAACGGTTTTAATTAAAATGCTAGAAATATTGATTACCCCTATCATCCCTCCTTCAACCTAACACCTCCCCCCCCGGATGAAAAAGCCCTTTTAGAACTGTTTATTTAGAGAAGTGGAGAGAGAATTAAATTAGATTGGATCTCTCTAACGTCCAAATAAGGCTTCTTACTTTTTTCTGCTGTCCAAGCAGAAAGGAAGCCTTAATTCTTTCTTTCCCCTGTCTTGTTTTGATGTTTGATTAATTATTTAAGGATTCCGATCCATTTCTTGCTTACCTTGATATTCAATTAAAATATAATTTTAAAACATAATAAAGGCAAGGTAGTGTATTCCTGGCTGGTGAGAGAGAGAGAGAGAGAGAGAGACTATCAACCAACTGAAGACTGCCCATGACTTTCATGCTTTGTGTGTGTGTGTGTGTGTGTCTGTTTTGCTAATGCATATACTGTAGGCTTTCCAGCCTCGGCGTATTCATCAGGTCTCTCAGCAGGCAGCAACACACACATACAGCACACACATACTCATACACACTGATGGACAAACTAATTATGCATGAAATCAAATATGATTTAGAAAAGAATTCATAAGAAAAACTCCCCACCCTACTTCAAATGGGCCTTCTCAGCAGGTGTGTGCGCGCGCGTGTGTGTGTAGACGGCTGGCGGAGTTGTAAGAAGGAGCAGATAGTGAAGAAGAAGGCTGAGGCGCTGGGAGGCCGGGGGGTGGGGGGGCTGGGGGGGTGGGGGGCCAGGGGCAGGGGGCCAGGGGCGGGTTGTCGCGGTGGTTTAGAACCAGACAAATGTAGTTTCAGGGTGGGGCTTGCCGAGGGGGCAGGGGAGGGGTGTTTCTTTATGTGATGGGGAGTAATTATCTTCAGAGATCTGTGGCGCAGATCATTGAAAATGCACTGAGCACAAGAAAATCAAATTATCTTAGCGCCTCTCCGATCCATCACGTCCAGAGCTTTCACAAACAGCAGGACCAGACCACTGCTCTTGCTCATCTATTTACCACACGGGGGGTGGAGGGGGGGGGAGTTAAGGCTTTGCAGGAAATTAAAGGTAATTACAGAGCATTCTGTCTGATTCTGCAGCATTACGTATAGCTGGGACCCCCTGACAGAGAAGCCCAGTGGTGTTGCTTGTGTTGCCGGGAAGAGAGCCGTGCAGCTGGGGCCGTCTGACAGCAACAGTTTAAAATGCAGAACGCAAAACCAGAAAGACAAACATTACCCTGCTCACACAGGAGAGAGAGAGAGAAAGGGAGGGAGAGGGAGAGGGAGGGAGGGAGGGAAGGCAGAGAGAGAGGGAGAGAAAGAGAGAGAGAGGGAGAGAGGAGAGGCAGAGAGAGACAGAGACAGAGAGAAGGATGGAGAGAGGACATGTAGAGTGAGAGTGTCGTGAGACAGATGAGGGGGGGGGGGGGGGGCAGGCAACCATACAGACAACAACCCAAAAGGCAACATTGACTTAAACGAAACAACAATCCAGAAGGATTCTCCGATAGTGTTGATGCATTATGCATGTCCCAGACGCACGCACACACACACACACAGCCACTGCATTCTAAACACGGCCAGAGAGACATCTTCATCATCGCATGATCAACTAATGATGATCGGGGGCTTTTTTTTCCTGTTCATTTGTTTACGTGTGTGTTTATTTCGCTGGGATCCTTGTGAAAATAAATAAAACCAGCCCCCCCCCCCAAAAAAAAATTCTTATGATCAAAGGAGTCCCATAATAACCCTGCATGTGTCTCTCCTGGTACTGAACTGAGCTCAGTTCCATGAGGGTGAATCAGAGAGGGGCTGTCTGCCCTCCTGTTTCCTTAGCAGCACATACATGTGAGAGCAGCTTCTTACCACAGATGCTTAACTTCTATCTCTATTTTTCTATCTCTATCTCTGGATTTCAATTTCTCCATATGCCTTTCTTAATTTCTCTCTCCCCTCCCCTCTCTCTGTGTATGTCTCTCTGCCTCCCTTCCTTGCCTCTCTCTCTATGTATGTCTCTCTGTCTCTCTCTCTCTCTCCCTCTCTGTCTCTCCCCCCCCTCTCTCTCCCCCACTCTCTCTCTATCCAGGTTTACTCCCAGAGCTGTTCAAGGACACCATTC
>CM059324.1:10644359-10817761 GCA_030340685.1 Protosalanx chinensis
CCCCCCTCGCTCAGTAGACTGGTGTCTTTATTATGCTGCTCCAAGGTGTCCTCGTTCACCAGCGGAGGACATCACACCATAAATCACACACACTCATCCAGGGCTGTCCTTCTAATGGAACACACACACACACAAAGACACAACACACACACACTCTACCCCCACTGTCTCTCTCTTTCTCACACACACACACTCACACACTAAGACACACAGTGTCTGTGGTACCATGAGGACACCGGGAGATGATGGGTCCTATTCCGTTTGCCTGTGCCAGACTGTGGGATAGTGGTTTTAGATGGAGTGGCTTTAATAAGTGTTGACACTTTTGGATTAGGGAGTCCTGGTCTGATAGATCTGAGATTCTGATGAGATGAATCAATGTCGTTAGTGCAGTTAGCAGGTGTCTTCTGGGTCTCCTGTGCCCGGTCCAGTCAGGTATCTCCTCATACCTGGGCTCCTCTAGGATGACTGCAGGCCCCCGCAGCCTCAGGTCCTCTCAGACACGGGGTCCATGGTGTCACCCCACCGAGGGCCTAACAGAACAGACGCAGGACCACAGCACAGCGGCCGGGTTGTCCCTTGTGCTTCTGGATCGGTCGCGGCCATCGTGAGGGAATATTGAGCGGGGGCGAGCGAGGCTGCTTGTGCTTGCATCTGCTCAGCATGGCAGAGAGAGAGAGAGAGAGAGAGAGAAAGAGAGGGATGAAGGGAAGAAAGAGAAGGGAGATCTGCTGTTTCATTAAGGGATCATCCACTGCCTCTCTCACTACACCCCCCCCCCCCCCCCCCGTCCCGTCCCGGCTCACCACACATTCCTCATTCTGCCTCGGCACCCCCATTAATATGAAAGTTAGAAGAAGATGAGAATGTATTGATTTCTTTTAAGGAAGGCCTGTCCAGGCTGGCTAGGCAGACAGACACTGACAAACAGACATGCAGACAGACAGATGGGAAGAAAGTTGACAGACAGACAGGCAGGCAGGCAGGCAGACAGGAATAGATCGGGGACAGTGTGAGGTATTCAGATGCACTCAGGCCTCGTAGATAAGTGATTCCAATAAGGAGACAGAGAGCAATGTGCTGGAACCACAGTAGACGAGGAAGAGAGAGAGAATACGTCACAGAAACACACACACACACATTCACTTAGTTCAAAAGAGAAAGATGGGAGACACACACACACACACACAGCGGGGCAGAAGAGCCGACTCAGAGGACCATTAATCTCTGTTCCAGAGAAGTAATAGCCAGTATTCCCAGTGTTGCCCGCTCTCTGTGTTTTGTTTGGGATGTGATTTAATTTGGGTCCGGAGAGAGACTCGCCATATAGATAGTGGAGCATCACAATGGTAATGTTCCTCCGGGCGGGATGGGGGGCGGGGTGGGGTTAGATTAGCAGCTAGCCTGTGATCCTTCCTCCTCATGGAGAACTACTGGAACGTGACTTAAGAAAAGAGAGAGGGGGGGGGCACAGAGAGAGAGAGAGACAAACAGAGAAAGAGAGGGAGGGGGCAGGGGATGGTGTGGTGAGGGGGGGCTGGGGGCGAAGGGAGGGAGAGAGACATTGGGCCGACCTCTCCAGCCTCCTCCGATTCGATTCTCAACTTGGTTTTCTTTCGCTGCGTTCTTCGAGTGGTCGGTGATCTGTGACTGGGCGGAAGAGAAGAGACAGGAGCGAGGAAGAGGCAATTGTAGGGTGTAATGGGAAAGCGCATGTCCTGTACAGACGTGACAGGGCATCACACGCCAAGCGCATGCACACCTGTCCTGGGCAGACGCCTGCGAGTGCCCGCGTTCCGCACGCATGTTCCGTTTTGGAAAATCCTGTCAGATTTAAGCACCTGTAACGCCGTCCGGTAACGTCGCAACTCGTCTCCATTTTGTGTTTACACGCTCATGCTCGCGCTCAGGCTAAATATTGTCTGAGCAAAGCGGCTAATATCCTGGATCCAACCTCGTCTTTACCTCAGAACCAGCTCTAAATAGATACTGAAAGAAATGGAAGGATTGTTCAAATATTTGGATTTGCCGAGCCGCTAGGATGTGTCAAGTGGCGTCTTTGTTCCTGGCGCGGGCAGCCGGCGCTGCTCCTCTGCCTGTTGAGCGCTCCTCTGCGATTTGGCTTTTGGTCCTCCGCTGTCACAAGTTCTGAAGGTTGAAGAGAAAAGAGGTGTCAGCGAGCCGGTTTCCAAGACGATCTGAATCTCATATTCAGCTGCTTTGCCACACTGGATTAACATGATCTGAGGCGGCTTTGAGGGCTCGATAAAAATCAGCCCAGGGAGGGGGGAAGGGAGGGGGGGGGGGGGGGGTGGGGAGGTGGGGAGGGGTGGTGGGGGAGGAGAGAGTGCACAGGGAGAATTGTATCCTTTTTGTCCTTGGAAGTTAATTGTTAAAGTTACCCCCCCCCCCTCTCTTTCTCGATCTCTCTTTCTCTCTCTGTTAGAGCTCTGTGTGCCAAGAAAGAGGGTCATTTATGATTTGAGCTCAGTTAATAGGGACCCCCCCCACACACACACACACACACACACACAAACACACACAAACCACAGTTTTGCCATCACCTGTGCGGCTGTTTCTGTCACAGTTGATTTTAATGGAAGTAGGGCTTTAAAGATTGTTATTATGATGATGCGTTGCTGCTACATTTGTGTCTTTTCCCTCTCGTTTCGCCTGTTCCAGAGCTGTAATAGACCGTCACAACCACTCACATCCACCCAGAACCTGTTTACACACAAATCTGCTGCTCTCCTCCTGTGCCTTATGAAAGATTCTCCTCCCTGCCAAGTGATGAGACCCAGGCTGGCTGATCTGGTCGGGAAGAGGAGGGGGGAGGGATGGAGGAGAAAGAGGGTGGGAGGGAACAAGTTGAAGGATGGAGGAGAGGGAGGGAGGGGAAGGAGGTGAAGGAAGGATAGACTTGACATAGTCTGCTGCTGCCCTGCTGCGGCTGTAAGTTGTTTAATGGCTGCTGGCAGGAGTTTCTCTGTCTCCCTTCTATCCGTCCAGGAGGAGCAGGCTTTCAAGTAGGTGAGGGGGGAGATTAAGTAGTGAAGAGGCACAATCCAGAGGGTGTTAGGGAGTCTGGGCCTGGGCTGGAAGGGGAGAGAGAGGAAGAGGGGGGAGGGAGAGGGGGGGGGGGGGTCCTTGAAAACTAGAATGAGGACCACATCCGGAGACAGACAGACAGACAAAGCACAGAGACAGACGGGTGCTCTCGTAAATGTACTGTTGACCGTGGGCCAGGCTGGGTAATAATCCTGGCTAACTTGCCCTTGCCTAGACTGGAGGTTTGAGCACTTTGCTCTTAATGGTCCAACACTGACACGCGCCTGAGACACGGACCCTAGCTAGCATTGAACGTCTGTGTGTGCGTGTGTGCGTGTGTGCATCTGTTTGATTTGTTAAATTAGAAGACCTTGTCCTTTGGCTGACAAATATTCCTGGTTTGCTCGCGGCTTAGATAGACACACATTCTCTTTCGCTCTCTGTCGCTCTCTCTATCTTTCTCTCTGTCACTCACACACACGCCCATATGCGCACACACGCACACCGCCTCACATACACACACATGCACACCGCCTCACATACACACACACGCACACCGCCTCACATACACACACATGCACACCACCTCACATACACACACACGCACACCGCCTCACTACACACACACGCACACCGCCTCACATACACACACACGCACACCGCCTCACATACACACACACCGCCTCACATACAGACACATGCACACCACCTCACATACACACACACACACGCCTCACACACACACACGCCTCACACACACACGCACCTCACACACACACACGCCTCACACGCACCTCACACACACGCCTCACACACACCACAGTCGTGCTGCCCTAGGCTTGGCTTCCTCGGCCCTCATCCATCATGTTCCTGTGATGAAGAACGTCGGCATGGAAACTATCCAAAAGCCTTTTAAGGTTTTTATTTTTTTCTACTTGAAACCATTTGGGTTATTAGACACACATCCCCCCCTTTCCATCTCCTTCCCTTCTCTCTTCCTTTCCTCCTCTCCTCTTCTCCTCCTCTCTTCTCCTCCTCTCCTCTTCTCCTCTCCTTTTGTCCTGCTCCTATTCCCTCCCTCCCTACTTCCTATCTTCTCTTCTTTCCCCTCCTCCTCCTCTCCTCTCTTCCTGGCATCAGGCTTTTATCCTCAGCAAAATAATAATTAATTTATTGAATTAACGGAGGGAGCATCTTTTGTGATCTCATATAAAATTTTCCCTCCATCCGCCCCTTGGCAAAAGTTACTCCCATCGTTAAAACATATTTAATTAGGCTGTAGTTTCCAGGCATGCTCGCTGGGGAGAGCCTGATTAGCATGATGCCGGTTGCCCCCCCGCCCCCCACGCTCCGTCAGGGAGATTGGATGTGAGAGGAGGGGTCGCCAGGTCGCCGGCTCAGCCAAGGACTCCCATTGGCCAAGGTCAGACAGGTAGCGAGGTTCTCCCCAGGGCCCGGCCAATGAAAAGACAGTTTAAATTGTCCTTAATTACAGGTTCCCTCTAAGCCACTGTCTGTTTTTTGTTTTAAAATCCCCTTCCACCTCTTCCACCTCCCTCCCTCTTTCTCTCTCCCTCCTTCATTCCTTCCCTTTCTTCCTTCCTTCCCTCCTCCCTCCCTCCCTCCCTCCGTCTTTCCTTCCTCCATCCCTTACTCTCTTCTTCCCTCTTTCCTTCCTTCCTTCCTTCCATCCCTCCCTCCCTCCCTCCCCACCCCCTGCTCCCCACCTTCCCTCCCTCCCTCCCTGCTTGTGCTGCAGGAGAGCTGGAGGACAGAGCGGGCCACCAGAGGGCAGGGTGTTAGGTCCTGCACACTAACCCAACAGCAGTGTGGCCTGGGGGTCCAGGGGGAAGGGGAGCATAGGGCAGGGGGGTCAGGAGCAGGGAGGGGGAGGCCAGGGAGGGGGAGCAAGGAGAAGGGCTAGAGTTGGATGGTAAGGAGGAGCTGGTTAAAACAGGGGAGCAGGAGGAGTGGTAGTCAGGGACAGAGGAGGAGGTGAAGCAGCCTCCACCTGCTCTCTGGTCCTCTGATGCCGGCTGGATTTTCAGCAAGTTTGACCTCCGGAGTTCAGGTCAATCTCTGTTCTGTCAATCACACATGATGAGCGGTGTCATCATAGACACCCTCTCCTCACCTCTCCTCACCTCTCCTCTTGTCCTCTCCTTCTCTCCTCTCCTTCTCTCCTTTCCTTAGTCTTATCTGGTCTTAGTTACTTCATTTTTTACCACCAGTACTTTTCCAAGTTATGACAAATGCATAATTTTTTTACAGCTTCTATTTTAACAGCAACTGTTCAATCAATCGAGGGCAATGTAATATGAATCATTAATGCAAGAGTAATTAGAGCTATCAAACTTATAATATTCCATTTAGCTAATGTTAAATGCAATAATTAATTCTGAACCTAGAGCCAACATCAATTTATTAGATTAGTGCTTTACAAAGTCACACCGATGTTTTAGGAGAGTGTGAGGGGAATTTGTACGTCGGTTTTTACTGTTTCACTGGCAGCGTTCCTTGTGGAATATGGCCCTCACAGCCTATCCAGATGTACTGCTTAAATATGGATGATGTACATGTTGACTTTTCTAACATTTCAATGTAGCCCAATTTACTGAAGTAACTGAATCATTTAATATATTTTCTTTCTTTTTTTTTTACTTTTAATTGTACAGATTGTATTTATTTATTAGTAATTTTTTGGTTTTACACTTGTCAAACACATGTACACACACACACACACACACATTCACACACATGTACAGATGGAACCGCAGTTCCAGAGCTTTGAAACTCAAAGTGGTGTGGAACCAGTGTGTGTTGTCATCCCTGATCTGATGGTTAGATGATAACCAACAGGAGAACAACAACAGGGCATGACTACCAGGTCCACCACAGACAGACTGACTGACAGGACAGACTGACAGACTGAGAGAGAGAGAGAGCGAGAGAGAGAGAGAAAAAGAGAAAGAGAGAGAGAGAAATTGATGTTTGATGACAGGGAGTAATAGTGGAATAATGAAGGGTTGTTTCTCTCTCTCTTTGGGAGGGGGGAGTGGGGGAGAGACGAAGAGCAGTGGCATTTGACAAATTCATCAGGGATGGGAGGGACGGGGCGATTTAAGGAGGGAGAGAGGGATGTTCGGAGAAAGCGAGAGGGAGGGATGGATGGAGGGATGAGCATGACATCATGTTAGGGCGGAGATGCAGCAGTGAAGGAGGCCTCCTCCTCCTGGTGTGTGCATGGGTGGAGCGAGGGAGCTGGAGGGCTGTGGGTCTGTGGGTCTTTGGGGGGGCTGTGGGGGGCGCTGTGGGTCTGTGGGGGGCGCTGTGGGTCTGTGGGGGGGGGCTGTGGGTCTGTTGGGGGGCTGTGGGGGGGCCGTGGGGGGGTTGACGGAGAAGGAGAAGTTAGGGAAGCGTAACAGGAAGTTTGCTGTCCATCATGTGATGAAGTGTGATGTGCGTCCATGTAATAGAGATGAACAGATCACGGTGGAGAGAGGGAAGGAGAAGGAGTGACGGAGACAGAGAGAGAGAGAGAGGCTGACATTTCAATGGCTCAACTAGTTAACGCCCTCCCCTTCCATCTTGTTTTATATACCCAGTCTTAAAGTCTCTTTTTCATGTTTGGGGAGAATCAGGTGTTTGCATTAATATGTGCCAGTCAGTCTTAATAAGCCTGTCGAGAGGCCAGCGGAGGCCAGGGGGAAGGAGGGGGGAGGGAGGGGGGCGCCAGGGTGAGGTAGATATTATTGAGTGACCTTCCGCCGAGGCAGCAGCATGTTGCTGAGGGGCGCTTCCCCCCCCCCCCCCCCCCCCCCCCCCCCCCCCACCTCTCTGGCCCCCAGCTCCCTCATCTGCCATGCAGACGCAGGCGTGTGTAATCCACGTGTCCTTTCTGCTATCACACAGTCTAATCTAGCCCCCTCTCATGTACCGGACAACAGAGGTACTTCAAGTCCGCCCGGCCGAGCGCCGGCGCGCCATGAATATCCCAGCCGCTATTACGGGCGCCCCCGTCCCTGTTATTGTGTCTGATCTGAGGCGAGCTGAGATTAGGGCTGGATGAGAGCGTCGTTGAGCCACTTGTGCGTGAGAGGGAGGTTGAGTCTAATACAGTTAAAATAGTCAATCGCTCGTGCTCATGAATGATAATGGAACACAAAAGGGACGCGGTGCTCGCTGCCTGCGAGGGGGAGATAGGGCCAGCGCGGCTCATCCAGACACAGAGAGATCTTTTTAAGGCGCGCTGCGTGCGCGCGTGTCGGCACGCTGCGTGTGCGTATGCATACTTTGGTCGTTCATTCACACGCTCGAAACTTTGTCTCACACACACACACACACACACACACACTGGGACCGGCCACGGTCACGGCCACCGCGGCCCCAGACTCAGCCCAGGTCCACTGTCATCTGGCTTTTTATTGTAGTTTAATCCAATTACAGCTGTGAATGGCTGCATGGCGGCTCCTCTGCTAATCCTGCCTGGGGAGGCTGAGCAGGTCCAGAGGCTGGAAGAGAGGCTGGGGGGGGGGGGGCTGGGGGGGTTGGGGAGGCTGGAGCAGGGCAGGGGGGGAGGCATTTAGTGTAGTCTGTCAGCTTTCCTCACAGTCATTGTCCGACACACACACACACAGTCACACACACACACACACACTGTCACCCACACACACACTGTTACCCACACACACTGTCCTCCCCCCTGAGCCCGGCAGTGTGTGGGCCTCTCAGCCGCCCTCCAGGAATCAGCAGATCATAACTCTCTCTGTTGTTGTTTAAAATCAAGGACACTCCGCTGTGTTCCACATCATTTGTATACTTGAATATATAAAGAGATAAATCTTATTAAAGATTTAGTCTTTAGTCACCCCGGCTTGTCTGTCTGGGACAAGGACATCAGCAGAATAAAGGAGCGGAGACACAGATAAGTGTTGAACCACCTTGTTTTGTCTCCTCCTCTTATCAGGCTCCATGCATTAGCGAAACATATGGCTGCTATTTGATAGGAGCGCCGCCTGCTTGCACACAACACAGAAACGATCCGTACCCCTTCAAGAAACTATATCTTTCACTCATGAGACAAGTTACTCAATATATCATGCGCAGGGGTTTTTGCATTATCCACGACATTAAAATGACACTCATCCTGCCATTTTAAAATACGATGCTATATTGCTGTGAGATATCGAGCGGCTGAGAGTTTGAATTTCAGGTTTGAAACGTGACTTTGTTTCATTAACGCTTCATCACGTGAGCAAGATAACCTTCATGTAAAGCATCGCCAAGCATTTTAATTGATTTAAAGTCATGTTTGGGGTCGTGATATAAGCTGCGAGTCCCCCTGCAACTTGTAAACAACATCCCAGTTCACAGGCTAGAGTATCGTGTTCATTTCTTCATCATTGTTTCTGCTTGGGATGATAATTTATGAGGGACTAAATTGCTTAAAGGGATTTGACATTAAAGAGATTATTCCCATGTAATCCCTCCCGTCCCTCCGGACCCAACCTGATCATCCAGCACTCCTGCACGCACAGCCCAAACACCACAGAAGAAGAGAGGGGGGAGAGAGGGGGGAGGGAAGGAAGAGGGGAAATAGAGGGGGAAAGAAAGATGGAGAAAGGGAAAGAGAAGCAGAAAGCAGAGGAGGGAAGGGAAGGGAAGGGAGGGAGAGCGCAACAGGAAGAGAGGGCGGGAGAAGGGGTGAGAGAGGAAGAGAGGGAGGGAGAAGGGGTGAGAGAGGAAGAGAGGGAGGGAGAAGGGGTGAGAGAGGAAGAGAGGGAGGGAGAAGGGGTGAGAGAGGAAGAGAGGGAGGGAGAAGGCGTGAGAGAGGAAGAGAGGGAGGGAGAAGGGGTGAGAGAGGAAGAGAGGGAGGGAGAAGGGGTCAGAGAGGAAGAGAGGGAGGGAGAAGGGGTGAGAGAGGAAGAGAGGGAGGGAGAAGGGGTGAGAGAGGAAGAGAGGGAGGGAGAAGGCGTGAGAGAGGAAGAGAGGGAGGGAGAAGGGGTGAGAGAGGAAGAGAGGGAGGGAGAAGGCGTGAGAGAGGAAGAGAGGGAGGGAGAAGGGGTGAGAGAGGAAGAGAGGGAGGGAGAAGGGATGAGAGAGGAAGAGAGGGAGGGAGAAGGGGTGAGAGAGGAAGAGAGGGAAGAAAGTTGGGTCGTGTCGGGGTGGAGGGATGGAATAACAGACCCTGACGACGCTTCTTGTCCTCCCCAATTAACGGCTGTAAATCCTGTCTTCATCCGTCGTAATGAGCGTTTAAAGTTTCAGGGATTTACTTATTTATTTGGCTTTGATAATTCTAAAGCGGCTTGTCATGGGTGTTGGGTCTAATGGGGGGGGGGGAGGCTGTTTTTGGAGAAAATGATGTGCACCTCTGGAGACACAAACACTGCACACACACTGAAGTAGAAGAGCGCACACACACACACACACAATTAGAGAAGTGCAGGAAATCCTACTAATCATACCCTGGTCTCGCTCTCCCCTATGTAAAGGTGGATATTAATAAAAAAAATATGTTTACAAATCTCGTTTACGTACTTCAATGCCACTGCTTACGAACTCACATCCCATAATATCCTCACGGTGATGCGAATGCTAAATGTCCTTGTCCCTGTGGAGTGGCTGGCTGTTAGAGGAGATAATTTGTGGCATCTGCTAATGCTAATTGCCCTTTCTATTGCAATGACAATGCTAACGGCGCTAACGCTGGCTGTCCTCTGGTGTCCCTGTAGGTGGAGCTAACAGGCAGCAGTGTGTTTGACTACGTCCACCCTGGAGACCATGTGGAGATGGCCGAGCAGCTGGGCATGAAGCTGCCCCCGGGACGGGGAACCCTGTCTCAGGGCACCGGGGAGGACGGGGGCTCCTCGGCCTCCTCTTCTTCCCACGCTGAGACTCCCGAACCAGGTAGGGACTGGGGTGTGTGTCTTTGTGTGTGCGTCTTGGTGTGTGGCCTTCAGTGTTGGATGGTGTGTGTGTGTGGCTTTGTGTGTGGCTTTAAGTGTTTGATGGTGTGTGTGTGTGTGAGTGAGTGTGTGGTCTGCAGTGAATGGTGTGTGTGTGTGTGTCTTTATGTGTGGCCTTAAGTGTTGGATGGTGTGTGTGTGTTGGTGTGTGTGCGTCTTGGTGTGTGGCCTTCAGTGTTGGATGGTGTGTGTGTGTCTTTGTGTGTGGCTTTAAGTGTTTGATGGTGTGTGTGTGTGTCTTCCTGCGAGGGTCCTCCGCTCTGCCTCTGAAGTCATCAGACAGGGCTGTATGGAGCCAGACCACTGGGAGAACTCAGTCCTCATTGGAATTCTCTTCAGGCCGTTATAGACTTTGCCTTCCAAATGTTCCCATTTTCATTGTGTTGTACTGATGATAATTTAAGTATTAGGGGAAAATCCATTTATAAATTAAACAAAATGACTTGATATCCATCAGTCCCTCAGTTCATCAAGCTGTTCAAACAGAGAGGAGATTGGCTGAGCGGCCAAGCTCTGGAGAGACACGCCGTAATTAGATCTGCCTAGGATTTATTCTTTGCTGATTGGGGCTTTAAATTAATTGAAGTTCCACATTTGTGGTTTTGTCCTTTTTGTGCTTTTTTCTTTTTTCTTCTTGTGCCAGGAGATATTTCACAGTGGCAGAGAGAGAGAGAGAAGGGGAGAGGGGGGAGGAGGGAGGGAATGAGGGAGGGGTGAAAGAAGCTGGGGAAGATAGGGGACAGATGTGTGTGGGGGGGGGGGGTCGCTATGTAAATGTGTGGAGGGAGGGAGGGATGGAGGGGAAGAGTCTAATGAAGGAGTGGGTGTCCTGACATTGAGATTTATTTGTGTACACAGAGGCTCATTATCAGTGGGCTGGACTGTTTTGGGCGGAGGGCAGCCAACACTCTTCCTCCTCTTCCTCCTCCCTCGCTCTCTCCATCAATTGCTCCCCTCACCCTCCTTCCCCTTTCTCCAACTCTCGCTCCCTCCTCTAACCCACACTATCTTCCTTCACTTCCTCTGCCCTCATTCTCCCTCCGTCCCTCCTTCATCCCCCCCCCCCCCCCCCCCCCTCTCTGTGGCAGCATGCTCAAGGAGCTGGAAAGAGAATCAGTGTTTCAGAGAATCTAAACTCCTTGTCCTCCCTCTAGTCAGGATCATGGTAGATATGGGGCTCTCCCCCCTGAGCAGCGCAAACAGGAAACGCAACTCGGCGCTTCCTGTTTGGACTCCTTCCGTATTTACATGCTGTTGTTTCGTCCGGTCGATAATCAGTAAACACGAAGTAGAAAAACAGTATGGGGGGGCGGAGCGCTGTTTGTTTATGCTGTCATATCCCGCAGGCACAAACGTCGTCTCCTCTTTTGGTTTTCCCTCCGTCAGCGTGGTAGAGAGGACACAAGGGAGACAACTATTGATTGGTATTCATCTTTTACCCTCGGCAAAGTTCCATACACACACCACACACACACACACACACACACTCTCTCTCTCCCAGCAAGTATGTGTGTACATGTTAATGTCGCAGACCCCAGGGTTGGGTAGAGACAGAGGGCTGCAGTGACATTGATGTCATAATGATTGTTCTGGTCTTACCTGGCCACTGCTGTGGACCTGCAGAGTTGTGCTGCACTGGAAAAACTCATTCCAACCATTTTCAATTGATATGAAGTGGAATTATAAAAACTTTATAGCGGTAATCTGTTCATTATTGTTTGTATCAACAGTGTAATTGTCCAAGGCGTTGACTTATTCCTGGATCAGAAGTCCCTGATTATCGTAGCTAATTATGCTATTAGTAAAACGAATCTGAATAATTCTTTGTAATTGCACACATTCATCATAATTACCAAGTTAGCCTGAGTTTACTGTCACCTAAGTTTTATGTCATTTAAGGGACATTTGTCATTTGTATCCCAAGGACAGAGCTGCTTAAGCTGGGAGCACCAGAGCGGTGTGTGTGGGTGTGTGTATGTGTGTGTGTGTGTGTGTGTGTGTGGGTGTGTGGGTGTGTGGGTGTGTGTTTAGAAGAGAGTGTATGTGTGCCTGTAAGAGAGAGAGAGAGTGTGTGTGCGTGTGCTTGTAAGAGAGTGTTTGTTTGAGTTTGTAAGAGAATGTGTGTGTTTGTAAGAGAGTGTGTGTGTGTGTGTGTGTTTGGAATGGTGTGTGTGTATCAGAGAGATGTGTGTCAGAGTGTGTGTATCAGAGAGATGTGTAAGCGTGTGTGTGTCAGAGTGTGTGTGTCAGAGTGTGTGTGTGTCAGAGTGTGTGTGTGTGTCAGAGTGTGTGTGTCAGAGTGTGTGTGTCAGAGTGTGTGTGTGTCAGAGTGTGTGTGTCAGAGTGTGTGTGTCAGAGTGTGTGTATCAGAGAGATGTGTGTCAGAGTGTGTGTGTCAGAGTGTGTGTGTCAGAGTGTGTGTATGTCAGAGTGTGTGTATCAGAGTGTGTGTATCAGAGTGTGTGTGTCAGAATGTGTGTGTCAGAGTGTGTGTATCAGAGTGTGTGTGTGTCAGAGTGGGTGTGTCAGAGTGTGTGTGTGTCAGAGTGTGTGTATCAGAGTGTGTGTATCAGAGTGTGTGTGTGTCAGAGTGTGTTTGTCAGAGTGTGTGTCAGAGTGTGTGTATCAGAGTGTGTGTATCAGAGTGTGTGTATCCGAGTGTGTGTGTCAGAGTGTGTGTGTCAGAGTGTGTGTGTCAGAGTGTGTGTGTCAGAGTGTGTGTGTCAAAGTGTGTGTGTCAGAGTGTGTGTATCAGAGTGTGTGTATCAGAGTGTGTGTATCAGAGTGTGTGTATCCGAGTGTGTGTGTCAGTGTGTGTGTGTGTCAGAGTGTGTGTGTCAGAGTGTGTGTGTCAGAGTGTGTGTCAGAGTGTGTGTGTCAGAGTGTGTGTAAGCGTGAACTCCTCTCCCTACAGGTTGGACCTTTTGATTTGTGTGGATATTGCTGTATCCTCTAACAGGGGCCTGCTTCATGTGACATTTCAAATGCAAATACAGATCTTTGCCAAGAGCCTCAGACCCTAGCCCTGTCAAGCCAGAGCAGCCCCCTCCACACACACACACACACACAAGCCCTCTCCTCAAAGGTGAGGGGGACAGGCCACAGTATGGAGAGGTACTCATGCAGGATCCAATCCCAGACCTTATTGCACATGTACCATTAATGTGAACTGGGCCTTTAAGACTTTATTCGATGTATGGATATATTGACACTACAAGCAGTCAGGGATCCTCTCCTCCCAGTATTATATAGACACACTTCCACCAACACACACTTCCACCAACACACACTTCCACCAACTCGCAAAAGTGCTTGAAATAATTAAATCAAATTGTATGTGCTTTTAAAGTGTAAAACCACTCAAATAAAAAACTTTATGTTAAGGCTAAGATTAAAGTAAAACTTCATTTGCCATTTTGAGACATCTATACTCGTGTCACTAATTGGAATTTTCAGAGTACACAATAAGCAATCAGAGTCTATTATTATTAGACTTTTCTAATTATTTCTTTAGTGCAGGCTTGAGTGGTTGAGACCGGCTGTTTACAAAAGGACTGGGATAATTAAGATAATGACATAAGGACAGTCTGAGAGCTCCCTGCTCTGACAACCTGAAATAAAGCCTCTCTTCAACGTCCTGTCAGACTCCAGAGGAGGCATTCTAACTTGGGAAGTGACTGGAGGTGGATCAGGCCTCTCAGGGACAGAGGGAGGAGGAGGGAGGACAGGGCAGAGGAGGAGAGGGTAGGGGTGGAGGGAGGGAGGAGAGGGTAGAGGTGGGAGGAGAGGGCAGAGGAGGAGGGGGTAGGGGTGGAGGGAGGAGAGGGTAGAGGTGGGAGGAGAGGGCAGAGGAGGAGGGGGTAGGGGTGGAGGGAGGACAGGGCAGAGGAGGAGAGGGTAGGGGTGGAAGGAGGAGAGGGCAGAGGAGGAGAGGGTAGGGATGGAGGGTGGAGAGGGTAGGGGTGGAGGTAAGAGAGGGTAGGGGTGGAGGGAGGAGAGGGTAGGGGTGGAGTGAAGAGAGGGTAGGGGTGGAGTGAAGAGAGGGAAGGGGTGGAGGGAGGAGAGGGTAGGGGTGGAGTGAAGAGAGGGAAGGGGTGGAGGGAGGAGAGGGTAGGGGTGGAGGGAGGAAAGGGTAGGGGTGGAGGGAGGAGAGGGTAGGGGTGGAGGGAGGAGAGGGTAGGGGTGGAGGGAGGAGAGGGTAGGGGTGGAGGGAGGAGAGGGTAGGGGTGGAGTGAAGAGAGGGTAGGGGTGGAGTGAAGAGAGGGTAGGGGTGGAGTGAAGAGAGGGAAGGGGTGGAGGGAGGAGAGGGTAGGGGTGGAGGGAGGAGAGGGTAGGGGTGGAGGGAGGAGAGGGTAGGGGTGGAGTGAAGAGAGGGTAGGGGTGGAGGGAGGAGAGGGTAGGGGTGGAGGGAGGAGAGGGTAGGGGTGGAGTGAAGAGAGGGTAGGGGTGGAGTGAAGAGAGGGTAGGGGTCATGAGCCGCAGGTTCTACAGTGCTGCTTAGTGTCATGGGTGAGACTTGGGGTGAAACAGGATCTAGTGCTTCCCTCATTCTGAAGTCAGATGAGGTTCAGATGAGGTCCGAGGGGCATGGCTGTGTCATGAGGTCACCCCCCACAGATGGACCCCACACAAGGTGACCACTTTACTCTCTTGTAATCAGAGATACAGTTGTAGCAATGTGTTCCCGCGCAGTTCATCTCAGATGTGTTACAATGACAAACACACACACACACACACTCCATACACACACACACACACACAAAGTGGTTATTCCACCTCACGTCTCCCTGTGATTAGGAATGCAAATCCAGCCCCTGTGTCCATCTGCCTCCTTGTCTGTATGAGGATGTTTTCAATTAAAGCGACATCCATTGCGGTTGTCATCTCCACTCTGCCTTTCATCCATGTCCATCTCTTCATCTCTTCATCCCTTCATCCCTCCTTCCCTCCGTCTACTGATCTGCCAGTGCTTCTGATCCTGTTTACCTTCATATGAATGTAAATGCCACCAGGGACGAGGGAAATCCTCTCTCTTTTTTTTGTGGGGGGTGGGAGGGTCTTGGAGACGACAATGAGATATTTGCCGTTTGATGTTTCTTGCCGTTGTTGTTTGAAAACATGACTTGTGTTGGAGTTGTGTGGATGGTTGCTGCCTGGTTGTTGCTTAAGTCTCCGGGGAAAGTTGGAGAGATCTCTGCTGTGCGTCAGGTCCTCTGGAACAGGTCTCTCTAGAACGTTCTCCTGGAAATGCAGTTTTTTCTCTCGCGTGGTTTAGCTGACACATCCAGCAGGAAATCCTCTGGTGCTAAACCTCCAAGCCTTCTGCAACACTCGGCTATTGTGGCAGAGAGAGGGTCAGTTATTGCAGTGTCATGCAGCTGTGAGAGCGGGCCATGAGGTGTGTGTGTGTGTTATATATCATGTTATGTGTTATATATATGACAGGTAAAACATGTAAATCTTCTGTCCGTTCGAGTCGTAAGTTAGTCATCAATTATGAAAGTACCCTTCATTTCGTCAGCAGGTCCATTTCATCAGGTTAGCTGACAGACTGGCAGTGGCGCACAGCTAGCCTGCTAGCGAGATGCACGGAGACAGATAGGTTTTAATCATCTGATGCGTTCATTTATCCACAGCTCCACAAGTTTAGTCTTAGATTAAGCATCTTGCCGGAGCGTAACTTGATTTAAAAAGTACCAATCAATCGTGGCCTGCCTTCATATTTCAGACAGCCCTTTAATCGAGTGACTGACTGGTTTCTTTTTTTATTCACAAAGCACTACATAAAATGCGTGTTGTTTTATGCTTAAAGATCTATAGTTTGGGTCCAGACTTCCAGACATGACTTCAAACTACTTCATTCAGAACCTTCACTTATGGATATGAAGTATTCCGCTGATGAATTATGACTCAGCAGCCACTTGTGTTGTTCATCAAACGAACCCCATCAGTAGAGTCGTTTCTCCTGGCTCTCCCTCTGACTCCTCCGCTAAGGACCACAGTCTCTGAGTCCGGTCGTCTCTGACTCCTCCGCTAAGGACCACAGTCTCTGAGTCCGGTCGTCTCTGACTCCTCCGCTAAGGACCACAGTCTCTGAGTCCGGTCGTCTCTGACTCCTCCGCTAAGGACCACAGTCTCTGAGTCCGATCGTCTCTGACTCCTCCGCTAAGGACCACAGTCTCTGAGTCCGGTCGTCTCTGACTCCTCCGCTAAGGACCACAGTCTCTGAGTCCGGTCTTCTCTGACTCCTCCGCTAAGGACCACAGTCTCTGAGTCCGGTCTTCTCTGATTCCTCCGCTAAGGACCACAGTCTCTGAGTCCGGTCGTCTCTGAGTCCTCCGCTAAGGACCACAGTCTCTGAGTCCGGTCTTCTCTGACTCCTCCGCTAAGGACCACAGTCTCTGAGTCCGGTCGTCTCTGACTCCTCCGCTAAGGACCACAGTCTCTGAGTCCGGTCTTCTCTGACTCCTCCGCTAAGGACCACAGTCTCTGAGTCCGGTCGTCTCTGACTCCTCCGCTAAAGACCATAGTCTCTGAGTCCGGTCGTCTCTGACTCCTCCGCTAAAGACCATAGTCTCTGAGTCCGGTCGTCTCTGACTCCTCCGCTAAAGACTATAGTCTCTGAGTCCGGTCGTCTCTGACTCCTCCGCTAAAGACCATAGTCTCTGAGTCCGGTCGTCTCTGACTTCTCCGCTAAAGACCATAGTCTCTGAGTCCGGTCGTCTCTGACTCCTCCGCTAAAGACCATAGTCTCTGAGTCCGGTCGTCTCTGACTCCTCCGCTAAAGACCATAGTCTCTGAGTCCGGTCGTCTCTGACTCCTCCGCTAAAGACCATAGTCTCTGAGTCCGGTCGTCTCTGAGTCCGACAGTCACCAGGTGTTGCCAGTCTCTCTGTCATCTTATCTCGGGCCTCTTCAGTCGGGACACGAGGCGAACGCTTTCTCCGGTGACCTCGTTCGCTCCATGGCGCGAGTTCTTATCGCCCATCGGAAACCATCGAACGTGTACCCCTAGCTTGTCTGCTCGTCCCCGTCCCCGTCCCCCCCCCCCCCCACACACACCCCCACCCCGCTCTCGTCCTATCGCCGTGCCGCCGCTCGCTAAACCAGCCTCGGAGAGGAACAAAGAAGCTAACGGCAGCTTAGCCGGCCTAAGAGATTGGAAGTCGCGTCACGCGGAGTGTCGGGGATCACTGGAGGAGGAAGGCATCGCGGCTCTGAGAGACAAAGGAAGGATCAAGACGTCTCTTGACTATTAGGAGGCACTTTTCCTGAAGCTTATTCGGGCTGATAAGGTTGTCAGGTTGGCCTTGTTATCAGGCGGTTAAAGCCAAGAGGCAGGACTTACCCCAGGGTTCCCAGGCACAAGGCGCTGCAGTGTGTTGTGGGAAAAAAAAGAATAGTTTTTGATAAAGCTGGCGTACTTTCTTGGTGTCTTAAACTTGACCGTTCACACAGCGTGGCGGTGAGAGAAAGCTCGTCAGGAGGGCAGCAGTCTGTCGGTCGACTGCGTGTCTGAATGCCTCTGCTCTCCATTAGCTGCTAGGATGATAACATGTCGCCCGTGTCGAGACATGTTTCAGAGTTTCATTATTGTGCCTGGTCGGGGGGGGGGGGTCACTAAGGTAAACATGGAGTCGGATATTTGGTCCCGCAGGAAATGGTACAATCACACACGCCCTTCCTTTGAGAGCGTTCAACAGAGGAAGATGAGAAAAGAGAATGAATGAAATTCTGGAAGAAGAAAAAAAAGTTACAATTGAGTTCTTACCTCTTTTTGAATATGTGGAGCCAGTTCCCACAGAATCCCACGCTGAGGGGCAGGATTTCAAACATGACACCTTGTTGGCAGAACACAGTTGTTTACTGTGGACAGAAAAACAAATGACAGTCATATTGTTCGCACTCTCCGAGTCTCCTGTCATGAGACCTCTCCCTACCCCCCTACCCCCCTACCCCCTTCCTCACTGCCCAACAGTCCTGCCGCTGAGGAATATCTTAGCTTATCAGACATGGAACATCTCTTTCCTCCCCTCCTCTCACTTCCCTCCCCTCCTCTCCCTTCCCTTCCCTTTCTCTCCTCTCCCGTCCACTCCTCTCTCCTCCTCTCCTCTCCCCTCCTCTCCCCTCCTCTCCCCTCCCATCCCTTCCCTTCCTCTCCCCTCCCCTCCTCTCCCTTCCCTTCCTCTCCCCTCCTCTCCCCTCCTCTCCTCTCCTCTCCCCTCCCCTTCCCTTCCTCTCCCCTCCACTCCACTCCCCTCCTCTCCCCTTCCCCTCCTCCCCCCTCCTCCCCCCTTCCCATCCCCTCCTCTCTTCTCCTCTCTTCATAGTGTTGGTATTCTGCAGGTTCCTGATCTCTGGGTTTCTGTGGCTTGTCCTCCTGGCAGAGCGTGGCTGTGGCCTGTCCTCCTGGCAGAGCGTGGCTGTGGGCTGTCCTCCTGGCAGAGCGTGGCTGTGGGCTGACCGTGTCTCTGACGGCCCGTTAACAAAGCTCTCCCAGCTCTCACATCACTCACCACCCTCCACAATGGCCTCGTTTGCAGTTCTGTGTGCCATTTAGACCAACATATCTCCTAGGTTGAATAACAACTATTAACCCCAAATTTCATACACACACACACACACATACACATTTACACAAATGCACACATCACACAACATACACATATATATTTATTTGTTTAACTAGGTGCTTATAAAGGCGGAGGCTAGATAAGAAGAAACAGCAAACAGTTTCTAGTCTTCTCAATAAACTGGGAAATTATCTCTCCTGCCTCTCCTCCTGACACAATTTGTAAAACGGGCTGATAGGAAACAAATTCTATTCATAAGGCTCTCCTCCCTCCCTCCCTCCCTCTCCCTCCCAACCTCCCTGAGATTTGGTAGCAATTCAATTATAGTTTTGCGAGATAGTAAGCCCAGAGAGAGAATCGAGGCTGACAAGAAATATGACAGGACAGTTACAGAGTGTTTATGCAATTAAACTTTCACTGACAATACCTGGCGAGTGATGAATGCCTGTGTGGAGCTCTGTGTGCACAAGCCAGGCCCCACAAGGAGCACACATTTTTCATTATTTTTACAGCTGCTCTGATCTGGCAAGGAGAGGGGAGGAGGGGGGGAGGAGAGGAGGGGTGGAGTGGAGTGGAAAGGGGAGGAGACGGTGAGGGGAGGAGAAGTGAGGAGAGGAGGGTGCTGGGGTGGGGGTGGGAAGGAAAGGGGAGGGGAGCAAAGGAAAGGGGGTGTGGTGGTGAGGGGTATAGGAGGAGAGGAGCGGAGAGGGAGAAGGAGAAAAGGAGAAGAGCTTAGAGAGGGATAGGGAGTGGGTGAGGGGCGAAAGAGTGGAGAGGAGGTGAGGTGCAAGCGGATGTGGAGAATTTAGGTAGAGAGAGGAGAGAAGCAAGATGGTGTTGTATTAGTTAATACATCTGGTAACAAGCTTCTGGTTTACGTTCTGCTAGTACAGATAAGAGGGAGTTTATGTTGTAAAGACAGATACAGAGCCCAAACAATTTGCATCCATAATTTTTATGACAATAAAAAAAATAGAATTCTGTAAAAAATCATGTCACTTATTTTATAGTGATGCAGAATAGATAGAAGTCAGCCCAGAACTTTCTACCGGGGGCAGGTGTCAAGTGAAAGCCACACTTTAGAAAGCCTTATCGCATTCTGCATGTAATGTTGCTATGGGTGTACACATACATTAACCAATCCATTTCTCAACCAGTTTGCGTTTCATTTGTTATCAGACGGTTGACAAATTCCCATCTCGTTTTAATGCAGTTGAAGCTCCGTGCCTCTTTATCTAATATAATCGGAATATTCTTCATCTGCGAGACTGACAATATCTACAACGTCTGTGTCAATATTAATAATTACATGAAGGAGTCGGCTGTTCCCCCTCTGGATCTCTGGAACCATGTTCTGACTCTTTAATAAAATATAGCTTCAGATTAGCTAGCGAGCACCAGGGCCCTCATCCTCTCATCCTGGGTTCCAAACTGCCGCATCACTCCAGTCTACTGGAGCCTGTTAACCCAGCAGTAACCAAGCTAGGGAGCCGGACTGTCTAATGCAGACACAGGGTAATATCTCTCTGTCACACATACACACACACACACACTCACGTGTGATCTGGGCTCTATGGATTCCCTTTGATCTTCTTCTGAACACCTGTTCAGTTAGCTGCTAAGCAAGCAATGTCATGGTTACGTTTCTTGTAAAGGGATTAGTTTGATTTATTATTATTTATTATTTTACTTTGTTTAGGAATGATCATGCTGTTTGGTATAGAGCTAATTCAAGATGAACCGGAAGTCAGGATTCAGATTCAGGCCCAGAGAGCCACTGGACATCCTGTTCTTTTGATTTGAATATATTCTAATATTAAATATAACTGTCAGGTGGTCTCAGCAGTCACTAATACATGACTGTGAGAGTGCAGAGGAGGTAGGTTTGACTTACCTTGCCAAGCGCTTGGGTGTCAGAAGGCTGTTTGTACCAATGTTTTCTATGGATCCTTTATCTTAATCATCAGTTCACAGGCACATACCCCCTCACACACACACACACACACATACACACATACACACCCGCAACCAGAGAGTGTTATTAGTGGATTTGACAATGAACCAGCATTCCACAGAGAGGTTTACAATCACACACACACGCGCATGCCCAGACACCAAGCCTGACCAGGGATCACAAGTTAGGTGAGTTGTTCTTTTAATTAATCATTTGTCCTTCAAAGAGCGAAGTTTCTCTGCGGCTGTGTTCTCCACAGATAATTAGGTCCCAGAGTTCAGCTAATTCCACAGGAGAGAGCCTTGTAGCCACCTGCTTCTGTATGGGTAATCTTTGTCTTGTAAGAAACCCTCCCTGTAGACACGGACAGGATCGGAGAGAGAATGAGAAAACGTCTCTTTTTTCCCCCACTGCGTCTTCTGCTTGCCGAAGATTTTAATTGTATGCATGCAACACACACACACACACGAGCGTATGAACATGCACTCACACACACACACACACGCTCGCAAAAGGGGAGGTGTTGATTTTTAGGTGTATATGGATCCGAAAGGAAAGCTAATCCCATTAATTCAGAGAGAATAACAAAAAGAGACGCGAGTCTTTTCCCCGGCCGTTCCACTTACGCAGCCTCTTCTCGTTCCGTTCCTCCATCATAATTATTTCCAAGTCAGATCGGCGCTGATTTCCTGGTGGACCCGGGCACCTCAGACTAACTTGGAGAACGGCGGCGTGCAGTTTAATTCTCGCCAGTCCTCTGGGGTGCATGTTCTCTGTTTTTTTTCTTCTTCCAAGGACATTTTTATTACAAAGCTGATGGAATTTGCATATTAATTCATTTCTTTCCATTTTTTTTAAAAGATGAAATGTTGTCAACACGTATCTGTGAGGGGCTTTGACAGGGCTGATGAAATGGGCCAGTCAAGCTTGAACGTTGCAGCGCTAAGCAGCCATCTGTAACCCCCCGCTCCCACCCACACCACTTTACCCAACACCTACACTCTACTGTTCTCCCCCTTTCCCCCCCTCTCTACTCCCTTTCGTCTGCCTCTCTGCCCCCTCTCTCTTTCCACCTTCTCTCTTTCCTATCGTCTCCCTGCGCTCCCTTACGATAAGATTACAAGAGAAGGAGGTGGGGGGGGGGGGAGAAGAGGGGAGGAGTGGAGGGAGGGAGGCTGAAATGATGCGCCAAATTCTATCAACTTGCTTTGAGGCGGCTTTCTCACAAATTAGCCAGCCATCAGACCAACCCCATTCCTAAAGTGCGTTTCCTTGTTACGGCTGTAACCTTGACTCCCGTTGTGCGTGACCTTTGAACTCTGAGGGGAGATCCTCAGTTCAGCTGGAAAAAAAAGGTTCACGGCTTCTGTGGTTAATGAAGGAGCCTGACTCACCTGACTCACCTGACTCACCTGACTCTCACAGCTTAAAGCAGCGCTGTTTTCCATCCCCTGCATGCAGGATTCTTCCCCCAGTCTCGTGTGTGTGTGGTTGGGTGTTTGATCAGCTCCTTAGCCCGGCCATCTGGGCATTAAGCCGTCCCCTATTTATCCTCATAGGAAGTCAGTGAGGAGGGGAGTCCACCTGCCAGCGTGTCTGCTAACATTTCCTCAGAGGAACACAGATTCATTTAACTTGCCAAATATGAGCTCCGAAACACCCCAAAAGATGACATTGACAGATTTGTTGGGATGGGCCTTGATTGGAGAATAATGCAAATGTGTGTGTGTGGGCGTGTCTGTGTGAATCCAAGCTTATGCATGCGCGCAAAGGAGTGCGTGTTCCTGAGGGTGTATTTCGTGGTGGTGGGCGGGGGGGGGGGGGGGGGGCAGGAGGGGTGCCTGCGTTCTGTGTGTGCACATCTCCCCATCCTCCCAGTGCGGTGGTGGTGGGGGGGGGGGGGACCTGCCAGAGATAAGAGCTGGCCTGAGTGTCACCCTGCCCCCTTCATTACCATAGCGACCACAGACAGACGCCAGGCCAGGACTCTCCTGCTGTGAGGAAGCCTGCGCATGTCGAGGAGGCTAGAGGGTTATCAGAGCGCTGTCCACACACGCACACAAACACACAGGAAACACACACACACAGGAAACACACAGAAAACACACACAGGAAACACACACTCACACAGGAAACACATACAGGAAACACGCACACGCACACAGGAACATACATACAGTACGCCCACATGCACACGTACTGTACTCACACACTCACAGGCCGCACATCCACAAATACATCTCTCTTTCTCTCTTGCTCTCACACACACACACACACACAAACACACAGGAAAAGAGGTAATCTAGGATCTCTCCTGTGTGAGTGTGTAGCATGTGTGTGTGTGCATGTGTGTGTGTGTCTCCTGAGACAGTGTTGCTGTCCAGGATCAGCCAGTCTACTGTGCCTCCCCTCACTTCTGAAGTGGACTAGGGCTGGATGATCAAACCTCTGTAGAACTGTAGGACTTGTTGCTGTGTTTGTGTTTGTCTCTGTATGCAGGGACTAGTTAGCGTGTAATGGACATCTGTACATGACGTACGTGGTTTACTGGCATGTCAGATGCCTGCCTTTTGATGAACACGCTGCAAATGTTCTTTTCATCAACAAACTTCTGCTACTTTCAAAGAGAATGAGAGAACCTCAGCACTGCTTGTTTGTGTGTGTGTGTGTGTGTGTGTAGTAGTAGTGTGGGTGTGTGTGTGTGTGTGTGTGTAGTAGTGTGTTTGTGAGCATATGTTCTATTTATCTTAATGTGCCTCCAGAGACATATGGTAACATCAGCAAAGTGCTCCGGCGACAAATTGTGATGGAGAGAGCGCAAGAAAGAGAGGAATTAGGTGGTTGCCATGGCAACGTATGCTTTACCATATTAGAAGCAAGGTAAGAGAGATAGCTGTTGGTTGGGCAGGTGAGAGGAGGGGGAGGGGGAGGGGGGGTTGGTAAAGTGTTGACCTCAGAACAGAATGTCTTCTTCGTCTAATGACAGACGAGCGGGGGTTCTGGGTAAAAACCCTGGTCAGATACTGGCCTGTAGATTAAATTAGATTCAACTTTAATGTCATTACACAGGTACAAGTACAGGGTAACCAAATACAGTTAGCATCCAACCAGAAGTGCAAAACAGTTATTACAACAGAATATAAATGTAATTATATACTCAGGATATACACAGTATGCACAGTATAATCAGAATATACAGAGTATGTACAGATTAAAGTGATTTAAGACAAATGTACAGCTGTATTGTACAAGATGCTACAGTGTACACACCACATCCTAGACTTTGCTCTCCTCACTTCCAAAGTTTCCTACAAACTTCTGAACACACACACACACACACACACACACTCACACACACACACTCACTTACACACACACACACACACTCACACACACTCACACACACTCACTCACTCACACACTCACTCACCCACACACACACGCACTCACACACACACACACTCACTCACTCACTCACACACACACACGCACTCACACACACACACACACACACTCACACACGCACGCACACACACTCACACATACGCCCAGTTATCCTGTTGACAGGCTGAATTACTACTGTGTGTCACACATGAAAATGGAGGACTGCTGATTTGTTTCTTGTGTTTGGGTCGGCGTCACTCAGCCTGACATGAAATAGCCTGGATGTCTTTAATTCCTGTCTGCGCGTGGGCGTGTACACTAAGGGAGGGAGGGAGGGTGGGGGGAAAGGGGGGGAGGGAGGGAGGGAGGGAGGGAGAGGAGGGAGGGGTGTTGGGGGATGGGCAGAAAGGTGTCTGACTGCACCTCCATCACGTTCTAATTACAAGAGCTGTCAATTTAACCCAGGTCTCTTTATTAACATATTGTGAACACACACACACACACACGTACAGTAAATGTTTCCCCTCTCACTCACACACTCACACTTTTCCAGGACCCCACGAACACCCTGTATTGAAAAATCACCTTTTACTTGTTAATGCAGAGCTGGCTGGCAGTGCTGCCCAATTAGCAGTGTTCAGTGTAGGAATATACATCATTACTAATGTACAGACAGACAGACTCATCCATCAGTACTCTGCCAGAGACAGGGACCTCCACTGCCCTACTGCAGAGGACAGGCCACACACACACACACACTCACACACACACCAACACGCACTGCATGTTAAGGACGCCATGCTCCAAATGAGCATTCGTATGAATAGAAATGGACACGGTCCACATTGAGGCAGAGTTCATTCACGTCTGAGGTGGAGGTGCAGCGAACACAGGTGTGTGTGTGTGTGTGTTTGTAAGGGTAGGTGTACAGGAAACTTTCCACTCAGACTGTGTGTGTATGAGTGTGTGTGTATGAGTGCGTGTGTTTGTGTGTGTGTGTGTGTGGGGGGGGGGGGGGGGGGGTGGATACAGAACTGCCAGCCTGTTATTGATGATGGACACTCTGCAGCAGAAAGTAATACTTTTAAAGTCTCATCACTTGTGAAGCGTCATCCAGGACATAAATCCCCAACTCTGACATCACATAAATAAAGCTCGCATCACTTCCTGCTCCTACACGGAGCTCTTGGGTGTCATTTCTGTACAAGTTCCGGATTTGAAGTGTATTGTCTTCACATGCTGCTTGACCCCTCCACCATGACCCCTCGCCCGTGTTACCATAGTAACGGTACTGCAGCAGAGCGACACGCACGGCTGTCCGAACTGGACACTTTCTCCTCAGAACCAGGCGTACACCTTAGACATATGCCTTCCCTCACACACACACACACACAGAAACACACCGCCCAACAGTCAAACATGCACACGTCTCACACGTCCGCTCCCACACCCCCCCCACCCCCACCACACACACACCCATACTCCTGCACACACTCATACTCCTGCACGCACACACTCATACTCCTGCACACACTCATACTCCTGCACGCACACACTCATACTCCTGCACGCACACACTCATACTCCTGCACACACACACCCATACTCCTGCACACGCACACACCCATACTCCTGCACACACTCATACTCCTGCACGCACACACTCATACTCCTGCACGCACACACTCATACTCCTGCACACACACACCCATACTCCTGCACACACACACACCCATACTCCTGCACACACACACTCATACTCCTGCACGCACACACTCATACTCCTGCACACACACACCCATACTCCTGCACACGCACACACCCATACTCCTGCACACACACACTCATACTCCTGCACGCACACACCCATACTCCTGCACACACTCATACTCCTGCACACACACACCCATACTCCTGCACACGCACACACCCATACTCCTGCACACACACACTCATACTCCTGCACGCACACACCCATACTCCTGCACACACACACTCATACTCCTGCACACACACACTCATACTCCTGCACACACACACTCATACTCCTGCACACACACACACCCATACTCCTGCACACACACACCCATACTCCTGCACGCACACACCAAATGACCCTGATGTTGCTCCCCTAGTCCTTGGGGTGAGTAGTGAAGGCTGTGTCTTTAAGCTGGGCTGCAGCCTAATGAAAGGCCTGGCTTCTAAAGGGCCTCTGATCTGCTGTCTCGCTACAACACAACTCCCCGCCTGACTGGCAGCTCTGATCTAAAGCATTTAAGTGTAAGTTTTGATCTCTCTGCCTTTGATTAAAACTAATGAGCTCATTTAATTCAAAATGGGAATGTGTGATAAGAGAAATAAGGTTGATGTGATTGGATTAGAGAGGCGAATTAAACTCTCCCAGCTCAAGTTTGTGCTTCTGCAGTGTATTAAAAAGCTGTTGGCGTATTCTGACGCGTCAGATGATGAGAAAAATTTCATAGTAATTCATATTTAATCAGAAGAAATGAAATGACTAAATATAACATGGCTGGCCTTCTCCCCCGAGTGATAAAGGACCACTTCGATTTTAAATGACATTTAAGTCATGTCCTCCTCTCGCAGCAAAAAAAACGAAATTAAAAGACGATGACCGAGACAGAGAATGACAGGAGGGTCAGCATCCTCTACACCTGCCTTCACCCCCACCCTCACCCTCCACCCTCTCACCCTGACCCTCCACCCCCCACTCTCACCCCTGACCCTCCACCCCCTCATCCCCCACCCTCAGTCCCCACCCTGGCTGGTGGCCGAACGGTTAGGGAATCGGGCTAGTGATGAGATCGATGCGGGTTCGAAACTCCGGCCGTACCGGATGACGTTGTGTCCTCGGGCAGGGCACTTCACCCTCCTTTCCTCAGGCGTGGATGTCCCTGTACTCTGTACTCTGGATAAGAGCATCTGCTAAATGTCTAAATGTCATCAGTCAGCTGAGATGGAACGCCGCCGGCAGGGGGTCAGGCATTGGTCAGTTCACCTCCGGGACACGGACAAGGGGTGTGGCCGGCTTGTCACTCCCTGTGTTGTCCCCGGTGACGGATGGAATGTTATGAATATGCATGTGCGGGCGGTTTGAACAGGTAGAGAGTATGATGGATGGAGGCGTTCACCTCCCTCTCAGAGGACAGGCCTGGAGCCAGGCGGGGGTGCTGGGTGCTGTGGAGTTCCTCCAACCTTCAGTGGTGGATCATTTGCTTGGCTGAATGAAGAGAATTGTGCAGTTAAAACAATTTTAACTGCTCCTAAACTAGCAATAAAAGCCTATCGCCAATTACACTGCTAGATCAAGCATAGGTTGTTGGCTGTTAAATAATATTATCAAAACCTTTATTACCTGTGCGTGCATGTGTGTGTGTGTGTGTGTGTGTGTGTGTGTGTGTGTGTGTGTGGGTGTGCATGTGCGTATGTGTGTTTGTGTGCTTGTGTTCAAGTGAGAGTTTTATTGCACTGTGCTTTGAAGATTATCAGGACCAGTACAAAACCCCAGTGAAAGGTTGCTTCAACTGTGGATCTCACTAACCTATTATAGATTCTTCTGGATTCAGCCCGCATTCACGTGTGTGTGTGTGTGTCCACAGTGGAGTCGAGCAGCCCCAGCCTCCTAGCACCAGACAACACCTTGGAGAGATCCTTCTTCACCAGGATGAAGTCCACTCTGACCAAGAGAGGCGTCCACATCAAGTCTTCAGGCTACAAGGTAGGAGTCCTTCCCCTTCCCTCAGCCGCCATGTTATTTGGCGGCCATCTTGACAACTATCCTGACAGCAACCAATCAAAAGGGAATCCAAGTCCAACAATACTTCCAAGTGTGAAATCCATTTGATGAGAGAAAGGAAAGTGGCTCATTATTTCAACATGTGAGTTTGTCTGATCCTAGCATGACAGGATTCAGGCCTTAATGTGTGTAATGAGATACAGGACGTATAAGATGTTCCCTGTTAGGATCCTAGCATCAGACCCTGGCTAGCATGTTAAGGTGATAAGCTCCATGACTGCTGCTGGCTGTGGGATAGAGAGATGGGATTAAGACGGATTCTTCAGCCTGTGAATGTGTGTGTGTGTGTGGTGTGTGTGGTGCGGTGTGTGTGTGAACTGTGACTCTACGTACACTTTAAGCAGACAGGTAACGGTAAACTTGCACTGAAGTGTGTTTAATTAAAGAACCCATGTTGAAACTTGGAGAGCGAAGCCCTCCTCTCGCTTGTCTGGGTGGAGTCTGTCTCCCCTGTAGAGGAGTGAGGAGTGTCTCTCCCCTGGGGAGGAGGGAGGCGTGTCTCTCCCCTGTAGAGGAGGGAGGCGTGTCTCTCCCCTGGGGAGGAGGGAGGCGTGTCTCTCCCCTGTAGAGGAGTGAGGAGTGTCTCTCCCCTGGGGAGGAGGGAGGCGTGTCTCTCCCCTGTAGAGGAGGGAGGCGTGTCTCTCCCCTGTAGAGGAGTGAGGCGTGTCTCTCCCCTGGGGAGGAGTGAGGAGTGTCTCTCCCCTGGGGAGGAGGGAGGCGTGTCTCTCCCCTGGGGAGGAGTGAGGAGTGTCTCTCCCCTGGGGAGGAGGGAGGAGTGTCTCTCCCCTAGGGAGGAGGGAGGAGTGTCTCTCCCCTGTAGAGGAGTGAGGCGTGTCTCTCCCCTGGGGAGGAGTGAGGAGTGTCTCTCCCCTAGGGAGGAGGGAGGAGTGTCTCTCCCCTAGGGAGGAGGGAGGAGTGTCTCTCCCCTGGGGAGGAGGGAGGCGTGTCTCTCCCCTGTAGAGGAGTGAGGCGTGTCTCTCCCCTGGGGAGGAGTGAGGAGTGTCTCTCCCCTGGGGAGGAGTGAGGAGTGTCTCTCCCCTGGGGAGGAGTGAGGAGTGTCTCTCCCCTGTAGAGGAGTGTCTCTCCCCTGGGGAGGAGGGAGGAGTGTCTCTCCCCTGGGGAGGAGGGAGGAGTGTCTCTCCCCTGGGGAGGAGGGAGGAGTGTGTCTCACCTCGATGGATGCTCTGGCCTGTAGGCGCGGCAAAACGTGACTTAGGTGTGCACGGGCACTAAAGAAGCAGAGACTGAAGGAAAGAGGAATGAAAGACAAAAACAGGCTTCTTCACTCTTTTTTCCCTCCCTCCCTCCCTCCCTCCCTCCTCCTCCTCCTCCTCCTCCTCCTCCTCCTCCTACTTGTCTCTACATCGCTTCATGTTCTTGTCTGTCCACACAGACACAAATGCAAATCACCATGGAGAGAGAAACAGAGAAACAGACAGCCTCTTCACAGAATAAATATTCCCCATGCGTCCATGCATGCGTTTGTAGGCAGACAAGGACAGCTCTTATTACATTTACTTAAAATTAAGTAAACACTTGAGTTGTTACATAATACAGAAGCTATTTTACATCTGGCTTCCTCCGTCATGGTGCCAGGTGAACTGCCTCTCCCGCCTCGCCCGCCCGCCCGCCGGCCTCCGCCATCTCCACGGCGCGATCAGCCTCACCGCCACGCATCATGGCAGCTTATATCTGTCTCTCTACCTCTGCCCATCCCTCTATCCCTCCCCCTCTCCACTCTGGAGGTCAAATCAAAGTGAATCTGGGCGACGGCTTAAAGCCGCCTTTTTTCAGCAGATCTCAGCCCCCCCTTCCTCCCCTCCCTCCCCCCCCTCCCCCCCCCCCCCCCCCCCCCATCTCATTTAATGCTCTCATGTAAAGGCTCTCCATCATTATTTGTGTTGTATCCCGTTTCAAAAGCTCTCCGGAGACCCAGCCAGCAGAAGTAGATGAATCTGATTTCTTATGTATACCACTTCTATATTCAACTGGCTGAGAGGGGAGAGAGGGAGGGAGAGGGGGAGAGAGGGAGCCAGAGAGGGAGCGAGAGAGATGGGGGGAGGGAGGGAGAGGGGGAGAGAGGGAGGGAGCGAGGGAGGGAGAGAGAGAGAGGGGGAGGAAGGGAGAGAGGGAGCAAGAGAGGGAGGGAGGGATAAAATGAGAGAGAGAGGGAGAGAGCGAGTGCATTGTGTGCTGAACCATGAATTATAAAAATGGATCCCTTTGTTATGTTGGCTTGTATTAAATTGAGCTATGCTGTTCATCCTGGCTGAGACGCTGCCTGTTGTGAACCTCTCTCCGCGTCAGTTTGCATTTAGCTGCTTGGGAATATTTAATGTTTTCGCCAGAGCTTATGATGTTCTTGCCAAGAGCACTCCTGCAGCAATCTGCAGTGCCTACGTTTCTCTTTGTGGCAATTACTTCAGAAGTTATTATTTTTCAAACTAACTTTTGATGCCCCTTAGCTTTGGGGCGGTCTGAGGGGAGATCATTTCCATTTGGTATGTTTTCACACATTTCAATGTTTATTTATTTAAAGACCTCCTTTATATTCATTGCAGGGATGGAGGCAGAGAGAGGGGCGTGTGTGTGCGCGTGTGCGTGCGCGTGCGTTAAATGGCGTGTGCGTGCGTTCTCCTTGTATTTCTGATTATCTGTCTGTTTGTGTCAGCTTGTTTGTTGACGTGCATGTATATCATTGTTCATGAGCGGTGTGTGTGCGTGTGTGCGTGTGTGTGTAGTAACATGGGTGATTATACCTGCGCCAGCCCGCTCCTCTGGAGGGACGGTGTATTGACAAGGTGTGCCGCCCACCGGGGGCCGTTCTTCTCTCCAGGAACCCACCTCCTCCCCTGGCTGCCCTGGGCTATGATGTCTTACTGCTGTCTGGCTGGAGCAGGCCTGTCAGTCACCCAGCCACCTGGCAGGCAGGCAGGCAGCCAGGCAGGCAGCAGCCTTCACAAGCAGCCCCACATCCCAGACGTTACCTGGCCTGAAGCTTTAGCACAGTTAGCTTCAGCTAGCGGATGCACACACAGCTGATTTACCATTAACACACTCCATAAATCCTGGAAGTGTGTCCTTTTCTTTGACCGGCTCTCTGCTTGGTGTCTGGAGGTAGTTCAGGGCTGGTTTAGCGAGCTAAGCGCTCCTCTCAGAAGTCATCTCCATGGACCCAGCAGCACGCCCTTCAACCCAAAGACAGCCGAGAAGTCTCTCCTCCTCAGTGAACAGCATGCCTTCAGGAACTACAAAGACTCTCTCTCTCTCTCTCTCTCTCTCCCCGCTCTCGCTCTGTTTCTCGCTCACTCTCTCTCACCCTTCACCTGCCCAAAATGTCTTTGCTTCTGTTTCATGTTCTCAGAGACTGACGGACACGTCCCCCCCCCCTTCCCCCTTCCTAGTCTCTCCTCCTCACTCTTACTGTGTTAACTACGACCAGACAGCATCCAGACAGCATTTAGCCCTGCCAGAGCTCCTCCTGCTGAGTTTTTATTCCGGTGTTGTATTCACATGGATTTGGAACTGTCTGGAAGAGGAAAGCATGCGGTCAGCAGCATTTAGGAGTGAGGAGCCTTGGTTGGGGTCCATGTTGGAGGCAGAGCAGCGCTGTCTCCAGAACAAGACGTCATAGATTCAGCTGTTAGGAGATCATCCTTCTCCTGGGGATCTGTGCTTTGAAGGCTTCTTTTATAACAAGTCAGATTACTGTTAGCTTAGTGAGATCCCACCCCATCCCTGTCTCTCTCTCTCTCTCTCTCTCTCCCTCTCTCTTCAATTGACATGCAGTGTCTGTCGCCCATTGTGGAGGGTTTGCCCGTCCCTGGTGAGAAGTAGGAGCGTCAAGGTCCCCCCACGGTCGCAGGGCTTTGAATGAGTTTGGGGAGCCAGAACTGTCTGTGTGAATGATGATAATGGTGTCTGGCCCATCTCTGAGGTGTTACCACGGAGACGCCTGTGTCAGTAGTTTAAAGACTACAAAACAATTCCCCCCGGCTTCCACACACCGCTGATTAAAATGGACGGATCTGAACATGTAGGTTGCATATCTAGTCCCGGTCCTCCTCTGGGCACGAACCACAGCTACAAAGACTTTAAAGCCCACCACAACTTTAAAGCGAGCGATAATTAGGAACTTCAATCTCTCCTCTCTCTTCTTTCAATCACTCTTCACCGTATCATTTGGAGAGGAATTACCTGCCTGCCTGCCTCCTCTCTACTTTCTTTTTCTGTTTTTCTGTGCCGGTTCTTAGTTTGCCGTGTTCTCCGAGTCTGAGCCCTTGATTTCTGGAAGTCAAACTGCTGTTCTGAATCACTCTGTTTGATCTCTGACCTCTGCTCCTTTACACTTCCTGTCAGGTGATCCACGTCACGGGTCGTCTGCGAATCAGGATGGCCCTGACCCACGGCCGGTCAGTGCCCAATCAGATCATGGGCATGGTGGTGGTGGCCCACGCCCTCCCCCCGCCCACCATCAACGAGGTGCGCATCGACTGCCAGATGTTCGTCACGCGAGTCAACATGGACCTGAACATCGTGTACTGCGAGAACAGGTAGGCCTGGGAACATGGAACACTCACGGTGGAACACGGGAACATTCCGACCAGGAGAGAAGTTTGAATTCTGCTGTGAGATCCCAGATCTGCTGCCTGTCGACAGCCTTTATCTCAGGTCTAATTGTTCCGGCAAGTCTGTCAGAGTCTCAGACTATGCTGCTCTTTACTGTACACACTGTGGTGACACCCTGCCTATTGTTATGCTATGATACCATCTTAAAAGGAGTTTTCAGTCAGTGTGGAAACACAACAAAAGATTTCTGTTCAGCTCTGTTTTCTCCTGGCTTGTATCTATGTGCTGGTACCTGTGATGACGGTGTGTTGGGGCCTGAGGTATCTCCCTGATCTTCTGATAAGGCTGCTCTCTCCACGGGCAGTTATTCAGCAGTAATTTATCACTATCTGTCCTGCTGCGCTCTCAGCTCCATCTGAGGTAATACAGCAGCAATAGACCTCCACCTCTCAGACACATATAATGGAGCGCTGATGGCGGCTCGCGCTCTTAAGCGAAGTCGTTTGACGGGAACCAGAAATATCCAGCGCAACATCCGTTTGCTAAGACAGATTGTGGACAGATTGTTTGAGGTCGCCGTGGAACGGGGAGGCGATATTCAAAGCTAAGTGATGGAGGGTTTTCATCAGGGCCGAGGCAGAGAGATCTGCCGGCTCTCTAGCCTGGCTGGGAGGGCTGGAGTCTGGTCTGATGGGGGCTCTCTACCACACGCTCATTAGAGCAACAGAGCAGAGAGACCGGCCAATGTATGGGGTAAATGTGTGTGTGACATTAGAGGAGAACAGCAGAATGGCTGCTCTGGCTGCACTGTAATAGCTAGAGCGTTATATTGAACCCCTTGTTAATGTTTCCTTGCTAAAAGGGAAAATTACAATGTACATCACTGTGTGTGTGTGTGTGTGTGTGTGTATGTATGTGTGTGTGTAGATTGCGTACATGCGTGTGTGCATCTACCATGCCTGTAGGCGAGTCCCACGTCAGTGAGAGTATTGCTGTGTGTTGCAGGATCAGCGACTACATGGATCTGACCCCTGTGGACATCGTGGGGAAGAGATGTTACCAGTTCATCCATGCTGAGGATGTGGAGGGGATCCGGCACAGCCACCTGGACTGTGAGTCACTAGCTGCCGTTTCTAATAGAGTCGCCCACTGGTGAGGGCCAGGCCAGGTGGGTGAGGGACTGGGGGCTGAGGAAACGTCTCTCTCAGAGGGAATTAGGTCCCCTGATCTGGAGCTCAACTCTGGATGTCACTTGGAGTAAAGTGGAGCCCTAGATAACGAAATAAACTGTGGATAGTCTCTGCTATGAGCACGAGGACAGTGGCAGAGTGCAGAGTTATACATGCACATCACCCAGTGAAATATGGGACTGTTTCTGCACTGAAACCTTCACACTGTAGTGCTGGTTAACCTTCATACTGTAGTGGCCGTTAAACTGGGGAGGTGAGAGGCAGGGCAGCATTGATTGTGGCTGGTATTGGAAGACACACATGACAATTGACACACACACACACACACATGCGAGCGTAAACACAGACACACACTCTGAAGCAGACAGGCTGCCATTACTGGAGTCCCAGAGGAGAAGGACTGGACTGAAGAAGTGAGCAGTGGCTCTCTTTTTGTTAAGTGTTGGGAGGGAGAGGGAGAGGGGGGGAAGGAGAGGGAGAGGGGGGAGGGAGGGAGGAGTAAGAGAGGAGAGTGAATGTTATTGGGGCTGGCTCGCTTGGGGAATATCCACTATCCTTTGACCAAATTCAGTGTGATGAGCTGAAGTGGAGGGAAATACAGAGAGAAGGAGAGAAAATGGGAGGAGAGAAGGAAACAGGAGAGAATAGGAGAGGAGGAGCGAGGGGAAATTGAAAGAGGGCGAGAACGAAAAGAGAGAGAGAGATACTGTGTTGTAACCAATATCCAGCATCATCATGACCGTCACAGTGCCCGTCCACACAGATCAAACCACACCGTCTACATTTGGACAAAAGCCTCAAACTTTCTTTCCATTACATTCTATGGACGTTTCCATGATCGGAGTAGCAATCAGGATGTGTCTAAGGCAGCACATGGAAGGTCAGGGAGAAGCAGAGGGTCAGGGAGTGGAGAGGCAGAGCAGCAGATTATTCTGCTCTTAGACGAGAGGTCAGGGGTCAGGCGGGAAGAAATGGTGTAAATGACTCACTTCCTGTCAGACGGTCTTTAATATGGCAACTTGGGCACCTCTGGTTTTATTCATTCAGATTCATGTGACATAGAGTCGCCTCGTCAAAGGACATTTGCAAATTGTTTCCGTTTACAAAGTTCCCGATTAATTGTGGATCACCGAAATATTACATTCTCGGTGATGGTGAGGAGGGGAGAGGGTAAGAGGGAGGAGGAGAAGAGCGCAAAAGAGAGGAAGGTGGAAGAAAGAGGAGGAGGAAAGGAGAGAGGAAATGGAAGGAGAAGACCCTGAAGACTTAAGCGCAGTGCCTGCAGGCAAGCTAGAGGAAGCTGCCTCTCCAGACTCCACACAGCCTCTAACGACACCAGCCGGCTGGCTGCCTTCTCAGACTCCTGACACTCCCAGCACACACACCTGACGTGAAGAACACACACCTTCAAGCTTTTGTGTCAACACGCTCAAAGCAAAGTTCCACAAACATTGCACAACTCTCACACACACGCACACACAAACACACACACACCTACATACTTCAACAGTCCTCTGTGAAACCAGACAAAATCTCCAATCTTAAACCCTGGTGGGGAAAAAGAACAGAAAACCTTCTCCTCTGCCTCTCCTCTGTCACCCCTCTCCTCTTTTCTCCCTCTCTTCTCTAGCTCTCTCATTCATAAAAGACTTTGCCTTTACGATAATACCCGCGATGGTGCACTGCAAGGACTTTTCCATAAAGCAATTTCACGGCTGTAAATTACCTTACTTTTATACGAGTGTGACACGGCATGGCAGACAGGCAGAGGGATGCTGGGTAAAGGGTATCTGAAAGGTAACCACCATTATGGAGGGAATCCAAGTGATTAAAACTAACTGAAGGACAGGAGGGAAAGAGAGAGAGGGAGGGAGTGAAGGAGGGAGATGGAGAGATGGGGGAACGGGCGGCAAAGAGATGGAGAGCCGGGGGGAGATCAGGGGAGATGGGGCTGGGATAGGGAGAGTGGGATCGAGATGGGGGGGGGGGGGGGGGGGGGGGGGGGGGGAGGGCACGAGAGAGTACGTGGCAGGGAGAAGGGGGGTGGGGGGGAGGGAAGGAGGGATGGAGAGAGAGAAAGAGGTCCACGCAACAAGGGAGGTGTGTAGAGCACGGAAGAGTCGGACAAGGAGGGATGGAGAGAGAGAAAGAGGTCCACGCAACAAGGGAGGTGTGTAGAGCACGGAAGAGTCGGACCAGGATGGAAAGAGAGAGAGAGAGAGAGTGAGAGAGTGAGAGAGGGAGGTGTAGAGAGAGAAGGAAGCCCCGCTGGAGGCACGCCCGAGGCTGCAGGAGAGGGAGACTCAGATTAAAGGCAGCGTATTCCTTTTAATGCCTCCAAAAGAAGCAGTCTGGCCCTGCACCGGAACACAGCCTCCTTCATTACCACTGGATCAATAGGCTGAGCAGCCCTGATTGATTTAATGGCAGAGTAAGTGAAAGGGGTTAAAAAGTAAACCTCACCTGAAGGGGGGGGGGGGGGGTGGAGGTGGACATGTGGGGGGGGTGGAGGTGGACAGGTGGGGGGGGGGGGTGGAGGTGGACTGGGGGGGGTGTGTGGAGGTGGACGGTGTATTGATGGCTATGCAGATGAGATCCTTCACACAGGGGTATCAAAGACCCTGGCAGGTCTGTGGAGGACGATGTACAGACGGATGTAAGGAGTGCAGCAGCCTGTCATGCGCTGCCGGAGGCCCTATGTAAAGGCTATGGAAGTAGCCTGGAGCGGTGTTCACGTCCAGGTTATGGAGGGACAGGGTCTGCTGAAGGCCTGCTGGGACGCCAGGGTTCGATAACCCTCGTCACAGCACGGAACACTGCAGTCTGGGATTGACTTTGATTTTGCTCTGTAAATATGAGATAGCCTACTTTAAGGTTCACTCAAATTCCGTCTAATGATTCACTTTGCTTTATAATAAAACAAAAACACAGGTTTATTAAATGAGCCAAAAACATAAATAGAGGACAAATTAGCCAGTCCTTCAAACATCTAAATAGGAAATAACTTAATCTTTTATTGCTTTGCATGACTACATTTACACATGAAATATTCCAACGACATTGAACTAAAATATTTAATTCAATATTTTACCGATCATCAAGGATTTGTTCAAAATGATACATTATTTTGTATTTTCACATACCTGTTTGAAATCAAAGGACATCATGTATAGTAGCACCACACTTAATTCACATATCATACAGAATCCTCTATGATAAATAAACATCATCTTATTTCCAGTACCTCTCTTTAATAGACTTTACACTCCTTTACAGGTGATGTGAACTATGAAGGTGATCTCAAGGAGACGCTCTCACAGCCTCTCTGTCTTCTGAGAAAGGAAAACAAGTCTCATAGATGGCTTCCCATCCTTTCTGCGTGTGGCTCAAGAAAGCAGCCAGTGAATTAGTCAATTATTACAGCCCCTGGGATGGGCCCTTAACAATGCTATTAGGAACTAATAGTTTTTAATTACTGGCCTTCTTTTTATATAAATCATTCCTCTCGCAGAACTCTTTTTTCTTTCACAGAAAGGCCTATTTGTAGCTGTAATTAATCCCAAAATATGAATATACCACCTCGTTCACGTTTTGACTGTTTCTGTTTTAGAGTGGGATGATTAATGCAAACACATATTGGTTGAGATAACCATTTAGCGGTTAATTTAGCAAAATGTATTGCAACCGCCAGTGATCGCGTCTTCTTCATGGGAACACAAGCGGACAAGGACACTGAGAGAGGGGGTGGTGGGGGGGGTGGGGGGTGAGACTGCCACAGAGCCACAGCTCAACCTAGTGGTGACAGAGGCACACTGCACCCTTTCAACAAGGCACAGCTTCGGCAGCACTCTGGGGGGTTCGTGCGGCTTTTAATATATTTGAAGGATCCCAGTCCCCTGGATGACTGTGGCCCCTGCGGGAGGGGACCCAGGAGCGACTGTTGCTATGGGACAGCCCAGTGCACAGCCTCAGCGCCATTCAGACAGTCACAGGCTTGATTAATGATGTCACCAGCAGCCAGATGTTGGATGCCACCTGATGTCCTCTCTCTCTCTCTCCCCCTCTCTCTCTCTCTCTCTCTCTCTCTGTGTGTCTGACACACACACACACCACCTCTCCCTCCCCTGCAGTAATAAATAAGGGCCAGTGTGTGACTAAGTACTACCGTTGGATCCAGAAGAACGGCGGTTACATCTGGATCCAGTCCAGCGCCACCATCGCCATCAACGCCAAGAACAACAACGAGAAGAACATCATCTGGGTCAACTACGTCCTCAGGTACACAGCAGGATCCACTCTGATGCTTGATCCAAGCCTGGCCTGGCAGACTGGTTGTCGTACGAGTCTGCGGTTTTTCTGCTGCTGTCTGGGAGACTGACTTGCTGTCTTCTGTGTGCAGTAACCTGGAGTACAAGGACACGCCCATCGACATCGCCCAGCTGCCCAACCTGCCAGAGAAAACCTCCGAGTCCTCGGAGACGTCCGACTCCGAATCTGAGTCCAAGGAGAACTCCGGTACGATAGAACCCGCCTAGAACCACAAAGGGCAGACTTTGGTACAGGTGTACAGCGACAGAGTAAAGCTAAGCACCCGCTGCTGAAACGTCTTGTTTAACCTGGATGACAGGGAGGAGTGCTGATGTCACTCGGGGGGGGGGGGGGGGGGGGGGGGGATCATCATTTTAGGTGACAGTATTAGAGAAGGCTGTGCCAGCATTTTGATGGTTGGCATCCAGCCTCCCTCTGTGGCCCCCTGTGCCAGGGGGTATTATGATGGCTGAGACCATCTGGCACTGACACAGTGTTCCACAATGGGCTCCCCAGCTGGGCTGGAGAGTGACAGCATCCCAGTAAAACACGTTACTCAGATGGAAGAGCAACATAGCACTGTTCTGTGTTCTGCTGGCTCAGAGAAGAAGCTCTTCCATTCGGCGGTAGCATGACAGCAGTATTTCAGTACATGGATCTAGATTTGCTGTGCAGCCAAGTGCGTGCGTTTGTTTATTCCGTTTTGGCGAGGCGGAAGGGGGGGTGGGGGTGGGGTTGTGAGGGTTGTGGTATTGTGAGAGGGGGAAGGTTGTGTACCTGTGTTGTCTAACCTGTGTTATCTAACCTGTGTTGCTTAACCCACATCTCTCTCCCAGTAGATAACGAGAACTCCAAGTCAGGCGGTAAGGGGAACCATTCAGAGCACAGCGAGGACCCGGAAACAGACAGCAAGAAGCAGCCTCAGCAGCCTGGCCAGTCCTCCTCAGAGCAGGAGATGAGACGCCAGGAGGAGGGCGACAGCTCCAGCAACCCAGAGAGCCAGGACAGTGATGATCCAGACCAGGACAGCCTGGAGCCCTCCGACTGCGAGGGGGAGGCCCAGGGGGCCCGGCTGGACAGGCTGGGAGGCCTGGCAGGGCTGGGGGCCCTGGGGGGTATTGGGGGGTTAGGGGGCATAGGGGGGGTGGGGGCCATGGGGAGCCTGGGGAGCCTGGGGAGCCTGGGGGGGCTGCACATCAAGGTGGAGCACTACGGAGACGGAGATGGGGTGGAACTACGCCACTCGCCCTCCTCCTCCTCTGAAGAGGAAGAGGAGGAGGAGGAAGAGGATGAGGACGGCGACAGCGTGAAAGACTGCGACAGCATAGCAGAGATGGCTGCCAGCAAGCACCAGAAGAGGAGGAAGAGGAGGAAAAAACAGAAGTGGGACGGCGGACGCAGCCGGAGACTCCGCCTCTCCTCGGCCACACCCAGCCCGAGCGCCATGGACTCCGGCCTGGGGGAGCCGCCCCTCCTCCCGCCCCCCTCCCCCAACAGCGCCTCGGTCCTCAAGATCAAGACGGAGATGTCGGAGCCCATCAACTTTGACAACGACAGCAGCATCTGGAACTACCCGCCCAACCGAGAGATCTCCAGGAACGAGTCTCCCTACAGCATGACCACCAAGCCTCCCCCAGGTCCGCCCCCTGCCCCTGAACCCTACCCCTCCCCACAAGGCTCCTCCCTCCAGGTGCCCATCCCCGACTCCGTCCTCACCCCCCCTGGCACCGAGGGAGGGGCCGGAGGATTAAACAGGAAGCAGGTCTACAACGCTGGTTCCGCCCCTTCCTCCGCCTCCAGCGCTGCCAGTTTAGCCCCGCCCCCCTCTAGCTCCTCCTCTTCTGACCCGCTATCTCCGCCCCTCTCGGCATCTCCACGCGACAAGCAGCAGGTAACGCCCACCACCTCCTCCTCCTCGTCCTCCCTCCTCTACTCCAACGACCTGGAGGCCCTTCAGCGCCTGCAGGCCGGGAACGTTGTCCTCCCATTGGTCCACCGCGTCACAGGCGCCCTCGCCGCCACCAGCCCCTCCCTGTCCTCCTCAGTCCCAGCCCCCCGCGTGTACACCACAGGCACCATCCGCTACGCCCCAGCCGATGTGACCCTGGCCATGCAGGGGAACCTGCTCCCCAACACCCACGCCATGAACGCCTTCGTGGACGTGAACGCCTCGGGCTTCGGCCTGGACCCCAAGACCCCCATGGAGATGCTGTATCACCACGTCCACCGCATCAACATGTCGGCCGCCGCTGGCCCCTTCGGCTCGGCGGCGGCAAGTGGCGGCAGCCTGGGCCAGATGCAGGCTGGGAACGTGTTCACCACGGCCGAGGGCCTGTTCTCCACGCTGCCCTTCCCCGTCTACAGCAACGGCATCCACACCACTCAGACGCTGGAACGCAAGGAGGACTGAGAGCCAGCAGCCACGACCATGTTACTGTGTTCCACTGTGTCGACAGAACAAACAAGCAAAAGACTCCAGACTTTTTATTTTGAGGCAAAAGACTGTGTTTTGAAAATGGATGGGGGGGGAAGGAAACCATGTATTCTAGCACTTTGAATTTGAGCAACTGAGCTTGTGTAATAGAAATTAATGCCCCCTCTCCTTCTTGCCCTGCTCTTCTCCCTCCCACGCCACTCTCTTTCTCTCTCTCTCTCTCTCTCTACTCTTCTCTCAGTCTCTCCATCTTTACTCTGTTCCCTTTCTTCAATCAATGAACATTTTCTCTGAAACAAACTAAACGGACTATTCTTTGTTGTAAAGAATCCCTTTTTTTTGCCTACAGAGAATCCTATCTAGCCGGGGGCCCTCAAGAGCCCCAGGGGAACTATTCTTGTTATTTGACTTGATAATGTAGCATCTATGTGAAGGTGCCCTGTGTATTTAAGGTGATGGTTCAAGATGTTTGAGAAGAGGGAAAGTCCACAGTCAAGGCTACACAAACACTAAGTGAACCTGTCTGACAAGGTATGAGAGATAATCTTGAAACAAGATGTTAGGGTTATTTCTCAAAAAGGGAATAGTAGTTTAGAAGTTAATGCTTTTTTTCTTTGTTTCTTTCTTTCCTGGTATTTCACGTAGCACCGTTTTTAACTTTCGAATCAAGCATTTAAAAAGCAATTTTCAGCCGGGCGTTGACCCGTGAATAGAATGTTACTTCGTTCCTCCTTCTAGTTCTATTTGTGACCCAAGATTCTAGACCTGGTCAGCACCAGAACTATCCTCTCCTTCCATTCTGCAGCCTCATGGTGCTACCACTGAATGACAGACAGACAGACACACACACACACACACAGCTTCACACACATACACACACTGAAACGTCACACACATCCTGACACACTACACATACACCTCATTCAGCTGGCTGATGAAGTGTTTAACACCTCCAGACGAGTGTGAGTCAGTGTGGGAAGAGTTCCCCGCCGGGAGAGCTAGATCTTCAACCAGCCGATACGCTCCCTTGTGACATCACTGCTCCTCATCACTAGGCTCAATCTGATTGGCCGCTGAGGATGTGGACAGATCGCCAACATGGGTTGTGTTGGGTTTTGTTTTTGTACGTTTGTTTGTTTTTATTCTAAACTAGATCACTTTTTCTCTCAGTCAAACTGAGAGGCTAATCAGCACCATTAACTTGAAGATGAATGTCTAAAACTTTGACCGGCTTCTGTCAGGTGTTTTGTTTTATATTCTCTCCTTCCCCCAGCTCTTCCCCCCCTCCTCCAGCTCTTCCCTTTCTCCTCCAGCTCCCCCCTCCTCCTCCTCCAGCTCTTCCCACCCTCCACCAGCTCTCCCCCCCCCCCTCCTCCCCTCCTTCCTTGAACCAGAATCACCTCCAGTCTCCCTGCTGATCTGCCCTCTTCCTCCAGTCATCTGACTCACATATCAGGAAGATTGTAAACAAGGACATGCATCTCTATCAGTCTCAATGGAATAGGAGGGTTTTGTTTTGTTTGTTTTTTACGGGAGAGAAAAAACAAACATTCCCATTCCCTATAACCCCCCCCCCCCCCCTCTCTGTTGCCAAAAAAACTATGTGGATCTACTATCTCACAGTTTGGTGTTACAAAACACTGTGATTATTCGTTTTTTTGAAAAAGAAAAATAAGTAATAAAACGGTAAAAACTGTCACTTCATCTTTTGACAGCCCGTCCGTCCATCTATCCTGCCATCTTATTACCAAGCGTGATAACCGTAAACGTGTACAATGTGTAAGTGTCACTGGCTGTCAGTCTCCATGGAGATTTCCGTGTGTGTTACTATATGCAGTATATACAAAGCTGATGTAGCTGTTTTCTTGTCCTTTGTCTTCTCTGTGCTATATCTCTAGTGTGGGGTGGGCGGGGCCTCCTGAGGCTCCTCCCCTGCTCCTCTGCAGTCCTAGTGAAACCAGTGGAGGTTAGTGGATTTCGTGTGGTGGCCTTCCAAATGTAGAGTCGCCGTTTTTGCTGCTTCCTTTTGTCTGTAAGTTCCTTTCTGTTTCTGCTGTTGCTTTGCTGTCGTGTAGTCCTTACAGACCTCTCTATCTCGCTCTCTTTCTCTCAGAGATAAAAAAAGACTCTTTAACTAGCTCAAAGGTTTATGGAGCCATTTTAATTTTTTCGCCACTGAGGAATCTGGGAATCGCAGTTTTCAGCTTGCATATTTACACTATTATAGGAATATGATGAGTAAAAGCTAAAGTAGCATTTAGACGTAGAAACTTCTGGAACCATACAAGCCTCAGTTGTGAAACATTCCCAGAGTCCCTTGTGCTTACTGTATGCATTGGGTGTATTTCATTGGCTTCCACCTAACCTGTTGACTTCAAGGACCCTGAAACTCACAGGATAAATAAACAACAACAACAACAAAAGATCACGGTAGTATTTCAGGACAATAAACGATTTTAAAGATTTCTAAAGAAATGAAAAGAAAAAATATTTCGCACTATAAATCTATTTTTATAGGTGTTTTGGAAATGCATGTTTACTAAGTTGGTTGATTGTTTGGTTTTACTTGATTCATTTCGGTCCAGAAGCTTTGTCAACGTTCCAGTGTTTTATAGTCTGTTTGACAACGGGAGGAGCAGCCTAAAGTCTTATGAACTGTCCAGGGCGACTCCCCCACATCAGGAAACAACTCTGTGTGGTCTCCGTGACGATTTGTTGTTCCTCTAAATCCCAGGTCATGAACTACATGTGTTTCTAAAAAGAGGGGTTGTGGGTATTGTAGGCAGAGAGGCCTGGTCAAGTTGCTGGAGAGCTGAGTGTCTCTATGGTGAGATTGATGCTAAAATAGACTTTAGTGTTTTCTACATAGCCAGGAGGAGCAGGCAGGGGGGGAGCTGGGGAGGGGGGGGGGGGGAGGCTGGGGCGGGGGGGGGGGGGGGGTGTTGAGCTCTCAAGACTAAACACTGTGGACCAGGAAATACACCCATGTGTTACACCCTCTCAGCTGCAGGGGGAGCTGTTCTTAATGTGTTCTGTGTTGTTGTCAAAATGATCGCTGGTGATTTTAAAAACTTCAAACTAATCTCAGCTGCTGTCCGATACATAGTGTTTAAAATTACAAATATGAATCGTCATTTCATTACTTGTGAAGAGTGTGTCTGTGTTTTTAACTATTTCTTGTACAATTATACAGATTCTTTTATGAGGAAACTTGGTGCCAAGTCGACGAATACGGGAGAGAGGGATTCTCTTAGTATCAATGTTAACAGTGTTATAAATTCTAAATACAAACAAATTAAAATATTAAAAAGAAGAAAAAAAACTATGGTACATTTCTATTTTATTTGTTTTGTTTTCATTTTTGAGAAGAAGAAGAAAAAAAACATAACTAACTGATGCTAACTTTGAGTGCCTGGCTTCTTTTTTTTAAGACATTTTTTTTCATTTACTATGAGTAATGCTGCAGATCAGACATAATTCATTTTACAACAGGGTTATTTTATACTTTTGTAGCTTTTCATCCGTTCAAAGAAACATGTCATACGTGGTTGTCTTTCTGTAACACGGTTTACCATCTTACAGGTGCCATATTCATAATAAAACCTCTCCTGGATTTGTTACTATCTGGCATCATTTCTTTGACATCCATCCCAATGAATGCTTCCACACATCAGTAAACTGCCCGTTTTCTTTTCTACCTTTTCTATTTTTCTTCTTTCTTTCTTTCTACCTGGCTGTTTGTGTCAGCGCCTAGAGGCTGGGCTGGTCGAGGTGGTTCCAGGTGGTTTCGTAGGGAGCGTGTCCTTGTCATGAGTTTGTACCTCACCTGTATTATCGTATCAGTCACATGACTGACGGTTTTGTAGAGTTGGGGGGGAGTGGAGGGGGTTGTGGTTCCACTCAGCTTCTTTCCTCAGTTCGATAACTTGTGTTACGGTTTGAATTTTTTACCGATTGCATCCTAGGTCAGATCAACATCCGTAACAGCTCATGCATTCCTGGATCAGAACACACACACACACACACACGCACACAAGACCATGAAACCATTTGAACCCAACAAGCAGGTCCCGTCAATAATACACTCTACCTACAGTGTTTTACACATAAAGTCGTGTTACTGATTACCTCAGAGTGACAATCACATCAACTTCACTGTGAACCCCACAGTAGCTTCCCACCACATTAGCTGGAGTTAGGAGCTGTCATCCACTGCAGAATGGCCACCGGCCTCCTCACTGGTCTTACTGTTGAACAGATTTGATGATTTCCTTTTTTTCCTACTGAATGTGATGAATTAATGACTAACCCCATCTGTAATAAAGCAGTACATGGTATGAGACATTCACAGGCTTGGAGTGATTATTACACCTGGCGACTCAGGTCCATGGCTGGCCGTGCTGAGGTCATTCTGCCTCTAACTTGGATCACGGAGGCTGTCAGCCCCGTGTGTGGTGATTGGTCATGTGGAGGAGATGCTAGGGATGGAGTGTGATGTCAGGACGATGAATCAAGCCAAGAGCAAAGTGACCTGATTCAGCGGTATGTTTCACTCCATCCCCATCTTCATCATTGTCTTCATCATAGTCTTCATCATAGTCTTCATCATAGTCTTCATCATTGTCTTCATCATAGTCTTCATCATACTCTTCATCATTGTCTTCATAATTGTCTTCATCATACTCTTCATCATTGTCTTCATCATAGTCTTCATCATTGTCTTCATCATTGTCTTCATCATTGTCTTCATCATAGTCTTCATCATTGTCTTCATCATAGTCTTCATCATTGTCTTCATCATAGTCTTCATCATACTCTTCATCATTGTCTTCATAATTGTCTTCATCATACTCTTCATCATTGTCTTCATCATAGTCTTCATCATTGTCTTCATCATTGTCTTCATCATTGTCTTCATCATTGTCTTCATCATTATCTCCCATAGATTCTAGAACAGACTGGTGTGGGAGAGAGATGGACAGCTGGAGGTGATGAGGCAGGTTCACTCTGTCTGCCTGCCCTACCCTCTGATCTATCTTTCATAGACCTCATTTAAAATAGACTGAAATATTTAAAATCAGCAAGCTAGTCTTGGAGGGCCTCTGCTCCCCATGACCTCTCCCCTTCCCTGCTCCTCCTCCTCTCCCCTTCCCTGCTCCTCTCCCCTCCCCTCCCCTCCCCTACTGCAGCTCCAAAGGGAACTGCTTAGAAGCGTTAGAGTGCCATCTAGTGGGAAAAAGTCCCAACAAGATTTATGTTTTCTCATTTATGTTGCTTTCATTTCGATTTATATGTAAGGTCCTATATGATTTTAACTATAGCCTGTAAAATATTTTACCTTAAATTAAATCCCAAAACATTGGTGAAATTTGTATTTATTAATCACATCAAGCAAACATTATTCTCATTCTCAACAGCAGCATTCCTCATCCGTCATCAGCTTTGCTGACCAGCATACGAGCTAAAACACAACTCGAATATTTCATTTATATACTTGACAAAATGAACTCTAATGAGCCATACATTCAGTTTCATGCAGTCACATCAAGGATATCAAAGCTGAGATGTGGGGACGCTTTCTCTGAGTTTTTTTATTTTTTATTCACAAATGTTTCAAAGACAGACTGGAAATCAGCTGTCTTTATACACAGTGTACTCTTAAGTAGGTAGTAAGCTTGGCAATCTTCATTCTTTGTGAGCTATAGAGTAAGATGTACTATTAAAGAGCATAGAACACTGACCGCAACACTAATAGCCCTAGTTCTTTTTTTTTACTGCACTGAAGAGCAAACATAACTACCACGTTTGAACAACTTCACCGCACACATTCTTATGAATGATTGTAAAATTCCACTCGCAAACAAGTTCACACCTCAAACACTTGTTATGGCCTGGCACCGAAAGAGCAGCAAATGATTCGGTGCAGATGGACTCCAAAACACACCACACGGCTGATAAATACCCTCCCATGGTGCCACAGGTTGGGACTTGCCAGCCTTCACACGAGTACAGTCCTCAAGACTGCAGGGTTTAGTCTAGTAGTTCACACCACAGCTACCACTCACTCCCTTTGCCACCACTTCCATACATAAACCTCGGCACCTTGACTCGCCATCAACCAAGTTTTAGAAAGCATGTGGGTGTGGGTTAGTAATCATGTCTCAGGGTTAGAAAATCAACCATGTCTCTTCGTTTCTTGTCCATTTAAGATCAGTGGAGAGACGCACGAGAGCAAACATGGCAGAGGGGTCAAAGGTCACAGAGCAGGCTGTGAAGACGAGACACCCAGACCAGCTGACCTCTTCAGACTGACAAGATGGTGGCAAAACATCCTCAGCTCAAGGCTCTCTGCTGTCCTGCTCGGTAGACGCTGAAACAAACACCACCGAGTATTTCAATTAGTGATAAAGATAAAATTCGCATACGATACACGTAGACATTCCTGTTTAGCACTGGCATACATGTAATGTTCAATCAGTTAATAAGCCCCACTGTGTGTACTTCAGTTGCATCACTAGAGGAAAAGTTCAAGTGAAGCAATCAGGAAGTATTCTGTAGTCAGGAAACCTACCAGTGAGATCTTTGAACTTCCTCTTGGCCTCAGCCCTTTCCTCTGAATCAAAATACCACACTGTAATGGCATACCTGGAGACAAAAGAAGATACACACTGAGCTACAGCCACACTCAAACACTCATACGTCCAATGTATTTTTAACTAGCAAAAAGATTCAGACCTCGTGGAGAAGGAGGGCTGAACCTCATGGGGATTCCTTCTGTCCGACCAGAAGAAAAGCAGACGGTCAAACAGAGGTTCGATGTCCGCCACGTACGACTTTCCTTCCGGAAAGATCCGAAGAATTCCCCCATGCTCCTGGAAGATAAAACACCAAACATGTTCACCTCAGTCCTGAGAATAAGATGCTTAGAACTCAAATGCTCTGAAGAAAAAGTACTTAAGTACCTCACACACTTTCAAAGAACATGAACTTCAAACACTGAAAATCATGTTTCTATAGGGGGCATATTTCTGTAATATCTCCATGTGTAACATAAACACCTTATTGGGACACTTCCACGTAGTACTTAATGGTAGTTTTATGTTATTATTAAACCACTACACACGACATATCATATTATATAATACTATTATAATAATTATATAATACTACATGTAATATTATATATTTAATACATTATGGTATAATCACACAGTATTTTAGTAATACTACATTTTGTATTGCATTATAAAGCTATTACATAGAATTATTAATCCTAACTCTAATGGGTTGTTAGGTGGATAGGTGAAATCCATCCGTAGCCAACATGTTTGAATAGAGTGATATACAGCAATGTAGTGACAAACTAAAACGGTTTCCAAGATGTCCACTATACCTTGGCATTCCAGTTCTTGTTCAGGTAGTAGATACAGGTGACACATCTCCCGTCAGCGTTAGGGTTGTCCACATGCTTCACATACCCTGTCCCGTTGCCTGGGTAACATGCTACCATCGCCTGGAACACACAAACACGATACCCTTTTACAATTCTCCATTACGTTACATAATGTTCACAAATCAAGATCTACTTCGCTGAGACTGGGGTGAAGGCCCCAACACATTTGTTATGTGTGGTGGGTGTGTAACGTGCCTGGATGTGTTTTGTGTGTGTGGTGGGTGTATAATGTGTCTATATGTATGTTGTGTGTGTGGTGGGTGTGTAACGTGCCTGGATGTGTGTTGTGGTTTTGGCCTACGTGCACCAAGGCAGTCAGCAGTTAGTTAGTGATAAGAAAGCCATAATGTCTTCAAAGCTGCGGTAATGAGACCAGCCTGGGGTCAGGAGCCAAACCCAAACCACAGCTCCCATCCACTAACAGCACAAGACCTTTCAAGCCCTCGCAACCGCCTGCTCATTACAGCTTGTTCCAGTAATAGATCCTACCTACATGTTCTGGACTGGTCAGAGCACCAGATCTTATTAGTTAGCTGTAACCACCTGACAAATCTGGGATGGGGATTTCCTTGAGTCAAAGTGTGAGTGTGTTTCCTCTGCAAACGCCGTGGAGGTCAATTATCTTCCAGTGCGAACACACTTGACTCTGCTTTCTCACATGAGCAATACACGCAAACACCATTCCACATACACGCATCCAAAATCAAACCATGAACCAAACCTCTTTCTGAGTCGGTCAGTTGTTTTTAATTTATGATGCCCAGAGATGGGAAGTTGAATCCTTGGCTTACTTACTTACGTACTTAAGAATATATTTTTCTGTATGAGTACTTTACTTCACATTTTATTTTTCCGCCACATTTTTACTCTCATTCCTTAAATTATTTACACAAATAGCTGTACTTTCCACTTCTTACACTTTCAAACCAAGCTTGTTACTTTAGCTTTGATCTGTATTCGGTAGCATTGACACTGATATCACAGTGTTTATGAGTTATTTTCATCAGTCTATCATTACACTGACTTCATTGTTGAGGACTTTTGGTATCAGTAGGGGGTCAGAGTCTTTTTAAAAGTAGCTTATCTGTTCTACTTGAGTGAAGGATGCATGTTCTGTTGCCATCTGTGATGATGTCACAGTCCTACAACTGTGTTATCTGATAAGGGACTGCTTTGTTTATGCAGCCTATCTGTGCTGTGAGACACATGCATGTTTAGAGACAGAACACTATAGGCTGGAGTGTTTACTAAGCTCACCAGGAGCACGTACACATGTACCCATGTGAAAGGAGAGGCTTGAAATAGGCTCCTTTGTGTTTTATTTATGAAAGACAATTGGGATTTGTTGTTGGGACGCTTGTTGTTGATTATATAAAAATAATCATGCAAATGAATGGGTCTTTAATAGGCTTCCACAGAGCTTGATAATAACCCATGCATTAGAGTCAGATGTGCTGGAGCAGGGAAACATCTAACACTTTCAGGACAGTAGCCCTTGAGGAACAGCATCTGACACGTGTTCTACTCTATGACAGTTGTTTCAACACGCTGCATCACTTACTGGGGATTGCATTGCTTCGTAACAATGGTCAGAGTAATATATCTACATTGCGTGGGTCTGTGTGTTTATGTCTGATGAAAATCGAACGATTGTGTTCGCGTTTTCCGGAATCAGACGAGCGAGAAGGCGAAGGGGAAGTCCTCCTAACCTTGTGAGGGGGGCTGGCTGCTAGCCAGCAGGCTGAAGGTTTAATGGCAGTGCTACGTGTGGTGCGTGAGCCAGCAGTCTGCAGGGTGGTCAGGGTTAGGTCCAGTCAACAACGCTAAAATGACCTTTTCATTTATAAAAAATTAAAAAGTTTACATGAAACACTATTTTCACATGAATATGAGATGGCCTGAGTTAAATTTGGCAATGCATCATGTTGGCCTGTTTATTTTGTTTATATCACCAAATAACGTCTCGCGATGACAAACTGATTTTCCTAACCAACATCATCATGTTTAGTTCCTATTGATTTGTGATTGAGCACTGGGGACAGTCTTATCTGACTATTTACAACAAGGGACTGTGTGAACAGAAGACCCGCCGTGAGGTGCGTGCGTGTGCGAGTTTAAGGGAGTTTATCTGTGCTCGCGTGCGTGCTAAAGGTGGGCGTTCCCCTTCCTCTGTCCAGCTTCCTCGCGTCCACAGCCAAAAGTCCCTGTACAGGCGTCACGTACAACCCTCACACATCTGCGGTAGTTATTACTCATAAACGTCCCCATCATACACGTTCAAAGAGAGCAGGAAGTATCTGGATGGGTGTTTCCTTATAGTGTGTCTTTGTTTTATGCATGCAAAGTATTGTCCCAGTCATGCAAAGTCTCTCATGTTCACTGAACCTGCAGGATCATGACCCTGCTGCTGGGTACAGGCCTGCAGACCCAAAACAAACAAGTTGGCCCCTTGGAGGAACCAATACAAAAAGGCCTGCATGTGTAGAATTTCCAAACACATATCTCACACTAAGACACTGAAACGTTTTAGGATTAACCTTGTTTTATGAATTAAACCACCGTCAGTGATCGTTTGCCAGTTTTTAGTTTCCTCTTACCTTGGAACGCTCCCGAATAACGCTTTTCCCAAGTCGACCGATGCACAGATAAATTAATTTATCGATCAGCGTCAATAAAACATGGATAGCCTCGCAGCCCCTCTCAGCTCCGCTGACCCAGGATATTTGATCACCCCTAATGTTTCTCCTGGAGATGCCGTAACTTCGACCGGCTAACTGTCCGTCGTGCAGCGCTCCAGATCGGTGCATTTCTTTCACTTGATGCAACACAAAATCTCCAACCATTTCTCCGAGAAAGTTGTCAACGTAGAAGAATCCCTGATCCAGCAGAGACGGGACTATCTGTTCCAGGGCTAATCGCTCCAGTTCTGTGTCCATCATGTTTTGAAGAAGGGGCATTATTAATGCTGTAACCGTAACCTTTCTCGCTACTTTAAAATCAAGATATTATACAATGTGTGTCTAACGATAGCTTCGAACGACGTTTACAAAAGTAACGGACTGACACTTTTAGCCTGAGAGGGTTATTGAACCCTTCTTCTAGAAACGATCAACGTTTGTCAACCACAGAGCAGACAGCACCTGTACTAATGGGTGAGATGTGACTGAGCATTAGGGGCGGGGTGTGAAGAACTCAGAATTCAAGTAGCCTCATAAGGGACCCAGCTACCATTTATTAGTGCATTTAATACGAAGGTACTTCCATAATACAAACTGTTATGTTCGTTCCTTATTACAAACCGATAGACGTATCACCTGACCTATCAGATCCAATCAACACACAAACAAGGGTTAAAATACTGTATATAGCGTATAGTTTTACATTTAAATCTAGACTCGCATATAAAACGCGAAGTAGGCCTATATGTTTAATAGGCCTAAATCGTTCTATTTTAGCCAGACCACCCAACTTTTTTCTTTTCGTTCCAATTCCAATCTTTTTTCGTATCCAATTCCATATATGTTGGCCATTAGATGTGATTTGCCAAGAAGGAACATCGGCGAGTGCTACTAGGCGTTTCCTCCGCCATTGAGGATTTCACGAGCAGCATGTAGCGCTCGCTCGCAGCCTCGCCGCACGTGCTCCCCGGCGCGAAGCAGCGCTGTCATGGCAACGAGCCACAGAGATCCCCCAAAATTCGCACCAGAAAAGAGGAACGAGCGCTTGCCTATAAGTGGACAGATTATTATCGTCAAGGTATTTTTGCTATCATCACCAGAAGAAGAAAAAAGAAATATAAGAAATAAAGTGAAGAAATGGCAATAAATATCTTGATAATATTAACAATAAGCCAAAGCCTGATAATAATAATTTTGTTGTTTTAACAACAATTCGCTCACATCAGTTAAATTAAATATATCGTATTCTTCTAAATAGTTTTTCATAGCCTAATCATTAAAGAAAGCATTTATTTGTCTTCTTTTTTTAATACCGTTATTGTCGACCTAGATTTAGTCTCTAATAACAAGGACATGCAGACAATAGTCGATAATATAGACAATCATTTGTACATAGGCCAATAGTAACTATTTGAATTGGTAGAATTATTCAAACATGCCAACAATTGCCAACAATGCAAAATATTCTCTACAATGGGCAAAAGGTAGGCCAACATAACAGGTTAGATTTGAGAAATAAAACTAAATCAAGTAAACATACAGTACCAACCTTGTGTCTCCCTCGGATTTTGTACTGCCCCAGTTTGCCGTCAGCGTATGTAATAAGTTTGTCCATCCTTGTGAGTAAAAAGCCGATGTTTTCACAACCCTTTTCATTCCCTTCTACCCAAGCAATTTGATCACCTCGAATGTTCTTGCTTTCCCCAAAATGTCCACATGCCAACTCTCCGTTTTTCATTTGGCCCCCTTGGTGGATATGTTTAACTTCTTGGAGGACTCGATCTCCAATTTTATTCCCGAGGAAATGATCCACGATGCAAAGACCGTAAGAGTTCATAGAGGGGACGATATACTGTAATACTAATTTATGGGTGTTCAAGCGCTTGTGTTCATTCGACTTGCGCCTGTTACTGCGGGGTCTTCGGGAATCGACCCTGCTCGCCTGGTCTTCATCAACAGTCATTTCACTTCTACTTACTTCCAAACACCTGCTTTCACCCTGACATTGGTTCATTTTTTAGATTTTCGCAGATTTATTTTCTCAGTATCGTTTGGGGGGGGGGGGGTTTAACTTCAAGCACCGTCGCAGAAAGCCCAGTTCGAAGGAGGTTTTCGCTTGTGTAACTTTACTGTGCCATGTTGCACCTTTATTAGGGGAGAGCCGCGTGCAATGTGCACGGGAACGCGCTTTCTGCGCGGACTACCAACGATTCGCTGGCTGAGAAACTGACCAACTGAACTTGACTTGAATTTGACCTGTGAAACAAATCTTCTATAAGATCCAGAGGCAAATAGATAACGTAGTCGTAAGACTACCCTCAGAGAACGTTAAAACCAAACCGAACATTATCAAACGCAATTAGGCACTACCATGTGGGTGTCAATTATCCAAAATACTATGTAACTACAAAATATAGCAGCAGCATCCGTCAAGACCCATAGTTATGTTGGATACGGTAAGGTTAATTGTAGTAAATTAATCACAATCACAATTCATCACAATGAATCATCAAGAAGCAGAAAAGCCAGATGAGACTGACATGAAATTGAAATCAGATCCCGCAGCTGCGTGTCAGTATGTAATATATCATTTCTCAGAATAAACGTGATGATTATGAACCCTCATGACTCAGTGTTCCCAGAGCGCTGTGCCAGTCCTAGCACGTGCCCAGGTGTTGGTGCTGCTGTGCAGACAGGTGATGTATTACTACTTCCTCTTCACCTCCTGGCCCAGAGTCACAACCTTACTCCGAAGGTAATATTGTTTACCTGAAAACGTTTCAAGCAAGACCGAAAACTAGAACTCTGGTCCCCATAAATAAATGTCAGTGGTGAATCCCCTCCAGAACAGTGTCTGTGCATCCATCATTAGGCTTTGTTCACTAAGAAAATTTAGACAGTATGTCTATGGGAAATGTGTTCTTTAGAACCCATACAATTTCTCTTGTGCAAATGTTATGTTTTGGTAACCACCAGGCAACTGCAACTGCTTAAATGTCTGTAATCAAACTGGCAGATATTCAGGCATCTTATTCTAATTAGATTACTGGCTGAACATTCTTTGGTGCTGTTTTACCCTGTAAGTCCAAACTCCAGGCAACAGCTGTGTGTGTACGTGAGAAAATCCTCATCCACAGGTTTAAAAAGTAACCAGCTGCTATTTTAATTTTGAGCCGGTGCCAGCATGAGTATGAATATGTTAAGGCTTGAGGGGACATATGGCTCAGTGTCATTGGCTCCTGTCAAGCCAGCCCCACCCTCTGCTCTTTGACAGACAACTTTGTGGCACCCTCAAGTGTCCCACTAACATAGAACAGTATCCTATAAGCCAACCCTTAATTTATGACAATTCACATATTACCTTATGTCTCTTTCTGGGCATGTGAGAAGATAATCTGTACTGGCCTAATGTGATATTTGTTATGATATCAGCAGGGTAACAAGACATGCGTTATATTAACTACAACCATTCTCCATTCATCTCAAACCCTTGCAACACTATCATTAGCAACAACAAAAAAATGAAGCAAGTTGAAGAGCAAGAAAGCACAAGAACATTTTTAATCAAACATTCATCGCATTAAACACCATCAGAATTTTTTTTATGTTGGAGACAATCGTAAAAATAAATGTTGCATATTTTTGGTCAATGATAGCTGACATTACATTGTATTCAAAGATATATTTTAACAGGTAATTTTACAGACGCTCCCACAACACAGCACTTGGGTCTGAGATGGTGCTTGGTTGTGAAACTAATTGGTTAGTTGTTGTAGGCATATATATATATATATATATATATTTACTATAAAAATGTACAGATATAGAATGTAGGCCATTTATGAAATAAAAAAGTATACATTTCACAAGATGTGCAAATAGGCCCCAACCCATCACATTGTTTACCATGCATTAAGACAATAATGGTTTTAATGTCCTATAAGATCATACTTTCCATATCTCCAATTGCAACCCCTCTTCCACATGTTCTAGAACACTGTTCGATCCCAGGGAATGTATTGGTGCACCTGTTCTTGCTTTATGCCACAGATGTATGGAAAGAGTTGGACAGCCAGCCAACCAGCCAGCCAAGGGCTGGAAAGCTTTAGATCAGGGCAGAGTGGGCATTGGTCACTGGATCATTTTAAAGTAGTGCAGGATAGCCATGATGTGCTGAGGCATAAACACATAGCCAGTGTAGACTGCCATGCCTGCAACGGAGATCAGCAGCGAATCTGACCAACAGTTAAGGGAAAAGGGTTGCAGAGATTCCTTCATGTTGGGCTGGTGACCTCCTCCCAAGGTTCCTATGTTAAGTGTGTGTGCCAAGTCGGAAACATTTTAGTTACGTCAGTCACCTGCTAGCCGAAACTAATCTAGAGATAATGTTGACATGACACTCCTTCAGAGGGAACACATTGAGTATCGCTACCCTGCCAGTAAGTTATGAACCTAACGTTAGTAAATCATCCTAGCTGGAACCCATCTACCCATCTTGCCCTGTCAGTCGAACCAACACTTAATAGATTTAATTGGAAAACATGACCAAACTGACATCTGGCGCAAGGAACTTAGCTCTTCCATGGCAAACTATCCCTGTATCGTCACAGATATGGCTGCCTAGCTAGCCTACCTACATGAAGCCTAAAATAAAACCGTTTTCGAGCAAAAAAGGATACTGAAGATCGTCCTCTCCCATGGCTCCAGCATATATAAAGCCGTGACTAGAATGTACTGATAGTAGAACCAAGATAGTTGCTTCCAGACGTCCCCAAACGTCATGTTTTCCACCTTAAAATGTTTTCTTTCCCCTTTGAAAACCGTGGATCGTTTCCTGGTGGCGACGATGACGTCACACCATCAGGTTTTTATACAGCCAATCACGCATGGATCTATAAAGAATCACGACACAGGAAGTGCAGCGGAAAAGGTGCATTCCTATTCCTGCCTTGAAAGAATAGTTTGTCAAAATAAAGGCCTTTGAGATAAACCATGAAACTTGTAAAGTCTAACTTATAAAGTCTAACTTATATCAAATTGATTTCCCTGAATGTATAATTTAAATGTGTAAATTATGTTCATAAATTATTTTTAAAAATCCAAACACAATCAAAACATTGTTTGCAAAAATTAATTCACTAGTAACGATTGTAATTTTAAAAATGAAATGTTAATATGTACAAAATGGCCTAATATTTCAGGCAACAACTACACTTCAGAAAAAATAGTTATTAAAACAGTATGTCCAAAATAGGCCCTTACGCCAAACTAAATAAAATTCTGAAAATGTTATAAAAAAGCCTGCCCCCATTTCCACCAAGTGTATACATGCTATCTGCACAGGCCTGTCAACCACCAACACTGTAAACAATGTAAATCCAGGCAACATAATTTCAGAATGTGAGCCCAAAAATCTACCACAGACAGAGGATGGATTTATCTAAGGTTTCAGGGCAATACTTGTCTAGATTTAGGCAGACAGGGTTGATAGGCTCCTATTGGGCAAGGAAACAAAGTCTCATCAGAACACCTGGTCCTCTTTAGCAGTGGCTGGCCAGGATGTTGAAAAAGTGGTAGACCTCGTCTTTATCAAACACAGCCACTTCTGTAGAGCACTCTGTACACTGGACAGGGTAGTACACCTCCTCTCCATCCATTCCTCTGGGGCCCAACTGTTGCTGTTCTGTTGTTGTTGTTGCTGCTTCTGCTTCTTCTTGTCCTCTCCTCCTCTTCCTGTTCTTCCGCTTCCTCTCATTTTGTGCTTTGTACCTCAGCACTTCCTCTTTGTTCACAGAGCAGTTCATAACAAACATGGCCCTGTACTGCGTTCTGTATTTATCGTGTCTGTGGACAAAAACGCAACAACAGAAAATATTTAGACAATCGAGATCTATGCCTGCGCAAGACGACCCCTACAGTTGTACAGTAATACTTTGGTACTAATCAGGAGTGGATGGTGTTAGGTGGTGGGAGGATCTTACCTCTGACAGTCCAGACAGAGAGTGGTCATGCAAGCTGGGCAGTTAAGGACAGCATCACTGCTGGGTAGAGTGTTGGACTTCTGACCTCTGGGGCCAAACACTCGCTGCCGTCTCCTGTCACTGCCATACCTAGATATGAAGGTAAACACATGTCAATTAACCAAAACTCACCTGACTTCAACATTCCTTTCAAGGCAAGGAGTGAATTAAGGAAGACAAGTAGGGACACAAGGAGTGCATAAACACATTTTAAAAAGCATGAGCATTCATTCCATAGCCTCTCTGACCATAACAATAGGGCTTCTAATGGCGCTTTTCCACTGCAAATGTAGCACGACTCTACTCGGTTTGTAGTAAACACGGGTGGTTTTCCACCGCAAATTGCAGTACTTCCTGGTCGTCGGCGAAAGGGGCGTGACGTAGGCCGTGACGTATTTTTGTACGCGACGTAAATAACACCAACGCAACCCACAAGTGGACAGAACCCACGTTATAATTTTAGCCATGTTGACGATTTTGTAAATTATCTGACTTTTAAAAAGCTTGTAGACTGTTGGTGTAATGGACTGTATCTGATAGTAATAAGTATTAGCTGCGGCGCTGTTGCTTTAAGTCGCTCTCGTGACTTCGTCACACTTTCTGGCCAATCAATGGCCGGCCATCTGCCGACGTCACCTTTTAGCTCGACTTAAGATCACCTGGTACCTAGAGCGAGAAGGTACCAAAAAAGTACCCGCTAGCAGGTACCAGGTACCATGGAACTGCGGTGGAAACGCCAAAAATGCGAGGCGAGGCGAGCTGATTTCATGCGGTGGAAAAGCGCCATAACTGTTGAACATGTTGGTAAACAGGGTGGGAGAAGGGTTGATGTTTACCCCCTCCTTTTGGCATCCACCCAAGCCTGGTCTCTGTCATCCTCATCTGGGTCATATAACAGCTCATCATTGGTGGGGATGGTCCGTTGCTTCCGCCTTCGACCTGTTGAACTACCTGTATGGGGAGAAAAATGATTAGAAGCCTGTCATGCAAGCACATGTATGCAGATTTTCTGGAAGACATATTTCCCACTTGAAAATTAAATGTCACCAGGGTTTTGACCCATATGGGTCATTTACATTTATATTTATTCATTTAGCAGACGCTTTTATCCAAAGCGACTTACAGTAAGTACAGGGACCATCTTCCCTGAGGCAAGTAGGGTGAAGTGCCTTGCCCAAGGACACAAAGTCATATAGACACAGCGGGGGCTCGATCTCACAACCTTCCGATCATGAGGCCAACGCCTTAACCCGTTGAGCCATCTGACCCATGAGCCTGTCATGAATGTTAGCACCAACTCTTACTTGGAGCGTCTTCCTCCTCCTCCTCAGAATCTGTATCAAAGTAGATCGGGTCATACACCGCTGGCAACGCTGGAGTAGCAGCATTGCCATTGGTCCCTGAACTGTCTGCTGTTGAATAAACAGGTACACATTATTAATACAACTACACTCTTCACATCTAGAGATCGCCTCAACAAAGACATATCATAGTTTTGTTGATTAAACAGCAGTTACTACTCCAATCATACACACCTGGTGCTGCAGGTGCCCAGGTGCCTTCCATAGTCTTGATGGTGGAGCTGAGCTCGGCCTCCATCTCCTTTTCAAACTCATCCCCGCTGGAAGACTCGCTTTCTCCCGTGAGGTACTCTCTGATCAGCTTCCTCTTTTGGTCCGCTGTCCCGTTCAGAAGCACTTCCAACTCATCCTCCGAACTGCAGGGGAAGCACATGTTGTCAGACAGGCTAACCAGCACGCAATGTTAGCTAGGGATGCTATCAAACAATGTTTAAGTAGCAAACTCTAGCCATAAGGGGAATAATACAGAAAAGCTAACTGTAAAGGTATAAAAGTCCATACGACTATAAACGTTATCTCAGGATAGTGAGACTGATTATGCTTGTTTACATATCTACTTATTTCGCTGGCTAGCTAACGACGTGGTGTAAGCACAAAAATATACAATATAAATATAAATTACTACCTGTCCTCGGCTCTCTCCTCGTCACTCGGTTCCTCTATTTCATAGGAATCATATTCCTGTGGTTTGTTTAATCTATTCATTTCTAAAACGCCAAAACGAACCCAAACTTAGAATACTGACTGCAATGTGAACACAACCTGGAAGTTGTTCTAGTTTCACGAAGTTCTTCCGGTTTTGTGGCACCAGATGCACCCATGGATGTATAATGGATGCACCCCTCGACGAGAGCGCCACCCCCTTGAAACAAATAGTGAAGGATTTCGTCTTGCTATTGCAAGGGGGAGATGTTGAGAATTACATCTGTTATTTACACGAATTACTAACAACTAGTAATTCAAGCAATTCATCCAAGTAATTCAATTATTATTTAATTGAATAACAAAAATTGTATTAAGTGGGATATCTGTCTCACCTCCGAGGGGATGCTTCTGGTGGCAGAACACCGGCGAAGGATTTTCACAATAAGTGAAGTGTTGATCGGTTGTGACCGGAGCGGCTGGGATTCAAATAGCATAACACTAAAAACCCTTCGACTCTCAATGCTTTAAGAAGAATTATGCACGGGAATGTTTTTTTTCTGTGTGAAAAGTGGGCATCGTTTTTTATTGACCGCTTCCATCCCTAAACCCAGACTCGTTCTTTACATCATGGCAAGATGCTGGAAGGTGATAAATTAGAGTACAACTAATCATACATCAAAACATCTGTTTACATCAACTGAAAGTGTAGGTGCCTGGCGGTAAACAGTTTCATATGCTAGTCATTTCAGAATAATCTTTATTATCATTATTTCATTATCATTACCATTTATTTCAGCATTTCTCCATCTTAATAAATGGAAGCTTTGGTCACATAGAGTGAAAAAACATTCATTTACAGTGCACTTAAAATTAAAATAAATGGGGAAAGAAAAACATGTATCCATTTATGTGTTTTCTTTACAATACTTGATTGGATTCATCTACATTAAGGCAAATGTACTGAAGCATTATTTGTCTGGAATGAAAGAAAGAAAAAAAACAGAATATGTATAAAATTAAACAAGAGAAAATAAAAAGTGTTAGTTATTTAGGATGTTCATTAGCAGTACATCAAAAACTAATACATGTACAAGGCTTGTTTTTAGTGACAATACACTTTAATAATTGTAACAATCAGCTCAGTTTCAACAAAGTAACTGAGCAGCATCACAGGAAAAAAAGGTTTACTGACACCAACAGCCTTCAACAATAAGCAACTGAAAAATGATAACAATGATAAACCAATCTGACAAAGACATGACACGGACAGGTGATATAGGGTTGGGGTAACTACACAACCCCTCATGGACATCCATGTTTGGTAGTTAAACAATAAAATAAAAAATGTAGTAGATGTGAGTAGACTTTCTAGGTTGTTGTGCTGTGTGGACGTAGCAGTCCTCCCGTATCACACGGTGCCTTTCTCTGTTACAGTGGGGGTGGTGGAGGCAGAAGAAGACAAGAGAGGGCAGAAGAACAGAGGGGAGGAGAAAGGGAGGATAGGATGGTGTCTCCCTGGTAGTGATGAGGACAACAGACAACAGACGGAAAACAAACTGATCCCTAGAATCGGATCTGCCTGCTCTGCTGCCTTCCAAGAGAAGACCAGACACAAACGGAGAAAGCCCTGTACAGTTGAACCTCCGGTTTGGAGACTTAGGTGTCGCCCTTTAACACCCCGAGGCAGCTTTGCAACAGCTGTAGATTACCCTGCAGAGGAACAAGTAGAGAGTGAGACTCAAAGGTTAAAACCAACAAATATTTAAAGCACACCTAGGCCTCAGGGATGGAACGATACATTATATGGAATGTGTTCTTCAGTTTCTAGATTTAATTGTACAACTCCCTTTACCTTGTACGTTTGTTAACTCTCCTAAATTTGACAGTCATACAAATAAAAAGCACATTAGCTCTGCACTGAGGAAGGGGAAGCAACCATTTAAAATGAAGTTCACCTTTGCATGTTTGAGTTCCAGCTCGGCCAGTTCCACCAAGTTCTTTCTAAAGGCAGCTACTCGTCTCGTCTTGAAGTCTATGAGCTCTGAGATCAAAACAAAGGATTTAGACAAGAAAAACACAGTCATTATCAAGGTGGAGAGCCCCTTATGGACTCAGGATCAGGAATAGTAAACCTCAAAACCTTCATCAAGATCCCTGACAGTTGAGAACTGAAGAGTACCTTGCTTGGCTGACTCTGATATCTTCTCAAACTTCTGGCAGCAGACCTGTTGGCTGGTCTCAGCCTGTAGAACCTCCTTGTTCTTAGCTCTGGCTTTGTCCAGGGCCTTGTTAGCGTTCTCATAGTCCACCAGTGCTCGTCCTCGTCTGTACAATAGATCCTGTAGCAAACAGAAAACAAAACGAACACATTTCTTTGCGTGGGCAATCCATCCAATGCATACTGTGATGTGGAATCATAAAAAAGACTGTTGTGTATACTTTGGTAAAGTATGGTATTTCTGTTAACGTAGCAAACAGTATATTTCGCAAAGCACGTTTGAACAGCTTGCAACAGCGAGACCGTGTCTAATGTGTGCAAAGGTACAGTTAGCCATGCAATATAACTTTTACCAAGTTATCAGTGCTTCGGTGTGTAAAACTTTCTGACCAGTAAAATGCACTGATGGATTATCAAGCCCACCAAGCATGGGAGGGGGCATAACGGGGTCTAATTTGATCTCATGTCACACACAACTCAAAGCCAAATGTGAACCCAAAACCGAGCAAGGTGAAACTACAGTTCTGTAGCTAAGTACCTTGGCAGCTTGAGACTCCCTGAGGTAGTACTTCAGTAAGTCTGCCAGTTTCAGGTCCTCATCTGCAGCCACCCGAGCTTCGATTTTCTACAGATGAAAGATGAAAATCCCACTTCAGGCAATATTAAGCAGAATATCATGGGTTAGACCTCTGGTGAGCCAAGACAGACTTGAATCTTTCAAAACCCCTGATGCAACATCTTGTTCAGAATCTCAAAGATAACCAACTGGGAACTTGAAATTTCTTCATATCTTGCATCATCAAAGCCTGATAAGGTTGTTGAATTTGAAGTACATCCTTCCCTGAATTTTATCAAACTGCATAACTAAACTCTCATTCATTACTTACCCTTGTTTTCTCAAAAAGCTCAGATACTTTCAGGAAGAATCTGCAAAACAGCGGTTCACATTTTGAATTGCTAGTAAGAACCACCAGTAAACGGTGTGTGAGAAACATCAAGTGGTTAGCTGGTTTCATACTTGCACACATCAGTGGAGTCCTGGGTTCCTAGCGTGTACAGTGTGGATGCAATTCTATTGATATCATCTGCAGCATCTGAAATAGAATACCCACAAGCACACCTTGTAGCTCCTGTTAGGTACGAACATCAGCTACACAGAGCTCCAAAGGCACACATATGAACACAAAAACACACAATGCACTAACATAGTTCCATATTTGACAAGTGCGCTGGTACATTCAATAAAGTTCAAGAATGATCAGCGACGAATAATTTAGCAAGACGTTGTCACCGATATTTAAGGCCGTATCATGTTTTAATGTTGTGGAAAGTGCTGATAATCCGTAAACACATGAGCTCCAATCAGGAGGAAGAGACAGGATGGAGCAGCACTGGACCCCAGGGAATGACGGGCGGCTGGACAAATGTCAAGCTAGTGATCACCACACACTGTATCCATGATCTGCTGCAAGTAGTCTACTTGAGCAACGGTCTTAAGGAGTTCAGATGACAAGAGTGATTCTTCAGCACTCTGCTGGACAGAGTTCCATCAATGAATCTCAATCAATCACAAAACCAATCAGCCGTATATAACTGGTCTAACAACTTCTCTAATTGGACAGCGTGTGCTTTGAGTGAAGTTTACTGATGAACAGAGGCTAAGATTGAGTCGACCGTCATTCCCAACAATTCAACTGACCAGACTAAAGTAATTATTCAACTCACCCATTTCCACATTTGTCAGCGAATTAATATGAAACAAAGAGTAGACGTAAAATACAACGCACAGCACAGGGACAAACAAGACAGCCGTTTCCACTGACATTAAAGCATGATACCAGACCGCAACAGCCTGTAGGCCCACAGCTTGTTCAACACCTCAACAACACAAGGGCCCTTCTCATAGCCCTATTACCCTACCCCATTTTGTATCTTCATTAGATGAAGCTGATACTTATTAGAGTTGTAGTTGCCAGGATGTTGACAGTCTGAGGGACAATCCAGATCCGAATCCAGATCTTGGTACCTTATGAAACCACCCCACTAACTGTGTCATAAAAGGCCTTACCTACCAGGACTCAGAAAAATACATGTGGGAGACTTACTTTTGTGAGACCTGATCATTCTATCAGATTTGGCGGAGGCATCTTTGACACGATTATGGTATTCTAAAAGGAATGTCTTCTCATGCTCAAAGAAATCATCTACATCCTGAAACCAAAAAGACAAACATGTTAACTCTTCACACTAAAGGTCAACATCATCAAACCCATTTGGGGGAGAGACAGAACTGAAATCTAGAAATAAAAAAACAATGAAGAGCTGTGATTAGTCTGAACAAATAGGCTGAACCTCCTGTGAGTCTCACCTTAACCCCTGCCACCAACACTCCATCTGCTGATTTCACTACGTTCTTGAAGAAGTCCTCCAGCTTCTCCTTCTTGTTCTTGCCACGTACGCTCAGCTGTAAGGGCAGATACATTTTAATCACTTAGCTGACGCTCTTATCCAGAGCGACTTATAGCAAGTACAGGGACCATGGCTGAGCCACCTGACTCCCCTGACTCTGAGGGGAGAGGTCAGCCAAAGTGAAAACAAGCGGCCCGACAGAATCAGACCTGCAACATCGACAGCTGATCCTGAATCAACAGCAGCTGTGCCAAGTAAAGGTCGAGCTGTATTCAAGTACTTAAGTAAGGTAGGAAAGTATTCTTCTCAATTGTTTCCAACATTAGCATTGTACTGAACTGAGTTGGTGACATTGAGCCACACTTTCCAAACAGGCTACATGACAGTTAGTTTTAATAATTTCCTGTCCCTTACGTCCTGGTTGTACTCTAGAAAGACGTGAAAGTTCAGGTCTTTCCTCAGGACAGGATGTGCGGCAACACGACACAGGAAGACTTCATGCATCGCCACAGTCTTCTTGAAGATGGCCAGGTACTCCCTGAAACACAAGCACACAAACCCATGCAGACACATGCAGACACACACACACACACAAATTGTGTTTATAACCAATAGTGTTCTATTCTCCCACAACAATCGTGTGGGGGAACCACAGCAGCCGTATAGGCATGTCACAATGCAAAACATTTTCTTTTAACGTATGCACTTCAGTGCTATGAAGGATATGAGTACATTATAAAATATTAAAGCATTCCAAATATTCCAGTATTCCATACATGTAATCCAGTAATCATGCATCGATTACTCACGCCTCTAATTCCTGCTTCATTTTAGTGAACTCTTCCTTGGTCATGGAGCCCTCTCCCTCACCCAGCTTCTGAAGCTTCTCCCTGGAGGCATCAAAGTCAGGCCTGGGGGGAGCTGGGGGGATCTGCAGGACAGAACCAGACACCTCTGGTTGATGTACATTTACCCTTTTACTTTCCATGTGTCAAACCTATCTGTCATTACTTACAATGTAGCCGGCGTATTCCTCATTCTCCACAAAGGAGTCGTGCAGCCAGATGAACTCCTCATGCTGTCGAACCACAGAGAACTCGTTCTGTTTGAAGTTAGGGAGGGTGCTCTAATGGACACGACAAAGGCTAGTTAGCCATGGCCATTATAAAACCACAAGGCCATTATAATAAGCCAATACAAAACCACAACAAAAGCTGTCAAGGCCAAACGCTCTGCAAAATGACTGACCAAATACCATAACAAAGTTATTGTAAAGGAAAGTTGTGTTTACGGCCACATTCCATCACTTGATTTTGGACAGAAATGACAGTTGACTGTTCACAACGACAGTTGTGAAATGACCAAACAGCATGACAGTCATCCTTAGTGACAATCCTAAGATAATTATTAACCCTCATTCAGTAACTGAGTTAACTACACATGGTCATTGTCACCTAAATATGCAATTGTGACCGTATATTGTATCATAAAACAAGCAGCTGTAACACAAATGATGAAATACTGAGTTTTTTTATTTAGCTTGTCACATTGTAAACCCATTCTCTCCCAATTGCAAAAATAAACATGTCCAAATCAATTAAGTGTGAGCTATGAAATAACCCAAGGAAGTTTGTTCTGTTGAAGGTCTTACCTTTGTGTGAACAGTGAACTTCACCTTGTCCCGTTCACTCAAGGCATCAGAAATATCCACCTGAAGCGTGGCATCCGTTTGGAGATCCACATTTACTGCTCGAGGCTGAAAAGGTAAGATGGTAATCAGGTTCAAATGAACTCTTCATATAACAGAGCTTTAATCAGGCCATTATGGACAAACCTTTTCATGTATTGGCTTGTTAGTGTGCCAAATGCAGTGTGCAAGAGAAGCATGTGACAGCCTTAATCACTTCCTCCAGCATCTATGCATGAGAACCCAGCAAATAGGGGGCCCACAAAGATAAATACTACGTGAACCTAAGCATGAACATGAATATCTTCCAAGTTAATGTTCATGATTACATGGACTAGTTAGCCTCAAAGACTTGTGACTCCCTGGACACACACAGGGGTGGTCTGCTGACCTGCTGATTGGCTAACAGTTTGATAGCTAGCAGGAAACCAATGACAGCTACTTCACCATCCAGCACGCAAAGGAAGGCTTTATATTTGTTAAAGCAATGGTCTTGAATGCAAGCTGAGTAATACCAACCACTGACTAGAAGTCTTTGAGGAGTGACAGACACAGACTGTGTGGTCAACAACAAGGCTAAGCTAGCACTGCTAACTGATTAGCTAGCCATGTTATACAGTTTGTCCACATTCGCTTGCCAAGAAGATGTCACACTGTGCAAATCTTCCATGTATAAAGTCAAATCCCAGATTAAAGACACACGGCATCGCCATGCACGGGTTTTTACGTGACGAAATAAAGACGTTTTAAAAGAAAAGAAAGAAAGAAAAAACAACTTACTCCTCTGTCTTCCTCGGAGAGGAAATCGGGCCCGTCATCCAGCCCTTCTTGCTGGGTAAAGAAAAGCAACAGAGGACAGCAGGCACAACCACGTTTAGCGTGCAATCAATAACTGACTAATGATAGTGTCACAAAATAGATGTATTTTATTAAATAGTAAGGAAAGGTAGAATGATGGTGGATAACACCTACCATCATGGCTGCTGCGGGTGGAGTAGCTCCGGATCCGGGAAAGTCGTGTGACTGGGGGACGGTGCTGATGTCTGAGGGTGGAGCTGGACACACAAAGATACAGTCACATCAAAGTTGAATCTGTGTATTCATATCATTACTCAAATCGTTTGTACTAGTTATTTTCACGTGCAAATATATGTATTTTCACTAAATAATTAATACCCATGACGCACAGACCATTATTTATTCCATTATACAAGTCCTGAATGCACAAACTGAATTTTAAGTCTCTCTACTAGTCTCTCTCTCCCCCTGCCAGCTTGTCCCTTCAGTTAAAAAACACGAAACATGAAATATTAAATGTACAGACTATCATAATGCGCTGAGAGGTGATAATAATCTGTTAGAATTACAAACACAAACCACTTGAGGGCAACAAGGACACACATATCTACAGGATTCAGGCTCCCAACGTTCTCTCAGTTATCTCAGTTCAAGTGCATCAGAGTTGACAGGAAGGCTGGGCAATCTTTAATATATTAGAGATAATATAGCAATAATTTTGACGACGATGTAAATGTAGTAAATATATATATATATATTTTTTTTAAATCTAATTCAAGCATACTCTGCAAAAGAACGCGCAGAATGTCAAATATTACGACCCCTTTTTTAACTTCTTAAATGTGAACTACACATTACTTTGTTATAAAAGCTGTTCTATTTAATTAGTTTTTGTTGTATTATAAATTTATTTTTAAAGTTAGATAAACATCTCCTATACACATATTTGATTCAGGACTGAGTGGTAACTCTATCAGTGTCAGGCTGTTCCATTTCAGATTAACAACTGAGAAATATGTTTTGACAACATGTTGCAATATTGTCACACAAGAAACAGCTCAGCTGCTTCAGAACATTGAGGGGCCCAAAACAAATTCAACTTCTCAAGTTCTCAATTTTTAGAAATTGAAAAAGATCCTTATAGTTGGCTAATTGGAAAGAATCTTCTAACATAAATACATCTCACGTTGCTATGGACCCCAGAGGAATATTCCAGTGCTGTGAATGACTGGCTAAACTCTGTACCTAGTATAAGAGTGTTTGTACTAATCCCAGAAGCTACATGAGTATGCTAGAGTTGAGACCAAGGAGAGGTCACCTATTTATTTTCTGCATATTTATCATAGCACACACTCAAACTGTAGGTTGAGGGGTCGGCCTGCTAAACATACAAGGCCTGGTGAGCTATCCACAATACAAGTGAATATTGAAGAACTTCAAGAGGTTTGGAAGTTTCATGGCTATACTCATCGGAAACCTATGGACATTTATCTGAGCTTTCATCCAGGGTAAAAACCTCAATGTATCAGTCAGATCTCATCTAATTTGCACATATTAGTGACATGAAACATATACTGTATGACATACACTACAGTTTGTCTGCTGACATAACACCCCACTGCCAACACCTCTCCACACACTGTTATGAGTTAAAATGTCAGTGGGGTGCTATTGGAGAAGCTGTGCAGCCATTGACCAGTTTCATAACCAGGACTGGAAGGTTCCAGACAACAGGGGACATTACTAGGTCAAAGGTGGGTCTCTCACACTGGTAGTCACCTCAGACCATGTTAGTTTATGCTTTCTCTGTACGGACAGGCTAGATGGTGGCTTCTAAGCAGATCCCATGCACTGCAGCTGTCTGAAGGCATCTATATAGAGGGGGTCTACAACATCTCTAGGCCGACTGTGAGTTTGTGTGTGTGTGTGTGTGTGGGGGGGGGGGGGGGTTCAGTGTGAGATGTTTGTGTACATTTGTTCTCCGTAGCTGTTCCCAGATCTTCAGCATGAGAAGCATTCTTTTCTGTTGCTTCTGAGCATTGGGGCTCCTCCACCCATCGTTCCCTTACACTGCTCGCTGGAAGCCAGTCTATCCACTTTTGCCATTTGTGGACAACGATGACAAGACACAAAAGCATGTGTTGGCCATAAATAGCAGTGAGCAGCAGAGGATTGCTCTCTGCCTGCAGATCAAATTCTCTGCAGGGAGAAGCTAGCAGGCCCTGGCCTCAAGCCCAGACCCTGGTGGACTCAACACTACGTTCACTCCAGTCCTTGGCCTGGCCCAGACGTTGATCCAGTTTGGTCAATACCAACCAGGCCAGGTTATCTGAACACAGATCAAGCCTTGGTACTTTGATTGGAGGACATTATTATCCTAATTAGTATTATCCTAATTACTAATTAAAGTAATAATCTTTATCTAGTCTTGGATTGTGCTTAAACTGAACATAATATGTTATGGACAAATGTAAATTTACCAGTGTTCACATCAAGTAATAATAAACATGGTATTCTAAGATGAAAAAATACCTAACAACATATTATAAGTACATTTTACTATTGAGTTCACTATACTAATGTCATGAATAAACAACAATGTCCTAATTCTACATTAAGATCAATTTTCAAGGTTATCAATCATGCCAGTCACACCTTCATAAATATAAAACCACTCACATGAGACTCGGTTTACTGATCTGCCACAAGGTTTTATTGAACAGTGGCAACCTCTTCGATCTCAAAAACAGTATTTCAATGAAGGCTCCAAATGCTTGTATATTGCCAACTATTCTGATTCGTTTGTGAATTCACTTTTTATTATTTTGCGTTTATAAAATAACTGCAAGAACCACCCCCCCTTCTCTCTACTGCGTGGCTGTACATTCAACTGAAAGTAAGGCAGCGACTGAACAGATCCATACTCCTAGATTATCTGCATAGCAGGAATGAAGCCTGAGATAAAGTCTATCTAGGTGGCATAAAATATATAAACTTTATACTTAGTTATTCTCTGAACCTTTTTGTCTCAACTTGTAGTGTATAAACAAAAAAAGTGCTTTTTATGCATAGTCTAGAACGTGTTTTTGCCATTTTGAGTAGCATACCCGATAAAGATAGAACAGTTCAAATAATAAATAAAGTCATATGAAAACATGAGTGCAAAGTACTATTAGGCAGCAACCGGACAGTGGGAGATTGTCAAGGCATTATAGAAAGTGTTCCCGTTTTCGACACTAATGAACACTAAGTCAGCACTGTTGATGTGGCCTAAAATGCAAACATTGGCTACTTCTTTGCGCGTGCGTGGTGGGAGTGTGTACCATCTTAGGTTGTGGTGCTGTTTGAACTGGCTTTGGCAGAACACTCTGTTACAAAACATTCCATGAAGGTCAAAAGGTCACCAGGATTTTGAAGATGTCTGCTGGCAGTTTACTGGTAGGGTTTTTGCGTTTGTTAATGAGATCTTCATTGTGGAAAAATGTTACAAACAGACACAAAAAAAGAGCCTAAGAGCTATTCCTTTTAGGATCAAATGATATAGACACAGCTGCTAAGATGAAAGCGTCTGGAATCCATATGGCACGTGCTGTGGCAGTTTACAACGGCAACCCCTCCAGCGTCACCACCACGTTGCCTCCCAGCTTGTCTGCTAGGGTCGCACGGTCCTGAATGTCATCGAGTCCGTTCACTTGCCATTCGTGTTTTATACCTGAGAAATAGATGCGGCATGTTCAAGTACATCTGTTCTGTCTGATCTCTGAAGTCCTTCTTCATTAAGATATTGCTTGTCACTTTTGTTATTTTCTTAGTGATACTGTCCAGAGAGTCTAAAGAGCATCCAACAATTTATATGGAACTGATAGCTGACTCGATACAGAATACTCTTTGGAAGGACTACTCATGGTTTTAGAATGTACTACTGGTATCACACTGAACATCCATGGTAATTTAGGGTTAAGGTTGGCACATCCAAAGTTTACTTTATTGGGCCTCCGTAGTCTAACGTAGTGATGCTTGTCACAATGAAACACACATGGGGAATGTGGCACTTCATTCAATGAGGAGACGATTAGTCATGGTGGTATTGCTCACCTGTAAACTTCTTTTTAATGGCATCTTTGGAGCTGGCGTAGATCATCTTGCTTTTTAACGGAGCACCTTCAGGTGCCCTGAAACACAGAAACACACACAAGACACACAAAAGTGCAAACAAGATGAACAACTTTGCTGCATTTCAAATCAATCACAGAAGCCCCTCAATGGCTTCTTATTCTTAATCTCCCTCAGTCCCATCTGAAACAATAACCTGACCCGGTTTGGTCCTGACCCAGCTTTGATTGTGATATTCAGTTGTTAACAGCGAGCCAGTTAGCCAACTGTGATTTAATCAGTCAGTCAGTAACCCCAGGATTCGACAACATGGCTGTGTTAAGACATATGGTTGGCCTGTTCATCTGCTCAAGTCAGTTCTGGCAGTGGCTACTGCATTAGACGCAGAACAGCAAAACAGACAGCGACATACCAAAATATAAATACCAGGTCTTCTTTCTTGGACTCTTTTGTTTCGTAGGTGGCGTCATACAGGCCGTATCTGCAGTCGTTGAGAGGTAACAGCTTGACGAAGCAGGCATACGGGTCTTCTACGGTCTCTCCGATATCGCCCACGAGGATCTGCTTGCCCTCCTCCACAATGATTTTTTTCTTGTCGTCGCTCAGGCAGAAGAGCACAGCCTTCTTGCGCTTCTTGACATCTTCGGAGCTGGATGATTTCCTCACCTTCATGTCGTTAAACACCTTGATGACTTCATCGTTGACTGTTACGCCGGAGGCCTGAGAGAAAGAAGGATGGAGATGAAGGGGGCAGCAGTGGATGTAAGATCAACAGCAGAGAATGCAGAATAGGTGTTGATCTGAGGAAAACTGATGATTTGTGTAACAGTAGTAAAAAAAATATATAAACAAACACAAATTGTAAACTAAATCAGATTCCTTTCTGATGTGAAAGCAGCCAACTGTATTAGGTAGGTTTGCCCTATTAACAGCAATTCAACTAGACTAATAAAATAAGACAATCCTTTATTTGTCCCACAGTGGGGATTTTTCTGTTTACAACAGCAGCCAGGTACAGTATAGCATTCAGAGTACCAAGTTAAAGTATAAAAATACAGTACAAATACAAATACAAAGATTAATTGGGCCTCTTTAATTATATATTTACCTGTACTAAAGTCATGCAGTCATGCAGACAGAATAACAATTGACAGCACTGATGTTGACCAGTGATTCACAATGACTAAGACACCTGAGTTGGGGACAGTCACTGTGCTGACTCATAGTACTGATTCTAAACTAGCTCTAGGTGCCTTATAGTCAATCTATGTCAGATGTACGACAATCTGACATATAAACCTTCTAAATGGCGTTAATTCACTACCCCACTCTCAATCAAGAAAACACTATACTCAATAAACATAAAAATATGGCGATATGATCAATGAGATGAAGCCCACTGGCTGTATTGAGGCCTAGCTGTCTAACTCAGTGTGGTTAAAGGTGGACCAGGTGAATCTGACATGACTAAGATTACTTAATAAAGTTGATCTCAATCACAGTTGTAAAGAAACAAATGCAATTCACTATTAATGATAGTCGTCGATATCGATATTAACTAAATACATCTGCAAGTTTTTAAATTATCTTTTTAAATACACATAACCGAACTTGTAAGAAAGTAGCTTTAAGTAGCTTAGCTTAACCATTGAAGTTGACCGGGCTGAGAGTGACGGACTGCGGCTATTATTAGGTTCAAATGGCTGCCGAGAGCCAAAGAGGCATCAGGCCTTGACAACCTTACAGTGAGACTCCTTATATACAAATTATCTGGATTATATTCAATGCTGAAGCAGACACGGCACCGCTCAACATTAAATAATCATGTCAGGTTCATTATTTGGTCACCACTAACATGCCAGTCCTGGAAGAAGATAACGGTCTGGATCCACTATGGCTGCGAAGTTGTTTTAAAAAGTTCATTCTGATCACACATTAAAGTCAGCGAATAATTATTGACGGTTTTAAGCGCACTTACCATGATATCCGATGGTCAGTTCGTTCTGATGAGAAATAACAGGGAGAACTTATAAGGGGGTAAATGTATCGGGAATGTGAACTGCCGAACGTGTGTGAGGAGAGGGTGGGAAGAGGTGGGAGGAGAGGGGTGGGAGGGAGGGAGGGAGGAGAGAGGCCCTGCAGTCACAACGCGGGCGGGATCAGTCCTGGGATTGGAAGGGAGGGAAGGAATTTGTCCTGACATACTTGACGATGAATCAACTTGGATAACCAATCTAAAACTTCACCTAAGCAAAAAAAAAAAAAAAATTCCAACCCCGTTTCCTAAAAATAAAAAACTTGTTCAGAAAAGAAAATATGCATTTCTACAGTTGTAAAGTCCTCGTTGTTAATCAATCAATAAACACCTCTAGTTTAAAATGAGATGTAAACAATAACTATTAAACAGGTCAATTTATTTATTTTTACATACAGAAAAATGTACAAGACAGCAAATACAAAAGCAAATGTTTGGAAAGTTTAGGGGGAAACTATTAAACCCTACCCTAAAAACTCAACAGAAAACTATGTAAATTACGCTTTACAAAAACATGGTCTATATAATAACAAATAAATCATAAATAAAACAGGTAATCCTCACACGCAAACTAAATAAATAACCAATAAGAAAAATAAAGAAAAATGGGGATCAAGGAACATTTAATAAGGATTAAATGATGGTTGTTCCAGTGTAGTGTCACTGAAGCGCCCCCGCCCGCCCCCGCCCCCTCTCAGGGTGTGCTGAGACAGTTCATAGAGGAACATTTGTCTTCCAACTGTGAATACAACTGAGAAAATGCACAAACCAAAACTTAGAACAGTCATCTTGAGGCGAATACATCTTGAATACCCAATTCATCAAAGCTGTCGAGTTAATTCACTTAAGAGATGTGCCCAAAACAGTAGTCTAGACATGCTGCCAAGAACATACAAAACATAATGCGCTGTTGTAAAAAAACAAAAAACAAAAAAAACTTAGATTTTCAATTTCAAATCACAATTTGTTTTTCCCTGAGTGAAAATGAATAAAATCAACTTTTCAAATAATATCCAGTGCAAAGTTAATCGCATCAAGTTAATCCTGTGTTGTCATCTGAGGGTATAGTGGTGCGGTCTACGTGGCCATAATGCTTTGGGAATGTTCAGAAACTCCAGTTTGGTGCTAGGAAAGTTCAATCAAGTCTTGTTTACAAAAGACTCCAAATCCCCCCCTGAGCCCCTGCCTGTCTGAGCTCTAGATCTAAGTGGAATAGACTGGTATAAGCAACACAGTGAGAACGGTGTTGCCTGATATGCTATGATGTACTTAGACCTTACACCTATAGTGCTATCTATCAACATCACTTAACTGCCTCTACTGTTCACCGAGCCCCCTCTGTCATGTCTAGTCAGGCAGACAGGGGTCAGGGGGCTCGTCTCAGGTCTAGACAGGAAGTCTAGGGGCTGGTTTGTCACATCTTGGGCCGTTTCTGCGGAGGAGACGTCCTCTGGGACAAACCCAGCTTGCGGAGCTCAGCGGTGAAGTAAGACTGGAGCCTGGTGCCAGCCTTGGCCTCGTTGGTGCTGCGAGGGTTGTACTGCAGACAGTTGGCAAACATCAGCTCGACGTCATCAATGTACTCCGCTAGCGAAGCGCAGGGAGGGAGAGAAGTCGAGATGAGCAACCGGTTTTCGTCAACAAGAATTTCCAGTGGCATTATTAAATGGCAGTTAGAATACATTTACTGTCAATAGAGGGAATGGGAGGTAAATCCTATGCAGCAAACTTCCAGAATCTAAAGACAGGTGAGGAGCGGTGAGGCAATATGACAGCTCACCAGATGTTTTGTATTGGCAGTTGTTGACCTTCTCTCTGATGGTGCTCAGGGCAATAGGCTTCTTGATGATATCATAGTAGTCAGGTACCTACACACACATAATTCAAAGAGAAAGAATCACACAGCACACCTCTGAATAGGGAGCGCGTAAGAGAGCAGGCAGGCGTGACTGAATGGTAAAACAACCAATAAAAACTTCTCAAGTGTGTACCTGCGTTCTGGAGACCAGCTTCATGAAGGGCCAGCTGTCCTCGTGTCTGACCAGCTCCACGGTCAGCTGCTCGCAGGCCGACAGCTCGTGCACGCCGTAATTCCTGCCGGAGCTCCGGCGACTGGAGGAGGAGGAGGTGGTCAACAGGATGGGCTTTGGCTTGGTGGTGACCTCTGCTGGCCACACAGGGAAATGACAGGCAGAGCTATTATTTTCACCATGTGTCAATTTAGTTGTACAAAACAATGCGAACACTGTGTGGGGGGGGGAGTGAATAGAGATAAATAAAAAGGACTACCATCTAACATGAAATCCATCAACATCCCTACATGGGATATTATGCCTACCTTGGAGGGGCCGTTTTTGGGCAGGTGAGGGGGTCTTGCCATTGGTAGCCAGGATCTCATGGCTAAGGCGAGAGCTGGAGCGGCTTCCTGCCCTGGGAGGAGCTTTGCCGTTGGACACGGGGGTGGACTTCTTCCCCGAGCCCCTGGAGGCCGAGCCAGAGGCCGTCCTCCCAGAGGAGGGGGCCTGCTTGGGGGTAGAATGGCTGGAGCTGCTTTTGCTGGTGGTTTTGGTGTTGGACCGGCCTCCTTTGGCAGGCGGGGGGAGCTTAACGGCAGCACGGCCCTTCTTAGACACACTACAGAGGGGAAACAACCATGAACGTCCACAGATTTTAGAATGGGGAGATTTATTACATACGGAACTTCTCAGATGATGTTCTTAGCCCATGACATATACACAAACACACCTCTCTTTTACTTCCTCCTCTTCAGAATCCACCTCCGACTCCTCCTCTTCCGACTCCTCCTCCTCAGAGCCTTCGTCCTCCTCCTCCTCAGAACCTCTCTCTTCCTCCAGCTCTTCCTCAGAGTCCACAGACGAGCGCTGGCGCGAGGTGAGCCGGTTAGCCCGCCGTTTGGGTCGACACTCCGGACAAAACCAGTCCCCAGCAGGGATCGCCTGGAAAAAACACAAGGAAGATTCCAGAATCAGTGTCTTGTCCCCTACAATAACACAGTAAGATTATTATTTGCGGGAATGCCTGGGGAAGTGGGGGACATTTCTGCCTTTATAATTTTTTACAGTGAAGGCGTCAATAAATGTAGAGGGAGAATGAGGACATCTAACAAGGACCTGAGGTGGTTTCCAACCCAAGCAGATGCTCCGCCATCAGGCTTCCCCAGACCTTCAGTGCTGCCAGTTCTCCTACCTTGAGTTTGGGCCTGATACAGTGGATGTGGTGCCCGCGGTCGCAGCCGTCGCAGAGCAGCATGTTCTCTGAGTCGCCCTTGCGCCGGCAGACCTTGCAGCGGGCGTTGAGCAGGGACTTAGCCCACAGCACGCTCCTCTCCAGGGTGGACAGGTGGAGGAAGACCTGGGACAGGCTGGAGCACGCCTGCAGAGAGTCCCGCCACCGCTCCAGCACTGTCTTACACACACGGCCGCTGTCACTGCCGTCTGAACACACACACACACACACAAGATCAGAAAGCGTTCTCGACAGTTCACTACTTGTAGATCAACGTTTTTAAAAGGCAGAGAACTAGCCTGAAGAGCCGATCAGTTTCTTACCGTCTTTATCACTAGAATGGTCCTCGTCCTTCTTCTTGTCTTTCTTCTTGGTCTTCTGATCTTTCTTGGAGTCTTCATCTCCTGGAAGAGGTAGAAGAGGTGTTAAAGATGGACACGAGGAGGATGGAATGGTGGGCTCTGGGTTCTGATTGGTTCATCATGTCAGTCTAAAGGACAGCCAGTAATCTCTAACTAACATCACTAACTCAGCAGTGGATAAACAAGGAGCCTTTATGACCAGCTCTGTAGGGAATGAGTACACATCTTCTGTTGGAAAGGTTCAAACTCATGATGTTGAGCAGTCAAATATGTGAGAGTGTGTGCGTATGTATGCGTGTGTTCAGCAGCTTTACCCAGAGGAGCCTTGAGATACTTCCTCTCGATGCCCTGTTCGATCTGCATCAGGGCCTGGGCCAGCAGATGGATGGTTTTGTTGACGGGCTGGGGGGTCCCTGAACCGCTGGAACACCCCGAGGTGGCCACACTGCCCCCCTCTGCCCTCAGCTCAGCCAGCCTGCCCAACACAACACAGGGGATGGAGGTGTGTAGTTATGTTGGTTGTTTTGGTTTGTCTGTCAGTTGACAGTAGAAACATAGAGGAGGCAGAGAGGAGGGACAGAGATGAGGTGTGGAGACCTACTGAGGCAGATTTCAAGGATTTACACCTCCCTTTGTTACCCTTTTCAAATACAGTCAAGCCAGGTGTAGTTTACCTGTCTCTAGTGCTTCCTCTCTGGGGCGGATAGTCCACCTCCATGTCCTCCACCTCTCCGTTCACCTTCAGCCCGTTTTCCTTCGCTCCATCTGGGGTCAGCAGGTCATAATGGCCCTGCTCCAAAGCTGCCCTCCACACGCTCCTCTCCATCACCTCAACATACAAACACAAACAATTAGCTACATGACATTAGTAAAACATAAAGATGTTTCATTGAAAACTTCAGTACGTGAACATTTGCTGACTGGGAAATTAAGATGTTAAATGAACTTCTCAACAGAGACTGATTTATCAAATGCACAGTTTATCTGGTCCTCCCAGCTGATGAAGTTCTTCCGATCAGGTGTGGTCGCCAGCGTACCTTGAGGTTCCCCAGGGTTCCCTGATAGATGCGGTCTTCGATGTCCAGCAGCAGGTCCCTCAGACGGCTCTCCATGAAGCGCTCTGCCGGAGCAGAGGATTCTGGAACCGCTGCGGAGGACTTAGTCCTGGAGGAACTGCCTCCAGCTTTCCCTGCCTCCTGGGGCTTGTCTGGACATGACAGTGGGGGAAGAGAGAGTGTGAGAAACCAGGGTGCCAAACTGCAGCCTGCCCTGCATCCTGGAGCCTATCTGGCTGTGCCCTGACCCCAGTACATACCTCACCTATCTAACCCTAGTCCTACATGGGAAATCAAGCCTGTGGCAGTTGATCTACAATACCTTTAGCCTTGACAACTGATGCGCATTTAATCTGTATGATGCATCTCCATTAGATGTTGTCAGATGGCTGGATCCAGGGTGTCAGTACCTGCATGGTTGTATCTGTCTGCTGCGGAGGCGGACAGCAGCTGAGCGATGCGTTCCCTCTCCAGCAGCAGGGCTTCCCTCAGCATGTTCTCTCTGTGTCCTCTGGGGTTCAGCGCCTTGATCAGCTCGTCCACCTCCTCTGCCGTGCTGTAAAACGCCCACTGGTTGGGCCGGTTCACGGGTGGGCCGCAGACGTGCGCCGGGGCAGGGTCCGGCTCGGAGGCGGGGCTCGACGCGGAGGTGTTGGCCCCTTCCTGGTCCTCCGTCTGGGTTTCCTGTTTGGGCTGGGGCAGGAGCATGTCCTCGGTCAGACCCATGAAGTCGTCCTCCACAAAGAGGGCGGAGGCGCCAGGGAAGAGCCAGTAGCGGCGGTAGAAGCGGTCGCGGCCCAGAGGGAGGATATACGTGCAGGCGGTCGCGTTCTGGATCCACTCCTGTAGGTCTCGAACCTGGGAGCGACAGCAACAGTGTTAGTACGGTACAGGAAGATGAGGGGATGTCTGGTTGTGTAGAAACTCACACAACCCTACCTTCTCCTGCTCCTTCTGCAGCTCCTCAGGGGTCAGACCCGTGGGGGTGGAGTCTTCTTTAGGCTCCGCCTGCTTCTGTTTCTGACCGCTGCCTCCGTTCTCTGGAGAGAGAAGATAGTTTCAGCCGGAGCAAAAGCAGCTCGTTTGGAATAAAAACGTCAGTTTGTGAGAGAAGTCCTGTAATCCCACTACATCATTGACTGGAGCCTCTTCAGGGAAATCATGAACGTTGGTTAATACTCTGAGTGTTATGAGAGTTACAGCGCTCAGAGCTGGGGGGTATTCGTGGAGTCGTACTTTTCTTGGCCTTGCTCTGGTCCTCCTCATCCTCAGTGTGGTGTTCTCCAGGGCTCTCTGTACTGATGTTCATGTCCTCAGCTCCGTCCCTGGACACACAGGGACACACCCAGGTTAGCATTCAGGTCAAAGGTACCAGCTCTGTAATGTGTGTGAGGCACGTACTTAGCAGAGTGAGGTACCTACTTGGTAGAGTGAGGTGTGAGGTGAGGTACGTACTTGGCAGAGTGAGGTGAGGCAGAGTGGATGCCGTTCTCCTGCTCCTTCATCTTGTCATGTTTGTCCTGCAGCTCTCTGATCTTCAGCTCCTGCTCTCTCAGCTTCTCCTCCTTACGCTTGCGCACCCTGCGACAGTGACAGCAGCAACATGAGTGTGTGTGTGTGTCTGTGCTTGGCCTCCTCCCTCTCCCTGTGGTGTGTGTGTGTGTGTGTGTACCTGTGTGCAGCCTCCTCCCTCTCCCTGCGGTGCTGCTCGGCCTTCAGCTCCCTGAGCTCCTGCTTGGCCTGTCTCTGCTCCTCAGCATTGTCCTCGATGAAGTCCCTGGTGGACACCAGCGTCAGGAGCTTCCCACACAGAGCGTGCAGGATCTTCAACTTCTCACCTGAACACACAGACAGAGGAGGCCCAATATTACAGATAACCAAGGGCTCGAAGCTACTCTGGTTTTGAAGTTGAGATAAGAGGGAGTGGAGGAACCACCCCAGTGTGTGTGTCTTACCTGGCAGGAGGTCGTAGACAGCAGTGCAGGACAGCTTCTTCAGCAGGGCAGGGTTGGCCAGCCGGAGCTCCACACAGGGGTCGTCGCTGGAGATGAAGCCTCCTTGCTTCTGGTAACGGAACTTGGCGTTGCTGTTGTTGCAGTCGGCGCCTGACGCCAGGAGGTGGAGCCTCAGGATCTCAGACAGGGTGCAGCTGTCCAGGTCGAGCTGCTTCAGACTGCAGCCTGGGGGAGACAGAGGTACAGACACACATCACAGGTTCACTCAACAGTAGGGGTGTCTCTTTTTGGTGCTGGTATCGATTGATGGGACTTGTATTAGCAGGTGGGTTGATTGACAGGTTGGTTACCTTGGTGAAGCTGTGGCCAGGCAGCAGCGAGAGCGGCCACAGCGCTGATGGCTGACTGGGTGGGGTCTGAATCATCATCCAGCGCCTCGCTAAGATCTGCAACCAGGAAGTCCACATTAGCTGCCAACATACTTAACATTACCTGTTCAGTTGGTTTGATCCCTTTACCATACACTTTAACAACAAGCCTTTTTAGAGACTGTTTGAGGGAAACGTCATCAACTTGCCTTTGGTGTCAGCTTCGGTCACCTGGTCTTTGGCCACCTCCTCCTGCTCCTCCGCCAGAGCCTGGAAGATGGCCGACAGGAAGAAAAAGAGCAGCTCGCACAGGGGCCCCTCGGGGTCCGAGCCCACCAGCGCCTCCTCCAGAACCTCTGCAGGAACCAGAAAAGATTTCACGTTTCAACAAAACCCAACAGAGAAGGCTTCTGGAACTCTAAGCCCAGCAAGGCCTCTTGATCTGGTCCAAATATCCAATCAAAAGTCTTCCTGACCTAACGAGACACTGTCCGGGAACTCATCAGTCAGGTCGAACAGTTCTCCAAAGGATTTTAGGAACTGCAGAACCATGAGAGCATCTCCAAACAGCTCGGGGGGAAGGCGGGTTTTCACCGGTACTGGACTGGGAATCTCCTGCAGGACACGGGGAAGAGAGAGGAGATCAGAGACAGAAAAAATCCAAACACACACAAACTGAGGAAGAGAGAGAGAGACAAAGCAGAGCCAGTCAGAGTCTGGTGTACCTGCAGGTCTTCACACTCCATGTCCTCTCGCGGTTTGTTCCACAGCTTCAGACGCTCGGCGTACTTCTTCTTCTCCTCCTTCAGCTTCTCTCGCTCCTGAGGGGAGAAGCACAGCCGTTGGTTTAAACGCACAAGAGGTGACCTGACATACCCGGTCTGAGGAGGACCTGAGGAGGCGTCACTGTGAAGAATCCTCCTCACCCTCTCCTTCTCCAGCTTCATGCGATCTTTCTCTTCCTTCCTCCTCTGCCTCTCCTCCTCAAACATCTTTTTCAGCTCTTCTTTCTTCTTCTCTTTGTCCTCCTTTTCCCTCTTCTTGGCCTCCAAGGCTCCTTCTTTCTCCTTCTGTAACTTGGCCTTTTCCTGGACTGAACACATAGAATCCCCCCCTCAGCTTGAATGAACATACTTTGTGTTGAATATCAAAAGGTTTGAACAATAAAAAAGCCCACTCCCCTCCCCACTCTCAAATCTGTATGACTCACAAACAGCCATTTCCTCTTTCTGCTGCATGAGATGAAGCTTCTCCTTTGCTGACTTCATGAAACTTTGTCCCAACTGCAGAACACACCCACAACACTTGTTTACACACGGTTATGTACGAACGAGGGGAGTCTAGTGGAACGGACACAGCAGCTTCACCCAACTGAAACTCGGTGGAAGCTCAAAAGGGGAAAACACGATACACCAATCACATAACAGCTCCAGAATGTAAAGAGCGAATCACAGCCAGTCTTTACCTCTCCGGGAGAGCCATCTCCAGGCCGTTTACCACGCCCCTTTGCGGGGGGGCTGAAGACGAAGACGGGTGGTTCATCTGGGAAGAACTGGGAGAAGGTTGTCTCTGACAGACAGTACTTAGCTATGGTGGAGGCCTGTAGGGAAGGAAACAAGGTTATGTAATGTTAGCAAGTTAGCAACAACGTTCAGACGACTTGTGAAAGTAGTAGGACATGTTAAAACCCTTTACACAAGATCAACAACCCCCTGCTGCAAAAACCAAACAGCCGTTTCTGAACGGTCTTTGTTCCAGGGCCAGTTAGAAGCTCTGTTCCCCACCTTGAGGCCGATGGCTCCGTTCTGAGGTTCACAGTGCTGTTTGAGAAGCAGCTTCAGTCTCTCCCGAGACAGTGTGTTCTTCTTGCGGCTGAAACAAGGGAGAGTGTTAAAAGAAAGCAGAATGCATGGTGACGCATCGAAACAGTTCACCCTCTGAACATAGGATCGATATCTCACCTCATCTGAGCAGCCTTGGCCACAATGGGTTCACAAACTTCTGTCTTAATGGGGCGGACTTTGTATTTGATCACTGCTGGGTTGATTGGCTTCTTCTTGCGGCTGTCGATACGAGAGAGACAGAGAGAAAGGGAAAGACCACAATAGTGTTTTTTTTTAATAAGTAGTAAAAAAAAACATATTTAATGTTAATAAGTAGACCAAAGAAGAGATGGAGACCAGGTACAACCACAGAGGCAGGCAGGTTATGGTTTGAATCTATAAAATCCATTGATTCATGCTCATTACAGTAAAAGGTGTGAGCAGGGTATGCTTGTCAGGGTGTTTAATATAACTGCACGATCCCTAAACCCAGTTGTCTCGTCGGAACGATAACCTATCCCTCCACTTACCCATTGGCCTGTGACTTGGGGGACTTGAAGGCACTGCTCTCCTCGTCACTGTCGCTGATGACAATGGCGTCCGTGTCTGCTGGGGGCTTCGTGTGACCGTTCATGCCCCCGTTAGAGTTGGAGTGCGGGGATTGCACCTCCAGGATCACACACGGCTGTCTGGTGGAGAACAAAAGCATCAGTGTAAACATGCTGCGTGAGCGAAAACCTTGAAAGGACGTGGTAAATAACAGGAACATGGGGGGGGAAAACCACATCAAATGTATTCCTATATGTTGGACTTTTAGACTGCATACCAAAGCAGGCATCTGGAGACATAATCCTATTCTGTAGCTTTCTAAAAAGTTTAACAAGATACTGAGCAGCTTCAAAACAATCGGTTAGCATGAGAGATCTTTATGGGAAAGAGTAAACGGGCATGAGCAGAAGTCATGTGGATGTACATACAGCCAAGTCAGAGATCATCTGACAGCGAACACACTCAAGACCAAAACTAGAGCAGAAACAGACACTGCATACAGGCCTACAACATAGCTAAGCACATCAGGCTAAGCACTGATACCCAACTGTGCCACAGTAATCTGCCAGATAAAACCCACAGAGCCACTAGCGGCCCTCGGCACAGCCGTCCTCTCTGCTCCCGCCTCTCCCACCCCCCTCCCTCTCTCCCCCCTGCTGAGCTCAGGCTGCCTGGCGTCTGGCTGCCTCCGCTCCACTCGCACATTACAATGATGTGATGTCTGGGCGAATCCTTCTGCCTTGACAGCCAATCAGTCAGCTCTGGCCTTCCTTAGCTCCGCCCAGTACCTCCTGTGTTGCGTTATCTCCACACACAGAGCAAGGTCAGGCTGCGATGGCTCACTGGTTTGCAGATCCACTCTTTTCGTACAGAAAATAGGGCTCTGGTTATCTCATCCGCAGTTTAGGCCTATTAATATAGATCAGCTGCTAGGTTTGACTGTCTGTAACCACAGGATGACAAGAATGGTTGGTGTCTATAATGGCTAGGGTGCTGCTACTAAACTTCTGTTCTTCTTCTGCTGTTGATAATTAATGTTATAATGGGGCCTTGGTGAGCCAGGAAGTTAAGAAAGCCAGCATGGCCAGAAAATACTGATAAATGGTAGCCTGCATGGCCAGGGAAGGCCGGCAAATAGCTAGGAGCATTAGCAGACTCAGCCATACGTGTGAAGCAGCCACACCCAGTCCTGTAAACAGATCACAGTCAGAGCCACCAGGAATACTTAAGTCTCAGGCTGAATGAGAGATGCGCTAAAACCCCAGCATCATCCTGTTCAGGAGCGTTCCACACTGCTTTATTAAGTACTTAACCTTTCCTCCCACAGATCAACAAACTTCAAGGACTAGGCCCTACACAGGGCTGTGTATGTGCCATTTAAGCACTAAAGGTGCCATCACATTGATAACTTAGTTATGAGAATGTAACTTGAGGCGCATTGGACCAGTTCCCAAGCTGGTACTAATGAGACAGGTGAGTTTCATTGCACTGGGTGTTACACATCCACAGCTCCCCCAGTACAGTGTCCAGGCTGCTGACATAGGACTGGCTGAGGCTCAGCAGCATCCTACCTGGCTCCACCTCTGTGAATCACATCCACCAACTCCCCAGGGAAGAACCGGTCCTTGGCGTAGGAGTACACGTCATCGCAGATCTCGTGGAGGCGTGTGCGGTGCGTGAGGGCTGCCAGGTGGAGCAGAGGGAGGACAAGCGAGGATGGAAAGTTCTGGAGGTTCTGCCGGGCCTTCTTCTCGCTCTCCACAGCCTCCAGGTAGGTCAGGCCAGGTTTACCGGTGAGGGCACAGCTCCACACAAGGCTGTTGCACAGAATAGTGCGCTCAAAGAACTCACTGGAAACAAGACAAGAGGAGAGGTGAGACTGGGCATTGTTGTCCACTCAATTCACTATCACCACATGATTCAGATCAGCTGTTAAATAGAGAAGTGATGGTTCACAACAGACTTCCTGATTGACATTACCTAGAAAGTACCGCGGACTGCAAATGTACAGATAGAAAAAGGTTCAGCATGCATCCCAAGCAGTACTTTAGAAGTCAAACAAAAGTGTTCAAATGTCCATGTAGGTCAGGGTGTAGCTATGGCATCGCCTGGCATTGTTATGTTTTCACTCCAACAATAGGCTACACCACGTTTCTCTCCACTAAGCTTTAGCTTGTACCGTGAGAGAGGTTGCATGCTACTTAAATCAGTATTATAGGCTGTGATCATGGCTTCACTCGAGAGCTCTTGGGATGTGACTGAAGTACAAGCCATACACACACTACTATGCCACTTGATCACTTATAGAGTTTGAAATAGTAACTTGACCCGTCAATAAAACTTCGATCAAGTTTCAAACTTGGGGCTATCAGTTGACTAGCAGGCCGGGTTTCAACGTGATCAGTCCTCTCTTAGCTAACAAGCAGCCTTGGACTTGGGTTTAGCGACTAGCACAACTAGCTTCAATAGCGTCAAAACTACACCTGCTAAACCAAACAGATCTTACTGACCGTTAACCACATTTCAAAGAACAACTGTAACACCCACGGACACGTTTTTCCTTTTATTTACATGATACTTCATGATGCCCATTGGAAAGTACATTGGCGTTCATGATTAAAAACTTTAAAAGATGATGCATCTTTGTACTGATAACTGTGGATCACATCCTGTAAACTTCTTGTGAAGTCAGAATCGTCAGTTTGATGTAATGTCGAATGATCAAAGTGAACATACTCGTAGTTTCTGAAGATTTCGTGGGTGACCCGACACAAGAAGACCTCCTCGTCAGGCTTGAGGTCGGCCGGAGGTTTCTGTCTGACAAACGGCTTTCTGTGAAGAAGCGGCATGTTTCTTTATCTTCGTCTCCTCGGATCCACTGTCCCCTTTCACACTTTAAAAAGATGAGGGAAAGCGACAGCGTGAACCCCTTTAAATGATGACCAAAATACAGACACTGAATTCACTACTTTAGAGCCGAAAGATTTAAAAAGGTTTAAAAATTGGCTGTTAAAAACTGCCAGAAATTTCAAGAGCGAAAGCTGCCTTTGTTAGCAAGTGACACACGCTTCCCACTTCCACTCATAAAGTGACTGTAATCCAGCCCAACATGAAAATGTGCTCAGTAATAAACTAATCTCATTTCTGGCATCAATAGTCAGAAAGTGTATTAAAAAAAAATTACGAGGAGGATATCGTTTTCAAATACAATTATTCAAGAGATGTTTACCAGTTGTGTAACGATGAACAGATAATCCGCGCTCAAGAGACCGAACTCAACCGACTGTCCCACTTCGACCGCGCGAGCGTGTTGACGACAAGTTTTGATCCGCTCTAGTTCCCCAGGGTTGCCAGGTTTATTAACAGTATCCCTCTATCACTGTGTACACAACCCCCCTATTTGAGACCGTATAGATACCTATGCCAGATAAATGTGACGTTCTTAACTTCGGATGTCAGAGTACAGGCGCAAAAGTTAGACCTCAATTGTAATGTCCATATAAAGAAGCTGCTAACTTTATACTACACAATATTTTAGTCTCAGGGTTTATTATCCCTGAAGAGTTTCAAAGAGAACATTATATACGTTGGTAAAAGGAGTCCATTGCTAACCCATTTCCTGGTTAGCCAGTTTAATAGAAATGTACCAGATAGAACAAGATACACACACACACACACACAAAAAGAACATGATGTGTTGCCCGATCCTTGGAATCTAGGCGATGGCCTTCATACAATTCAGAAGTGTTACTTTGCTCTACATTACAGTGTAGGCATCACCCATGTGACATTATGGGCTTTATGTCAGTTAATCATAGCACCATGACAACTCAAACAGTCACACTGTTCCATCTGTGCTGGTGCAGAAATCCTATTAGTTTGTCTTGGCTTGGAACTATAATGACATATTGGTCATCACCACACAGGCTGAAAACAGCCAGAGACATATACATCTCAGAGTGAACATTGTAAAGCCTCTGAACTACCATGGCAATTTGTATTAAAAAACTGAGAAGTCCTCTTAATTTGTTATCGATTTAACTGTTCAACTACCACATCCAGTGTCAGAGCTTCCATCTATGATCCTAACACCCTGTAGAGATGGATGTCTCTATAGGCCTCCTGGTCACTGTCCTTTCCCAGGTAGACGCTATAATCCAGGGGGACCTCCTCCACCCAGTGGCTGTCGTCCACACTTCCCTGGAAGGGAACATAAAGCACATACACTGAGGAAAAACTGGCAACCCTTGAATTATGTTTTGAGTAAATAAGTATGATTATGATTACAATAAAATTCCAGAGAAAATTGTGTACATAGGATCTACAAGCTAGATAATGACAGTACGTATGGATGTACAATATATACACATGCGCACTGCATATATAAAAAATATCTAAGTGCATTGATCTGTACAGTTTACCTGTAAAGATGAAAAAGACTCCATGATGCTAGGAACAGTAACCAGTAGCGCGCCCTTCTTGCGAAAATTGTGGATGATAAAGTTCCATGCTCTACACAAGCAGATCAGATCACAAAGAAGAAGGGAAACAAAGAGGGGGGTTCATGTCAATGTTTTGGAACTGTAGAAGCCTAGTTTCCTGTTCAATCTCACACTAATCAAATTATTTCAGATCTGGATGAGGAATGAACAAGGAAACACAAGAGGGAACACTCTGGAATGGTGTCTAATCCCCACCGCCCCCCACACACTTTGTGTCTACTACCTACTTCAGTTGATTGCTAGGCTCTAGAAAGTACTCAAAGACATTGTTCATGATGAGAACGTCTGCTTTTTGAATGAGGGAATCCTGACTGCAGACGTCCGCGTGGATGACCTGTGGAGATTGGACAGGGATTGGAAGTTGCAGTGACAAGTAACAATAAATAAGTATGGAAAGGCCTGATGAATGGCTCTAGTATAAGACCGAGACTCTACCTGTATTCGATCATTGAAGCCATACTTTTCCACAACTATGTTCTGAAGCCTGACAAACTCAGCACTTATCTCCACCCCAACCAGCTGAGCTGCTGAGCTGTACAGATACCCCTGAAACACAGACATAAGAATAGACATGAGTAGAACAGACTTGGCTATACCACACAGCTGCCGACTACAAACAATCACGCCACATCTTCTATCTGCCTTTCATTCAGAGAAGCATGTGAATATGAGTTTGTCTACAGATGCATTTACCCCATAGAGAACAGACCCCAGTCTGGAGCCCACATCCACCACAAGTCTTCCTGTCAGCTCTGGTAAGACGTGCTGGAACAGGAACTGAAGCTCCAGGATAGAGAAAGAGTGAGAGATGAAATCTGAGAAGACATAAGACATATGTTCATGTATATCAAATTTGTTGTTGGGGGGGTGTCCTCCTGTCATATAGAGGATCATATGATCACATAACTCAAACATCTATACTTAAAATAAATTCTAAAAGATAAATAAAGTAAGTCATTTATTCTGGGTTGTTCTTAACCAGAGCTTAAATTTGGTGTTCAAAAACCATTCATCTTTAGCAAGAATGTGTTGCCATATAAAGCAAGTTGAAACATACACAATTCTATTGCTATGTCTTGCTGTTCATAATTAAAACGTCTGTATTCTCCATGTGGGGAACCAGGACATGTTAAGAGCACGTACCCAGGGGAGCTGTCCTGTGAGAGCCACAACTAAGACAGTAGTTCCTGCTCATTTTGCCCTCCTCACAAAGACTGTCCACTGTCTCCTCATTATATAAGAAGGCATCTACATGGACCGTAGGCTGGGCACAGTGTTGAGTCTGGGGGATTACAGACACAGGAAAAAACCTTTTCATTTAGGGAACATCTCATTGTGAGTCACCAGTCGTGACGATGCGAGCTCCATGATGATTTTATGGACCGAGGCAGGCACCTTCTCCACGGCAAAAGACTCTGAGGATAACATTGCCTCAATTGGCAGACAGCTTCTAAGGTCCTCTGAGATGCTCTGCAGTATGGCCTTCTGGTTATCAGTCAGAGCATCATCCAGTTCATCTGACATAAAACACAATTACTCATGTGATCAACCTGGAAGGTCTTCTTTCAGAGAATAACATTTGCTTGCAGGGTGACTGGATGTTGAAATAGTTTTGGACGTGTCTATTATTTAATGAAGACTTATTCATTCAGGAAAGATACCTGTGTTTCTCATCCAGTCTATCAACCTAGGAAGGTCTTGACGTTGAACTGTAGACAGGAGACGTTGAATTTCATTTTTTGCTTCTGAAAAATTCATTTTTGCCTTACAGTTTCATGCGTGCAGCAGGTGAGGGGGAAATACTGCCGCGTGTCACTTTTAAGGAAGTCGATAAAATAAATAATGAGAATAAACGATAAAGAGATTATCACACAATGGATTCTATTGGGACATAGGTCTCGCAATATAAACCGAACTAATGCAATCCCATCCTTCTGTTGCACGAGCCTATGGCACGAGCTATGTGGCTATGTGCACGAGGACGTAAACACAACCCCGGAAGCGGAAGCAGTTGAACCAGAATCGGATTTAGATGACGTTGGTTTGGTTGTTTTAGCTTCTGTAGCAGCTGGAAAAACTGGATTAATGATTCTACTGATTCTGGTAAGATGGACCATTACAGGAACTTGTGCTGTTTGCAAATGTAATGTATTTAGTGTGTTATAAAACTAAGATGCCTGTCTACGCGTTTACAAAGTAGTAGGCTAATCATTTCCACTTAACGGTAGAATCACGGCCCGTTGTGTCGCAGCGATACGCGCTAGTACTGTACTCGTAATTTTGCCATTTTAGATTACTTTCTTTGATATTAGTATATTTAATATGTATTCATTTTTTTTTACATCTATACCTATCAAACTAGCTAGCGACCAATATGTTTTCATAGAGGACGTACTAGCCCGCTATTCACTTCTTCAGTCACACTTGTTTTCGCAAGTGTTTTTAATATGTTGATCCTCCTGTCATGCCTAGCCCCATTTACATGTCATGCTGCTGTTGTCAAATCTTTTTTTTTTTTATTCTAGGATTTATATCAATAACAGTCATCACTCCACTAATTGGTGAGCAGTGAAACTAGGGGGTTGCCCCTCAACGTTGAAGCCGAGGAGGCCGAATTTCTCAACTGATTTTGTAAGTTGAACACGTCGCTTGTAAACAGCTACTAATAATCTATTCGTTTTTGTGACCAACTGGTGTCCACTGCTACCCTGTAACCTTCACCCCCAGGTTTCGCTTGGATTGTAAAGATGGTTTTGGCCGATTTGGGAAGAAAGATCACGTCGGCGTTACGGTCACTCAGTAATGCCACCATCATCAACGAGGAGGTATGTTTAGTAGTGGATCTTGAGGTCTTATTTACCTGCGAGTTGACGGTACTTGTTTTAACTCTGGTTTGGCCGATTTGATTTGATTAACAATAATCCCATCGGCCCTGATCTATATGTACTTTGACGAAGTGTGTTGACCCATTAGGTGCTAAATGCCATGCTAAAGGAAGTATGTGCAGCCCTCCTGGAAGCTGATGTCAACATAAAGCTGGTGAAACAGCTTAGAGAAAATGTCAAGTAGGTCAACATATTCCACTGTATATTCTCTTTCAATTTGCACTTCAGACAGTCGCTCACTCAGCTGACACCCCTTGACATTGTGGTGTCCCTTTCACTGTTTGTAGGTCAGCCATTGACCTGGAGGAGATGGCTTCAGGCCTGAACAAGAGGAGGATGATCCAGCATGCTGTCTTCAAGGAGCTGGTCAAGGTCTGTGCATTGCAAACACCTTGACCACACACAGTGTACCAGCACTCCTAACCTCTTGGTCATGAATGTAGTTTGTCAAACCAAACGTCTTGGGTTTTGAGTCTTCTGGGGTGGGGTTATGAGTTTCTATTGTCTTTCAATTAGATGTTAATTACTGTGAAAGATGCATTTAGGGCTTAGTGCCAAGACTGTGTACAGTTGTTGTTTTTCAAACAAGTTATGCGTTTGTGTCCTAGCTGGTGGATCCAGGGGTGAAGGCATGGACACCCACCAAGGGAAAGAACAACGTGATCATGTTTGTGGGTCTCCAGGGTAGCGGGAAAACCACAACCTGTTCAAAGGTGAGTGACACTGCTGGATCTTAGCCCAGAGGTCAAAACTTCTTAATAAACTGTTTTGAGGAAAATAAAAGGAGTCCTGCCATACAGAAAACAAGCTTTTGCTGAACACTTTTCATTGTAGAGTTTGGAAGTGACATTGTCTACTTGAATATCGGTACTTGAATATGTTTCAATACAGATCTGATGCATCTTATTATTTTGGTTACTTTTTTGTTTTGTTGCTTAGTTGGCATACTACTTCCAGAGAAAAGGCTGGAAGACCTGTTTGATATGTGCTGATACTTTCAGAGCTGGTAATGTGTTTTGTTTAATAAAAAAAGATTATGAAAATATTTTTTTCTTTTTTCTTAAAATGAATAAAATTGAGTGACCGTGTGTTCTCTGTATTTTAAGGTGCCTTTGATCAGTTGAAACAGAACGCAACAAAAGCCAGAATCCCATTCTATGGAAGGTAAGATAACAACATTCTAGGCTTAAAGCCTACATATTCCTATGGTCATTTCATGCATACAACCCACTACACATTTCATGTGTTCATGTTCTGCATGCAATTAACAGTTACACAGAGATGGACCCTGTTGTCATAGCAGCGGAAGGTGTGGAGAAGTTCAAGAATGAGAACTTCGAAATCATCATTGTTGACACCAGCGGTCGACACAAACAGGAAGATTCTCTTTTTGAGGAGATGCTCCAGGTTTCCAATGCTGTGGTAAGTCTGTGGTACTTATCACCATGACCACTGCTTAGTTGTTATTAATAGGTATTAAAATCCAACCTCAATTAAGATATTTTTGTAAATGTTATTGTTATGTTTCCACAGCAACCAGACAACATCGTGTACGTGATGGATGCCTCCATTGGCCAGGCCTGTGAGGCCCAGGCCAAGGCCTTCAAGGACAAGGTAGACGTGGCATCTGTCATCGTCACCAAGCTTGACGGCCATGCCAAGGGTGGTGGAGCTCTCAGCGCGTGAGTTCACAGCAGTATTTATGGGTAGCACAGCTTTGATGTGGTGGATTTCCTGGTTGAAATAAATCGTTCAAAGACAAAAGTTTTGGAAAGTTGCTAACGTAAAAATACAACATACTGATGAGGATGAACACTTGTTAAGAGAGACGTTTAAATAATCATCTTTTGTGTTGATTTTGTCTTTTATTACAGTGTGGCTGCGACGAAGAGTCCCATCATATTCATCGGAACTGGAGAACACATTGATGACTTTGAGCCATTCAAAACCCAGCCCTTTATCAGCAAGTTACTCGGTGAGCAGTTCGTTCTACTGGGTGTCTTGCCCTTAGCCAAAGCTATATTACCTATTGATGTAGGTTATTACAGTGAAACATTTTGTGAAATTGAATACATTATATTTAATTCTCTCATTTTTCCTATAAAAATGTCTAGGCATGGGAGACATTGAGGGTTTGATAGACAAGGTGAACGAACTCAAACTAGATGACAATGAGGAGCTGATTGACAAGTTGAAACACGGTGAGATTCAAATCAATCCCTCATAATTTTACTTGGGTAGTATTGTCATCTAATCACCCCTCCATTGCTTCTCTGGTCCAGGTCAGTTCACTCTCAGAGACATGTATGAGCAGTTCCAGAACATCATGAAGATGGGACCGTTTGGACAGATCATGGTGAGGACAAGTGGGTGGGAGTTGGGTAGTTTGGGGTTAATGGCAGGGGATGAGAGTCATATCCACTTCATTGTTTTGTTAGGGGTAGCTCAGCTGCCACTTGTTTGAAATGTTTATATTGTCTTCATTGATCCGAGCTGCTTTAAATAAAATCTTCGGGTAAATGAATGCATCACTACCGTTATATTCATATTTTAGGCTTCATGTATTGTGATGCATCAGTGCTAATATCGTTCTTTGGATTGTTTAGGGAATGATTCCAGGCTTTGGGACAGACTTCATGAGCAAAGGCAATGAGCAGGAGTCAATGGCCAGGTTGAAGAAACTAATGACCATCATGGACAGCATGAACGACCAAGGTGATTACAGAAACACAGGAACATTATGCTTTATATTTCCACATCAGTCATCAGCTTTAACTTAATAGTCCTCTACAGAAATGATTGGTGCATCAGTGAAATACCTGGATTACCAGTTATGTTCTTACCTCTCGTTGTATGTTACTGTTGAATGATGTGGTAAACTTACACTGCTCATGGGTCTGTATGCCTTGACAGAGCTGGACAACAAAGATGGCGCCAAGCTATTTAGCAAGCAGCCCAACCGTATCCAGAGAGTGGCTCGGGGGTCAGGGGTTGCCACCCGAGATGTGCAGGAGTTGCTCACCCAGTACACCAAGTTTGCACAGATGGTCAAAAAGATGGGTGGTATCAAGGGCCTCTTCAAAGGTACAATACAGACTTGACACTCGTCTGGGTCAAAATCCTGGTTGGGGGTTTTACAGGGAGCTGATTAGACTCTGTTGTTACACGTTTCAAGGGGGCGATATGTCCAAGAACGTCAACCCCTCTCAGATGGCGAAGTTGAACCAGCAGATGGCCAAGATGATGGATCCCAGAGTTCTGCATCACATGGGTATGTTGTCTCACTCTGCCTGAAAACTAAAGAACACATCGTAGTCATTTAACGTCACTTTACACACAACTACAATTAACTAACAAACAATTCGTCCCGTCCCGTCCCCCATGAGGAAATTCATTCTGTGATGTTGGCTCAGTTTTATTACATGTTTCGGAGATGTATTGATCCTTCTGGCGATGTGATTCTTTTTTCATTATTATTTTTAATGTGATACTGATGTTATGTTAATCCAGCACCATATGTTGTGACTCTGCAGGAGGCATGGCTGGGCTGCAATCCATGATGAGACAGTTCCAACAGGGAGCTGCTGGCAACATGAAAGGAATGATGGGATTCAACAACATGTGAACCACAAAGCCTTAACAGTACTGCTGAAGGATACTAAATATGTGTTTTGGACCGTAGTGAAAAGGTGGGGGTGGGGGTAGGGGGAGGAGAGGCGATAATTTGAGGAGGGGGAGACAGTTATTTGAGGATAAAAGAAGTGGAACTGAGTGTTCTTTTTGCCTCCGTAATATAATTCTATATCTTCTTTGTGTATAAGATTATACAGAGGCTTATGTCCATGTCCAGAATAACAGGTCGGTGATTTTACAGTAATTGCAGGTAAGAGACGGAAGCGAGGCAGGATTACAGTAATGGAAGGAAATCGTGTCTGATAATCCTGAAGGTTGCAATGAATGGATACAACAAAAGTAGTTTGTGACAATATTTTTGTCATAATGTTATAATAAAATTTGTATTGCAACGTTTTAAAAACATGGTGTCATTAATTGGAAATCTTTGTGTGATTGAAGGATACAAGTAATTCTTATAAAGATTACTTTCAAAACAATGTTTTGAAGAATTTAATAGTATAGAGTAAATGCAACTTGTTTTTATTCTTAAGATATTAATAGACACACTAGTGTCATGTCTCAAAATGTCAAGCTGCAAAATGCTATCTACAGACTTGTGAACCAGAGTAAAATATGTTAGTTATGTTTGTTTTTCATATTGTAAAGCAATAGGTGGTGAGTTGATGTATTTGGGATGTATTTGAGAGGACACGCCCCTTGACGTGGCATCGCCTCGTGCAGCCATGTTTGCTACGTTGTCAGAAAGCTGCTAGCTGAGAGGCGCTGTTCACTGGCGTTAGTACCAGGGAAGAACCAGCCTGAAAACCAGGTAAATATGACAACTGCCTGTTCAATGGGGCTCATGTTTGAGCTGTTTGGGTCTATAGATACCTATGGTTCCTTTTGTAATAGTTTGATAGTTTAACAAGTTTGTCGGTTAGCGCTATGAAAGCGTTTTGACAGGCTGGCAGCTTTCGCCGGTGGGTTAGCATATAGGCTAGCAGCTAGCTAACGTTAGCTCTTCTATAAAGCAACAGTGTTTGAAGTTTGTACACTTCAGGCGATTATTATTTAACAATGGCGAGATTATAAAGGTAATCAAATACTTGTTTTGGATTATATTTGGTTATTAACAAACCAGTTGGCCAAACATGTTGTTATTGCCTTAAATCTGTATCTCAGTTGTGATTTTATAGGTTACATACCTATGAAATAATAATTTCATTGACCGATCCATGGTAATGACATTATTGGATCTGATAAATCACAGTAGAATAATTATAGTTTGTGAAAATTGTGTAGTTAGTAGCATTCAAAGACACTTTTAAAGTTGTTATATTGCTGTCAGATCCATTCATTTTTTTTAAACCAAATAATAGTAAGAAATATATTCTTTTGAATACATTTACAAATAGTTATCATGATGTAGGTTTGAGCTACAGTTTAATCTTTGAGCTTTGATTCACTTTACACAGCCAGTTTGTTAAATCACAGGTTATCTACAGCTTTTTGTATTGGTTCACTGGTCGTAGTGTTGCAACATCTTTAATGCTATTATACCCTGCTGATGGCCTGGCTGAAAATAAATTGTAACTTTATGTCCAAAGTCCAGAAGTTCATGTCAGGATAAGATACAAATCAACTCACGCAAGGCCTATTGTATTTAGATTTGATGGATACATAGATTGTGGATTTGGGTCTTAAGCAATTCTTCTGTGACTCATTTTACATTTAAAGTCAGTGGAACTCAGTTTCATTCTACTTAAATGTAGGCAGTATGCTAACAGGCAAGATCTGTATCAGAAAGCAAGAAAGAGCCATCAAATGTCTACCTGCTATCCTCTTGGTATCTGTCATAACTAGTCCTTTGGAAGCAGCTCAGAGTCTCTGCTGCAGGGGATTACCTGTGAGTCAGGTGGCTCAGTGGTTAAGGCGTTGGGCTCATGATCGGAAGGTTGTGAGTTTGATTTCCGGCTGTGGCTACATGATGTTATGTCGTTGGGCAAGGCACTTCACCCTACTTGCCTCAGGGGGGAATTTCCCTGTACTTGCTGTAAATCGCTTTGGATAAGCACGTCTGCTGAATGACTAAATGTAAATGTACCTGTCATGCACACAGCGGTAGCATTAGACCTTTGATATGCCTTTCATAGCTTTACAAAGAGCTACCGAAAGTTTTAAACCCAGCATCCCTCCCCCCCCCCCCCCCCCCCAGTCTGTAGTTCTCCAAGGGTGCCATGGCGACCTTCCCAGAGTACATTCAGCAGAATGAGGAGTGTGATGGGACGCGTTTCAGCTGGAACGTGTGGCCCTCCAGCCGCCTGGAGGCCACACGCATGGTGGTCCCAGTGGCCTCGCTCTTCACCCCCCTGAAGGAGCGTCCTGACCTCCCCCCCATCCAGTACGAGCCGGTGCTCTGCAGCAGGGCTACCTGTCGCGCTGTTCTCAACCCTCTCTGGTATGTAGGCCTTCTGACAAACCAGGCTTGTTTTTGAATGCCTGGTTTGTGTAAATACCTTCTATTCTTGTATGTCTGGATGTCAGCTCTGGATCTTCAGATTGTACACCAGTACAAATAGATGCAAATTCTCTGTGGAACGCTCCCCCCCACTCCCTCTCATTCCTTCCTTCTGTCACCTAGCCAAGTGGATTACAGAGCCAAGCTATGGGCCTGCAACTTCTGTTACCAGAGAAACCAGGTAAGAGCACAGAGCGACTGTGGCTGTTGACATACCTGGTCCAATACTGTCACTACTGCAAGAGCTCCAACTCAGGAGCAGTCTGGTCTGTTCATGAGCTCATGATATGGCTTTAGGCTTCTAATCCATATTCATGTTCATTCCTTTAGTTCCCACCCACCTATGCAGGGATCTCGGAGGTGAACCAGCCAGCAGAGCTGCTGCCCCAGTTCTCCACCATTGAATATGTGGTCCAGGTATAGCTACGCACTTCATTTAAGCCCCACACCTGGCAGAGACGGAAGCAACGCAAATCCAATTCTGACTATTTATACACTGGCACCATATTGTGTTTGTGATTGCTTTCTTCCAGAGAGGTCCTCAGATGCCTCTGGTGTTCCTGTACGTGGTAGACACATGCATGGAGGACGAGGACCTGCAGGCGCTGAAGGAGTCCCTGCAGATGTCCCTGTCTCTGCTGCCCCCTACTGCCCTGGTGGGGCTCATCACCTTTGGGCGCATGATCCAGGTTCACGAGCTGGGCTGTGAGGGCATCTCCAAAAGTTACGTGTTCAGGGGTACCAAAGACCTCAACGCCAAGCAACTTCAAGTGAGTTCCCAGACTGATGGATCAATAGGCAGATCCAGATTGGAATGTAGATGGTTATGATGGCTGGACGTCTTCAGAGTATGTTTAGCTGACCTCTCAACACCTGCTGCTGTAGGAGATGCTGGGTCTGACCAAGCCCACTGCTGCCCAGGCTGGACGGGGACCCCAGGCTCCACAGCAGCCTCTCTCCAACAGGTAAAGTCCTGCTCTCTCTCTCTCCCTCTCTCCCTCCCTCTCCTCAGTGTAAGCGTATGGAGCAGGAGCTACGCCTGGTCAGAGAGCAGAGGCAGACTGCTTTGTAGATACACACATAACAAACCAAATTTGGTTATTTTGGTTGTCTGTAGCAAAAAAGTAAACGTTCCTAAAACTTCCCTTCTCATCCCAGATGTACTTTCTAAACATAGAAGCTTGTACCCATACAGATGTTGTCTTTCTGTTCCCAGGTTCCTGCAGCCGGTGCAGAAGGTGGACATGAACCTGACTGACCTGCTGGGGGAGCTACAGAGAGACCCCTGGCCCGTCACCCAGGGGAAGAGGCCCCTCCGCTCCCTGGGGGTGGCCATGTCCATTGCTGTGGGCCTGCTGGAGGTACGACCTGGTCTGAGGGTTGGGGTTTGGCTGCCTGGGGATTAGGTGGGGTAAAGGTTGGGGGTGAGGGTGATTGAGGCTTTAAGGAAGCTAGGGTAAAGACAGTGGATGGGGATTTTTAGGGTATTTTTCTCCCCTCTAACCCATCTTCACCCCCCTCCTGCTTCCTGTCTGTAGTGCACGTTCCCTAACACTGGTGCGAGGATCATGGCGTTCATCGGCGGCCCAGCCACCCAGGGCCCTGGCATGGTGGTGGGAGACGAACTGAAGACGCCCATCCGCTCCTGGCACGACATCGAGAAGGACAACGCCAAGTTCATGAAGAAGGCCATCAAGGTGAGTGTCAGCCAAAGTCACATGATGAACATCATCTGCTACACCCAACTGTCAATCATTTCCCAGACAGAGCTGGTAAGGTGCATGATGTTTGACTGTAGCTCTTCTAGAGAGGCTGTTCACAGTGAGGGCACCACCCTAAGCTGTCCCTGTGTGTTCCAGCACTATGAAGCGCTGGCTAACAGAGCCTCCACCAACGGACACATCATGGACATCTACGCCTGCGCCCTGGACCAGACAGGCCTGCTGGAGATGAAGTGCTGCTCCAATCACACCGGGTAAGGCCCCTGCTCCCAGGCTGTCTCACCAATCACAGCCTGCCGATCGCGAGTCAACCAATCACAATGAATGAAAAAAACTTGTAGTGAACTGTAAAGTGTGTGTTTTCCTGTGCAGAGGCTACATGGTGATGGCAGACTCCTTCAACACGTCTCTGTTCAAGCAGACCTTCCAGAGGGTCTTCAACAAAGATGTACAGGGCTCTTTCAAGATGGCTTTTGCTGGAACACTGGAGATCAAGGTAGAGTCTCTCAGGTCTTCTGAGTTTCCACAATGTCTTCATCAGATCACCAAGCTGGAACTGGGACCTTATGTTTATTCCACTGATTGGGGAACACTTGATCACTACCCTGGTTAGACCAGAAGCATCTGGGGTGAACGTCATGAACGAGAATGGAGATTGTTGTTGGGATTTATCTATTGACCTTCATCCTCCTCCTCTCAGACCTCCAGAGAGCTCAAGGTGTCAGGAGCCATCGGCCCCTGTGTGTCCCTCAATGCCAAAGGACCCTGCGTCTCTGAGAACGTGAGTGTGGCCCTTCACTCTTGTTGACGTCTCTTTGTCACAGAGCTGTGTGACATTCTGCGATGTGGCGGCACCCTTGCGTTCGTGTGTCTGAAGCCTGGTGTGTCTGAAGCCTGGTGTGATTGAAGCCTGGTGTGTCTGAATCCTTGTGTGTCTGAATCCTGGTGTGTCTGAATCCTGGTGTGATTGAAGCCTAGTGTGTCTGAAGCCTAGTGTGTCTGAAGCCTGGGGTTTGAAGCCTGGTGTGTCTGAAGCCTGGTGTGTTTGAAGCCTGGTGTGTCTGAAGCCTGGTGTGTTTGAAGCCTGGTGTGTCTGAAGCCTGGTGTGTTTGAAGCCTGGTGTGTCTGAAGCCTGGTGTGTTTGAAGCCTGGTGTGTCTGAAGCCTGGTGTGTTTGAAGCCTGGTGTGTCTGAAGCCTGGTGTGTTTGAAGCCTGGTGCGTTTGAATCCTGGTGTGTCTGAAGTCTGGTGCGTTTGAATCCTGGTGTGTCTGAAGTCTGGTGCGTTTGAATCCTGGTGTGTCTGAAGCCTGGTTTGATTGAAGCCTGGTTTGATTGAAGCCTGGTGTGTCTGAAGCCTGGTGTGTCTGAAGCCTGGTGTGTCTGAAGCCTGGTTTGATTGAAGCCTGGTGTGTTTGAAGCCTGGTGTGTTTGAAGCCTGGTGTGATTGAAGCCTGGTGTGTCTGAAGCCTGGTGTGATTGAAACCTGGTGTGTCTGAATCCTGGTGTGTTTGAAGCCTGGTGTGTCTGAATCCTGGTGTGCCTGAAGCCTGGTGTGTCTGAAGCCTGGTGTGTCTGAATCCTGGTGTGCCTGAAGCCTGGTGTGTCTGAAGCCTGGTGTGTCTGAATCCTGGTGTGTTTTCATAGGAGATAGGAACTGGAGGAACATGCCAGTGGAAGATCTGCGGTCTGGACCACAACACCACGCTGGCCCTCTACTTCGAGGTGGTCAACCAGGTAGTCATGGCGCACACTAACACACTGTTGTTCAGCCATGGCACACACGAGCGCACAAACACACACACACCTGCTAGACTGGTTACTCAGTATCTGATGTGCAAGATCAGTATTGTGTCAACACCTCTGTGGCCTTCTGCAGTGCTGGCATGCAGCAACTGGAAAGTCGACTTTCCTAGAAGCCTGTCCCAACAGCAGAGTTTGGGGTTGCATTGTGTAACAAATTAGTATTGTGACATGGATGGTATAAAGTTTCTAAGTCTAAAAGCCAAGTCCTAATCGCCACTAACCCAGACCTGTACCACATCTGCTCCTAGAGCTGCGTTTATGATGCTTCACCACCAGGTGGAGCCCTTGTCCCGGAAACGTAAACAGCCGCCAACACAAGATCAAAATGATGATATGAAAAAGCCACAGAGAATGCAGTCTTATTGGACAAATTTATAGAAGCTTTAATTTGTATTAACTTAATACAGTTACAAACTTAACTTAAACGGTTAGAATCTTGCCTCGAATGTATGAACAGTATGGGAATTGAAATCCAGACAGACAGAAAGACATCTCCATCAGCTCCATCAGTGGGAATAGACACAGTCTCTCTCTGAAGTCTTCAGAGTAGATCCTGTGTGGTCCGTCAGGGCTCAGTGACTGTCCCTGTCTGTGTTTAGTCTGTGCTGTTTTCCTCTGCTGTGTGTGTGTGACAGTCCTGTGAGTGCCTGCTGCCTCTGTCTCTGTTCATGTGTTGAGGAAACTCCCCTGTTGGACCGGGAGGCTGCGTTGTAGAGTTCCCAGTCCCATCTCTCTCCTCGGTCCCCACAGTGTCCCTGTCCTCATTCACCTCCACTATGTAGCAGGATGGGGGCTGGATGGGAGACTCCCGGTCCGTGTGTGTGTGACTCGTCCCCCTCGTGTCTCCTGACCCTGTCTGAGGTGTCATGGACTCATCCTTGGGCGGTGGGACCACTGAGGAGGTATTGGACCTGCTGGTGGCCGCATCAAGGTGGAACGCGGTGCTGTGGGTACGGGAGATCTTCCTCTGGGGCTGGAGGGCCTGACGTAGCTTAGCCAGGCTTCTCTTCAGGGCAGCCCTATACCTCCTGAGGGGAGGGGGAGAGGAGAGGGAGAGGGAGGGGGTGATTAAAGGAGGGGGCCGAAGGAGAGAATAATAATGAATGCTGTTCCTTAACAACACCAGAGTTCGATCCACAGTCTCACTCTCACGATGACTTCATAATCAATCAGAACAGATTCTAAAAGAAGGCTTGCTGGAAAATCCAATGAAACTGCTGCATCACCTTTCTGAAAAGCCTGTGTTCCTCGCAATTAACTTGATTAGTGAACCTTATTACTCGGCGGTCAAGGTAATGGATTCACATTCTTTCACAACACATCACTGGGTGAAAAACACTCTCTTATCGTTTTTTTTTTTTACGATTGCGATTACGATAGAAGCAATTCCAGGGAACAGAACAAGTGATTGGATACATCAGGGTTGGTTAGTGATAGCAAAGCTAGACCCTGCATGGAAAGTTCAGGAGGATTAGAACAGCAGTGCAGCTGAATGCTGTTGGTGGTGCGCATCACTCACGCCTGCGTCATGGAGTTGATCCAAGGGTTGATTGTGGCGGTGAAGAGGACCAGCCAGGTGGCCAGAGCTGAGGCTGCCTCAGGCCCCTCCCTGCCTGAGATGGTCTCATAGAAGCCCAGGCAGATGTAGGGCAGCCAGCAGGCCAGAAGACACACTGAGGGGAGAGGAGAAGAGACGAGACACAGGCAGGAGGTCACAGAGGAGAAGGGGAACAGGCAGGGGAACAGACAGTTACCTCATAGTTACCATCGGGTGCGTTAAAGGATAAAGGGATTTAAAAGATATATTTGAGGGCAGATTACGTTTTACATTCAGGAAGGTTTCGCTTCTGGATCGCCTTAGAGTACACATCTATCTGTCTGGTCTTTTAATATCGCTTACTGTCGCGTGGATATAGCTTCTTATCTCAGTCACATCATTATTTCCTGATCCTCTTGTTTGCAAACAGCAACGGCCACAAACCATGGCTCATCCTTGGCATCGTTCAAAAGGTCAACCAGCTGTTGTGTAACCGCCGACACTCACCTGAGGTGGCCACCATGACGATGGAACTCCTGAAATAGGTGTTAGCCGGGACATAGAAGCAGTGCTGGTCGTTACAGACGAACGTGCCCCTGCGCACCTGCTTCCTGGCGATGTAGACGATGTAACCGTACAGGGAACACATGATGAGGGTGGGGGCGATGATGCCCGCCACTATGAAGAGCATGTTGAAGCCCTGGTTGGCGTGTTCAAAGCTGGGCGCGCAGATGAACCTGGTCTTGCTGTAGCTGTACCTGCAGACAAGATGGGACGAAGACTTCGAATGTCAACATGTGCAGATGCTGCTGCCAACATCCTTACTGAACATGGAACAACGTGGCGATAGACTGCAAACCTCACACACACACACACACGCCTACCTGCCGAATCCCAGAAGTGGCAGGGCAGCGTTGAGCAGGGAGTAGGACCACACCAGGACCAGCACCAGTCTGGTCCGACGGAGAGAGCAGATTGAGGCGTAACTCAGCGCAAAGCAGATCTCCGTGAACTTGTCGATGGTGGCCCAGGTGAGGGAGTGGATGGAGGCCAGCTGCAGCAGGAGGAAGAGGAATCCGCTGCCCTGGCAGAGGGCTCCGTCATCCGGGTAGCCGTCCGGACGGAACAGGCTGTTGTGGGCCCCGAAGGGGATGGTGGAGAGGCCCAGGGCCAGGTCGCTGAGGCTGAAGCTCAGAGTCAAGCCCCAGGTGTCTGTCTGGAGCTCCTTGTTGAGGAGGAGAACCAGGAGAAGGAGCAGGTTGCCGCAGATGGAGCCCAGGCTGGTGAGCACCATCAGGGCTGCGTAGAGCAGGGACACAGCCTCGTTCATCCCGGTACACCGATAACACGCTGACTAGCCTAGTATCAGTGTGCTGGGAGGCTTACTACGATGCTGATGGACATGCTATTATCTGACATGGCTGCGGAAGTTTAATCCCTTACCCTGTATCAACCGAACGCAGCTGATTTCCCCTGTGAATTAACAAATTCGCCAGCTGAAACACCTGTGCAGTTCATCCCATTTCTAGCTCGCTGCTCCGCAGCGTCGGACCTCCACAGTGCATCCCAACGTTGGTGTGCGCGTTCACCGCTAGCGTCGATGGACCCACCCAGAGTGCTGGTCCTCCCTTTGCCCCTCCCAGGTTAGATCCAGCCCCTCCACTCCTGGCCTCTCCCCCCTGCCAGCTAGCCCCTCTGCCTGGCTGGTGCCTCCAGCCCGCCTCCTCCAGATCCAGTCAGCAGGTAGCTAACGTGACGTTGGCGCTCACGTTACCTGAGACCGTGTGTCGGGTCGAGGGCTCCTCGGGGACCCTGTTGCTAGGGCAGATGTGTGGATCTCCTGCTGTGTATCCTTGGAGGAGGAGGGCTGCACTTTACGCTCGGGCATACAGACGCACGGTTCAACATCCACAGCCTTGACAAGGAGGGAGGGAAAACAAACAAAAAAACACATTCACACTTCCAAGGCAGACAAGAGGAAAGTTGAAGAGTCCAAGGTGTGGTGCAGCTGTAGTGTTCCTGTCAGGGCTGACAGTGGTCGGGTGAGAGGAGAAGACAGGGAGGGGTAAGGAGCTCTGGTACACAGCTTTGGCCCAGAGCTCGACACGGTCTCCTGTCTCACTGCCTCAGTTCCTCACTCCGCAGGAGACACAAAGCCCCGCCCCCACCCCCCTCCTGAACTAGCAGCCATGAGAACAGAAACATGCTTTCTTACTTTAATGGTGGGGAGTACAGTGAGACAAACACAGAGAGGGGGAGTGTGTGTGTGTGTTTGTGTGTGTGTGTGTGTGTGCGCGTGCGTGCGTGCGTGTGGATACACATGCATGTGAGAGGTTATAACAGCCCCTGCTTGGTGTAAAGTAAACACAAGCTTGAGATCCAATATCCTCTGTGTGGCTGTAATGGCTGCTGATGTCTTAATGAACCATTTGGTTGTAGAGGGCTGGTGGGGTAATTGGCTGGTAGCCTGTATCTAATTCCCCCTAAGCCTGACGCATCATTAATAACCTTCTCTCTGCCCTCCTAAAGCCCGTCTCCTCACCCTAATTATCCGACGTTTGAATCTTGTTTTTCCCTCCGCTGGCTGTGAGGTCAGCTGTCGTTTGTGGTGACCAAGCCCAGTTTTGAACGATGAGAACTGGTCTTAGCTGTGTCATACCCAGAGCAGGGTCATTGGTGTTTATGGTCACTGCGTTTATAACACCAGGGTAAATACACATAAGCTGGGAAGCTTCTCAGGTACTTGACATCTCTGACGGATTTACTGTTGGATGTGCCCGAGTAACCCGTCTTGTTTTAACAACCTCTAAACTCTTTCTTTCTCCTCGCACTTTCAACTGCATTTTCTGGCCGTGTCGATGATATGATCTGAGAATCTTAACGTCTTCTTTGTGTGAAGCTGAACATGTGGTGTTGGGAGCGTTCTGCAGTGTGCGGTGCCCGTGGCTACACCTGACCCCGGCCTGTCCGTCTCAGATCCCAGCGCAGTCTGAGAACTGAAGGCATTTGTTTTCTCCTAACATCTTCACATACTTCCAGTATAACTTCACACCACATTAACTCCAGGCCGAACGGGACTCTGGACAGTTTGTCCTCCTCCCAAACTCAAACCTAGTGTGTCTGGTGGCTGAGCGGTTAGGGAGTCAGGCTATTAATCAGAAGGTTCCCAGTTCAAACCCCGGCTGTGCCAACATGATGTTGTGTCCTTGGGAAAGGTGCTTTATCCTACTTGCCTCAGGGGGAATGTCCCTGTACTTGCTGTAAGTCATTCTGGATGAAAGCGTCTGCTAAATGTAAAAGATGTTATATTCATACTTCTTTACATATCTAATTTTTAAGCCTGGAGGCTGTCCTGCTGTCCCCAGAGCGACCAGCAGGGGCGTAAGACTCGTGTGATTGGACACTGACCCTGTGTGTGGTCTTCCTATCACAGCACAACGCTCCCATCCCCCAGGGAGGGCGGGGCTCCATCCAGTTTGTCACCCAGTACCAGCACTCCAGCGGACAGAAGCGCATCCGGGTCACCACTGTTGCCAGGAAGTAAGTCTCTTCCCTTCCTCCCTCTCCCTCTGCTCTCCGCATTCTGGCTCCTTGTCTCCTTATCACTCCTTTCAATTCAATTCATTTATTGAAGGCCACAAAACATAGTTGGTGGAATTTGTTTTCGATACAGCAGTTAAGCTCACATCTCTCATGTGTCAGGTTCCATTTGAACAGCAACAGAAAAAACAACAACACATCAACAACAATAACAACAACAACAGGAGCACACATTTATACAGGTTACATCAAACCAGTGAGTCGTTTAAAGTCCTGATAGCTGTTGGAAAGAAGTTATTTTTAAATCTGACAGATTTGGTTTTCATTGACCTGTACCGCCTTCCGGAGGGCATAAGTGTGAAAAGATGGTGGGCAGGATGTGAGGTGTCAGAGGTGATTCTTGTTGCTCGCTGAGTGATGCGTCTTTGATATAAAGTGTCTATGGCTCGCTCCTTTCCTCTCTTCTAGAACTTAATTGTTCCTTTTCATACAATTCTTATCTGAACTAGAATACCGACCTCACGTCCAATGGACAAAACGTGAGAAGTTAAATCAAGTAACTATAACTATAATTTCGAATCAAAGCTGAATTGCCATCTTATTTATCTGAGCTACAGAACTGTATAAGAGTTACTGGGGAACAGTCATGGTTATATACTATGGTTGTATAAAGTTTTCTGTCTGACTACAGCTATGTAGGCACACTGTAGACAGTCCACAGCTCTAATCACAGAACCGACCGTTGATCTGCACTTACTGTGTCTGGGAGTTCATCCTGTTTCCATGGCAGCAAGGTGGCAAGGGGGGAGGGCGAGTCGAGGCGTCTGCGTGTTTGTTAATATATCAGAAAGATTTAAGAGGGAGATAATCTTCCCAGGACCCTCTTAAGAAGAAATGCATTTACAACACGTGACATGACTAAGACTGAGCTGGTGTCTAGCTTAGGTAGACTGGATAGAGATGGGGCATCTTTCAGAAGATACTGCTGGAGATCTACCCAGTGAGCTGCATGTTATGTGCTGACGGCTAGATGTTCCTGCTCCCTGATGAAAAGTGTGTTACAGCATGTGATCAGGGCTAGAGGACATGGATCTAGATGGGAACAGTGATATCACAAGTACTTGGCTCGTGCAGAATTCCTCAGTTAGTCTGAGGTAAAAAGTTATCTGGGAGTTTCAATGCCATGGTAACGTCTGTTTTAACTGAGGCAGGCCAGTTGGCGTTTAATGGGCACTTAGAAAACATCCGCTGAACTTTTATGCAGGAGTAGCAGCCTGTGTTTCCCTGGCGATGATAAAGATGTTGTCTCTCTCACGTGTTCCCAATCCCATTTTCTCCTCTCTCTCATCCTCTTCCTCTTCATCCAAATTCCGGCATCTGTCCCCTTCACCTTCCCTTTGCCTCCTTTACCTTCTCCTCCTTACCTTCTCTTTAATTCCTCCTTACCTTCTCCTCCTTACCTTCTCCTTACCTTCTCCTCCTTACCTTCTCTTTACTTCCTCCTTACCTTCTCTTTACTTCCTCCTTACCTTCGCCTTACCTTCTCCTCCTTCTCCTCCTTACCTTCTTCTCCTTACTTTCTCCTCCTTACCTTCTCTTTACCTTCTCCTATTTGCCTTCTCCTCTTTACCTTCTCCTCTTTACCTACTCCTCTTTACCTTCTCCTCTTTACCTTACTCTCTCCTCCAGTTGGGCCGATGCCCAGACCCAGATCCAGAACATCGCCGCGTCCTTCGACCAGGAGGCAGCGGCCATCTTGATGGCGAGGTTGGCAGTGTACCGAGCAGAGACAGAGGAGGGGCCTGACGTGCTGCGCTGGCTAGACCGACAGCTCATCCGCCTGGTAGGAGGCAAAACACACACATACACACACACACACCTGTTTTTTTTCCCTGTGAGAAAGTCCATTCACGGTTTCTCACCCTCGCCAGGACACAGCTTCACACCAAGAGCGCGTCTACATTAGCAGGTTTGAATAAACTTGATCTGTCTGTGTTCCAGTGTCAGAAGTTTGGAGATTACCACAAAGATGACCCCAATTCCTTCCGCTTCTCAGAAACCTTCTCCCTCTACCCTCAGGTAGGACTAGAGACACAGCTGGACTGCATGAACCCATTTGTCCCCCCAAAAAAGAGACCTTTTGCAAATACTCAAATATGACATATTGAAGATCATACCCATAATGGTGTGGGGTTCTGTGTGGACTTCTGTAGTTGCTGTGTGGTGTGCAGGGTGTTTTTACCACACCAGACACACACAGTGACCCAGCTGTGCTTCCATCCTCAGTTCATGTTCCACTTGAGAAGGTCTCCGTTCCTCCAAGTGTTCAACAACAGTCCTGATGAGTCTTCCTACTACCGCCACCAGTTCATGAGGCAGGACCTTACCCAGTCCCTGATCATGATCCAGCCCATCCTCTACGCCTACTCCTTCAATGGGCCGCCTGAGGTAAACACAAACACACACACACACACACACACACTTATGCACAGTACAAATGGATCTGGTCCTGGAATGAACTCTTCTTAAGATCTTTAGGAAGGTGTGCTTCCTGCCATTGAGAGAAATTTCTAGTAACCTTGGTTCTGATAAGAGATGCTCTCCTCCTCATGAGTGAACTGGATCTAATCTGTAACTTTTCAGGTTGGTCCCTCCGCTCCAGGGATTAGAGCGCACCGCCGTCTTTAATCTGTCAAATCTGCCGCACTAATCTGCTCTAATTGGAAGCAGCGTTATTGATTTGAGTAGAATTAGGTGGCTGTCATGGGGTTTTAGAGAGCGATGGTTTCCACATAAATAACACGTTTCTCACTTATCTCCTCATGTCTACCTCAGCCTTCTCCTCATCAGTTGCACGAATGTATTATTCGGAGCAGGTTTAAATTTTAATATTTTTGGTTGAAACTAACCTTTCTCCTCTCATCTCATCTCCTCGTCTCCAGCCTGTTCTCCTAGACAGTAGCAGCATCCTGCCAGACAGGATTCTCCTCATGGATACTTTCTTCCAGATCCTAATCTACCACGGAGAGGTAACCTCAGCATTCTGATTCCTCTCTCTCCCCCTGTATCTCTCTCTCTCTCTCTCTCTCTCCTTTTCTCTGCTTGTTTCTGGGGTATCTCCATTACAATAGACAACTCAAGTGGGAATCTCAGTTGTAGTTCTGGATTCAGACAGATAATGCTGTTGTCCCTGTGTGTGGTGAGAGTACAGGGACAAGGTGACAGAGTGAGAGAGTGGGATCAATAAACAGACAAAACACCAAGGTGACACCTGAGAGAGAGAGAGAGAGAGAGAGAGCCTCCAGACTGCAGCGGGAGCCTCTAAAGATAGTGCTGCCAACATTTCATACAGACAGCCAATCATGCGGCAGCACAGTCTCTGATGCCGGTGACCTCAGGAAAGTTCAGGAAGTGCTGGACACGGTCCGTAGCACCCCAATCCAACACTGAAAGTACCAAACTCAAGTTGACTTTGTTCATAAATTGGCCATTATATTTACAGGGCTTGGAACTTAAGTGATAAAAAAGTGTGTGTGTGTGTGTGTGTGGGGGGGGGTTCTTTCTTTGGGTTAACTGTATCTTGAGTGTCCTGTCTTTACCTAACCCCTCTCTCCCCCCTGCCAGACGGTCTCTCAGTGGCGTAAGGCAGGCTACCAGGAGATGCCAGAGTACGAGAACTTCCGGCACCTTCTGCAGGCTCCTGTTGACGATGCGCAGGAGCTTCTACACACACGCTTCCCAATGCCCCGCTACATAGACACAGAGCATGGAGGCAGCCAGGTAAACACACACACACAAACACACACGGTCTCCAGTAGATGGAGGGAACCTAGTTCTGTAACGTTCGTTTTTTTTTCCTCAGGCTCGTTTCCTCCTCTCCAAAGTGAACCCATCCCAAACCCACAACAACATGTACGCCTGGGGCCAGGTAAGACCTCGCTCTCCCTACATCCAGAAACACACAGAGACATCTAGAAGGTCAAGAGAGGTGTCTAAATAAAGTGGATTCTTGATCTCTTTCTCCCCCCCCTCTAGGAGTCAGGTGCCCCTATCCTGACTGATGATGTCAGCCTACAGGTCTTCATGGACCATCTGAAGAAGCTGGCTGTCTCCAGTGCTGCCTGATCCTCTCCCACCACACACCACCCCTACCATCCCCCCCTCCCTCCCCACAGCTCCACCCAATCAATAGTAGTCTGGCGACCCGACTCCATCCAATCACTATTCATTAATCAGCTAACCATCCAATAAGAAGTAGCTTTCAGTTGAGGCCAATCAAACGAGCAGATCTGGGATCTGTTTGAGCCATTGTGAGAGCAAACAAAACAAGCAGCCGTGTCTCCCCTGTGAACCAGATGAAGGCTGTTCCGCACAGGGCCACGGTTAAGCATATCCTGGAGATCTGGTCTCTGCTTTGAAGCACGTACATCCTAACCTCTGCATCCCGCAGTGCTGCCTAGGATCGGCCACCCACTTGTCGAACCGCGTGATTTAACACAGTTTGTTGGAACACAAACTGCCGGTATCTCTGTTCATAAGATAACACAGCAATGTCATCTACCAACAAAAAAAATGACCTCTCTTCCTCTATGCTATTTTATACTGAACACCTAAGAGCTTTGTACAGCAGAGATGATTATATGTACAGAGATAAGCCTGCAGAGGCTCTTCTGTACCACCTCAGTGGTCCATGATTGTATTGTAAGATACGATTTTTAATAAAGAATTATGGGTCGTCGGCCAAGGTTTGGTCTAGGACCAGTGAATAAAATATAAAGTCTAATACTTGTTCAGTGTACCATGTCAACACTACCCTTGTACTCCCCACCCCCCCATGTTTCTATTTAAAAGTGGAGCGACCTGAGAGGGTGTGAGTCTGTCCTGTGTGCAGCCGTAGTTGAGGATGCAGGTGGTGTCTGTGGGCAGAGGAACCCAGGTGATGGAGATCACAGATGGGAGAAGAATGTGATCGCAGTAGAATAGCTCTGTGCTCCACTCCTCTGCACACACAACTGCTATTTTCAGACGTGTGTGTATGTATGTGCTGCTGTTGTCTAATGCAGGTTTTCCATATCAGATTCTCTCATTGTGGTTCTGAACTTGCAGGCGGGCTGTAGAAGTACAGGCTGTTTAACATTTTCCTCGTAGTACAGACTTGCTGGCTGCCTGTTAGGCTGTATGAGCAATACCTTGAAGTCCCAAGCCACCATCTGAAACCTTACAACCTAGCACACTTCTACACCTTAGTATCTATTACCTGGTGGTGTTGGATGCTGGGGTGTAGTGCATTAGGGTGTAGTGTATTAGGGTGTAGTGTATAAGGGTGTAGTGCGTTAGGATGTAGTGTATTAGGGTGTAGTGCGTTAGGGTGTAGTGTCTGAACATTGGCTGGAGACTTTCAAGCTTGTATGAATGCTGCCTTCTCTCTGTTTGTCTGCCTTGTTACTAACAGTGTTACTTCTGATGTTTCTAATAAATAAAAACGTTCCTTTAAACCTGTTCTTGTCTCATTTTATCATGTGCGCACTTAACACATTGTCATAATTAACGTCAAGATCCTCAAATATTTTTGTTGAATGTAATTAGGTAAGTAGGTCTAAAAGTATATAAATGCCTTTAAAGGGCTGTCTGGTCTTTGAGTTAGTAGCTTGGCAATGATACAACTTGAGTAACATCTTAGGTATTTCAAGGTGGCAGTGGTGTAGGCGTTGTCACCAACGTTAATAATAATGGACTAGTACGTTTTGTTAACAAGGCCAGACATTGATCCTAACAGAAGAGACACAGGTGGAATACAACAAGATATAATACAAGAGCGAGTGAGTCATCTGTGTCGTGTGACCTTGGAGACGAGCTGCTGTCCCTGCCATGGTTCACCGCCAGAGGGCAGTAGATCTCATCCACCTTCTCTACTGATGTCATCTTCAGAACTAGCTGCATTGTGCTGCCTGAGGTACATCTCAATGCTGGAAATATCCGTAACCATGTTATACTGCAACACAAAAATTCAATGTGAATTGATGATGACCTTTAACGTGGAGGAGTTACAACTATATATTTAGTCATGTATTTAGGCATGTTAGTCATGTTAGTGTAAAATGCATGTTTGAAGTGTGAACAGTCCAGTTTCTGTCAGTATGGTAACTGCAGACTGGTCGATGATAATGCCACAGACTTGCTATTTCATCTGTTAAGAAAACAGATCATCAGAAACCAGAGAAGTCCGACACACTTCCAGAAAACACTTGACAGAACAAGTTTCCTGTGAAAAAAACTATCTTGGGTCCCAATCAAACAGAGCAGAATGCCACATTCACACACAGAAACAGACAGACTGTGACTCACTAAGTCAGCAAACCTTTTCAATTCACATGTTGCTGTGGATACAAGGTTGTGCCCAGAAAGGACATTCAACAGATTTGTGTTCAAGTTCCCTGGCATGTTAGATCATTGTAAATTTTTTTTCAATACAGCGAACATTGTTCAACAAGATGACAGGTTTATATGTAATGTGTTAAACTATACTAAATCGATTAGCTTTCAACATGTGGGAAGGATGTAAGTGAACACATTTAACAAAGTCACAGCGGATTAATTCAACAAAGTCTTAACAAACAGGTTTTTATCTCGGGTGTAGATCACAGAATATACAATAGGTAATATCGATCAGGACTCCCCATCTGTGCTAAAGGCAGTTATAGGTTTCATAGATCAAAGTCTGTCTGGATCAATGCAATTCTATAACCCACAGCATCACACGGTCCTCTTCACAACAGCTGTTCCCCTACTTCAGCACCTTGCTTTACATTACATTACATTTATTCATCCGAATTCAGCCGAACAAGTTACAATTAAAATTGTAAATTGTATCATTTTTTCAAATTGTATAAGTACACCTCTGAATAACACTATCCTTATTAATGTTAAAGAAAACATAGATATAGATCTACTTACAACAAAGGATAACTTCATTAACATTGTTTTTAGTCTGTAACAGAAAAGATTTAAAGTGCATTTTGATAGAGTGCACATATCCCTCTTTGGTTTAGTGGCTAACCATGGTGTCACCAAATCTGAAAGCCATTGTAGCGTTTGTGGTTCAAGTCTTGCTCAGATCAATTGCTGAATTATTTAACTAATCCGTATGTGTTAAATCACAGTTAGTTTGTAGAAATAAAAGAATCCTCTGTGGCTCAGTGGGCAGGCATGTGTATGGCCAAACATGGCAATCTTGGTTCAAATCTCACTCACACCAATTCATTTAACAGGCAACACAGTGGTAACACCCTGTGGTTGCAGTGTCACCAACTGTTCAAGGTGACAAATGACCTTTTACAATATATTTATGCAAATGTAATAAGGTAAAGGTAACTATTGTCTTCTAAAATGTTGTCTAATCATTATGCTGTCTAAAACATTAGCTGCTTATCTCCCTCTGTTACATAACCCCACCATGCCCAATGGTAAATTTCCAGGGAGGACACGGCCCTCCCTGACCCTGGGCTCTCCAGGGACCCTGATCATCCATGCCAGGGATTTGAACACCGGCCGTAGTTGGCACTCCGAGCCCGCCAGTGACATTAGTCTACCTGGCTCTTCATCGTTCACAACCGGCAAATCCACTTGGCCATAGAGTCTCAGGGGTAACCAAACTTTTCTCTGGATGTTTTTCAAGTGCCTTTTCCAAGCCCTGCTTTAAAATTTGTAACCTAAACACTGAGATTTGAACCTTCAACCTTGCAGTTAAGAGGCAGCAACTCACCTTACTGAGCTAACTCAAGGCTGATACTGACATGTTCTCCGGGTGGTTTTCAAGTTCCTGTTCCAACAAGTGCTTCAAAATGGCACATGTGAACACCTGGGATTTGAACCTATGACTTAGCATTTAAAGAGCAGTGCCTCACCTTACTGAGCGAACTCCAGGCTAAAAGTGTTTGGTTCTCCGGGCGTTTTTACAAGTGCCTCTTCCAATCTGTGCTTTAAAATGTCACCCCTAAATAGCTGGGATTCAAACCTTCAAGTCATAAGGCAGCGTCTTTCCTCATCGAGCCAAATCCAGACTGACACTGAACCGTTCTCCGGGCGTTTTTCAAGAGCCTGTTGCAACAAGTGCGCTAAAATGTGACAAGTAAATAGCTGGGATTCAAACATTCAATCTTGTGGTTACAAAGAAGTATCTCACCACATTGAGCTAATTACAAGCTAACTCTGCTGTATTCTCCGGGTGATTTTGAAGTGCCTCTGCCAATTTGTGCTTTAAAATATTACATGAACAGCTGGGATTCAAACTCCCCAACCTTGTATTTAAGAGGTATCATCTCATCTCACTAACTCCAGGCTAACACTGTATGGGAACATTTCCGATGACATACCAACATACAATTACTGATATAAACTAAACAAGCCTGGCTTGAAAATGAAAAAAGTAGAAAATACAGTTATATATATATATATATATATATATATATATATATATATATATATATAAATAAATAAATGTGTGTGTGTGAAAAAAAATGTAAGGAAAGTTGTCCGAAAGTAAAGTACTACCAGAAAAATCAATTTAACTTCCTACCCACGGTCTATGCAGCTCTTATTAAGTAGTTACTGATCAAGATGAGGCCATGCCTGAAGGAGAGAGGTGGGGTGGAGTGGGGGAGAGGTTTGAGAGGGTTGGCTGAAAAAAACATGTTTTTCTTTGTGATGAAGGACCTAACCGGACATAAACAGCACTTAAGGTTTCCATGGCAACTTTTCCTCTTCAGTTACTATTGGTCACAAATAATTTCTCCTTGTTTTGACAGAACAGTGAGATGTACTCTGCAGACCTTGGATTAGCGTTTCACAAGACCACTTGGCATAAGTACAATAAAACCACATTTACAAAATAAACTTAAAAAACTCATAACAACAATGAGCTGCATCCTGTCATCATGTCAATATTGGATAAATATCATAAAACATTGAACCCTACAAAGCTGGAACATTTAGACATTTCACCGACCACATATGATGGCTCCGACTCTCCTTCACAGCATGTTCTGAATAGGAGACCTCACTCCCCCCCCCTTCACTATCTCTCCCCCCTCACTGCACCCCACTCTCCCTCCCTCCCCCCTCACTCTCTCTCCCCCCTCACTCTCCCTCCCTTCTCGCTCTCTCTTCCCCCTCCCACTCTCTTTCTCTCCCTGACCCATTTATCATTAACTAGGCTTCATGTATCGCTGTACATGATGCCAATCAACTGGTCTCTGGTGAGGCCCTAACGCAGGGCTGTCAATTGATCTCGTCAAACCAAAGGGAAGAGATCTTTTCAGGATATCATCTTCTGAAGACTTCTCAAAGTCTGTACGGTTTCTTTGAGGAGCAAGATGCTGGAAAGGTACCATATGTCCAATGTGGCAGTGAAACAGATTACATGATGGTGGAATGGTGGAATTACCAGTGGAGTTCAGTGGGGGAATTTGCACTGTTGTCTACTGTCATCTGTTAGACATGCACAATCAACTGCTGGTTTGCCACTTCATATGCAAGCTCTCAAGCCTTATGCACACTAATGTAAACTCATGAACATTGTCATGCACTTGTGAAAACTGGATATTGTTACTGGTCACCTCTTACCATCCCCAACTCCCCCGTCTGTGCATGTTTGCTGTACACAACGTTTACATACGTATTCTAGGAGACTGGCTGTTTTCCCAACAAAGAACCACTTTTTCTCCATCACTGTTTTAATAAAGAGTTAAATAAATATACAGACTCTTGACTAAAAAGATGTTTATTGACCAACATGGTTACATTCTATAATCAAATCAAATTTGTATAGTCCTTTTTACGAGCAATGTCACAAAGGGCTTCACATATGATCATATAATAAATATGTAAAAGTTCCATAGTACATACATTCATTATCTAGACATTTGTAGGTTTTAACTACCACGTGTCAGAATGGTCTGCCAGTGTAGTTCTCCTGTGTCATGTCTGCAGATCAGCCATCAGTTCAGACACATCTGCCTGGGTGACCTTTGACCCCACCCTGCTGAGAGAGAACACCTAGAACATGTCAGCAACATGCAGAGGGATTCAAAAAGATCGGATCAGCATTGAGCTCAAGTATAGTAGTCTTGTGTTAGTTTTAACCTTGACCATGAAGGGATTCATCTGTATGGCCATATATCACAGAAGAGACCACGGTTGCTTCTTGTTCTTTCAGTGTTGTGAACTTAAAAGCATGGTGAGTTGGTTTGATAAATGATTTTTTCACAGAGTTGACAGCTTCTCTGCTTCTCTTCTGTCTGGGGGAGGAGGGGACCAGAATGACAACAATAAGACCAGGACACAATACAGAGCGGGAGAGGAGAGCAAATGTGGGAGTGAAATCAGAGAAATAGCTCCATGTCTAAAGTTAGCTTTGGAATATCTCATGGCCACTGAAATACCTCCCCCACAAACTGAGGAGCTTGTCAGACTTGTTTGGTGAAGTGTCCCAAATGTGTCCCAGATGTGGGGGGTGGGGGGGGAGGGTGGTGGAATATATCAAGAATAATTCTAATGATAATAAAATAATCCATGTTGTCCCATCTCTTATGTTGTATGAACGCTGTATGAACGCTATGCTAATCATGGTGGGTGGATCTTTCCCCACAGCGTTGCAGTGGGCAGCAGTCAGCCCAGTTTGTAACCTCCTTCCCTCCAACAGCCTGTTCCTCATCTCACAGCAGACGGACAAACAAGACTGAGCTCGAGCAGCAGATGAACTTGACTCTCTCATGTTCTCCCTCCGTCTCTCTGTGCTTCATTAGTGTGCGCTATAGAGTGGCTCTTTTACATTCTTCTCTCTCTCTTTCTCTCTCTCTCCTTCTCTTTGTCTCTTTCTCTCAGTCTCACTTCTCTCCCTGACCCTGTGAGTCCCTCTGTCTTTTTCATCTCTCTATCTGTCTCTCTCTCTCAGCTGAATAATGCCTGAACGTCACTTGTTCACCACTATGCATCCAGAAGAACACAGCCAATCTAACTAACAACAGTCTCTGTAAACAAATACACACACACACACACCTACTGTGTATAAACACAGACTAACTGGCACTGAGCAGGGAGGCGAGGGACAACATCCTGAGAGAGTAAGCAAATTCCTTTTCTTCTTCACAGAAGGTAAAACAATGACTAAGTCAGTGTGAGTGGTTCCAGGATGCTGAATATTTATGCATGGATCTCTGCTGTACCAACACACCACCTCCACCTCCTCCCTGCCTCTGTTGCCATAGCGAATCCACCATCTCCAAAACATACAGAGAGAGAAACAAAACCTTATCAATTTGTATCTCTGCGCTTCCTGTCTCTATGGCAATGGGAGTTATGGGGAACCTTTGCAACGTTCGCTGAGGAGCCACACAACAAAAGACTGTTTACTATCTATTGCAGTGAAAAGAGATAGTTTTGATTATGAACAAAAGCATTTTACGGATCATGTATACCCACCTATTCACACAAGCACAAGCAGACACACAAACATGCATACACACAAGTGGATGGCTAACCAATACATCATTAACACATTCTGCTTGGCTTACTACAAACCTGTAGACTGCAGCTCATAGGCTGTATTACCAAGTCATGCTTAGAGGACAGAATCTACCACCGGATACAATGTGGACTGAATCAATACATCTGTGTTTGTGGTACTGGGGAATGGTGGCTGTCGCAGACATCAACAGACGTTGTGAGTGTCTGTCAGCTTACAGCTGGAGGTGAAGATGGCTCCCACAGCAGCTCTGCATGTCATTCACACCCTGGTGACAGGAGCTGGGCTTTCTGTGGCTCAGCCGTGGCCAGGGTGTTACGCACTCCCACGTCAGGAGGCTCTGTGGAGACAGTGTGACCGGGGGGAGGAGGAGGCTCTGCTGGGAGAGACGCTCCTCCTCTCTTCCCTCTGCTCAGATGCAGTGGAAGCAGAGCAGTGAGGTCGGAATGATGCGTGGTTTCGGCCATCTTGTTCCCCCCTCCTTTGTCCTGTGACATCTGCGAGGATGAAGGAGAAGGGACTTGGAGAGGAGGATCAAAGATGGCTGTCAGAGGGGATGGCTCAGTGGTTAGAGCATTTGATTGCAGAGAGGGAGGTTGCAGGTTCAAATATTTTGCTTTGAATAAAAGCATCTGCTAAATGAGGGAATCCATCCAACAATAAAACACAACCCTGGTCAGGGGTCATGGATGGGCTTGTCTCCATGGTCGAGGTAGGAGGTACAGAACGTAAAATTTCCCAGAGCACCCATGGAGAGGGAGCGTTCCATACTTCCTGGAAAAAACGTCCACAATAATAGATGAATATGCTAATGTTTCTTTTCTGTGAGTGCTAGCATTAACATTCACCTCACTTGAACTAGTTGTTCATCAACATTTGCATGACCGCTAATGTACTGGACGAGGTGTCAGTTTTAATAAAGTGGAATTTAAAAGCAAAATAACATTGTTTTTCCAACAAAGCTACCCAGACAGATGCAATTACACAGATTTCAGGATCTCAGGATAGGTTCATGTTTATGTTAATGGGAACCTCTGTGATCGGAGTAGTCGCATCATGTTTTTGCTGTGAAATGCAGTTTCACGGTTTAATATAATGAGCGAGGCCTTTGATGTCTGCAAACGAGACTTTGATGTGTGTCAGAACTCTGCCAAACACATTGCTATGGTTATGCTGGTTTTGATGTTTGAGGTTTTGTTCCTGCCAGCCCCCCCCCCCCCCCCTCCCCCATCCCCCGTGCACACTCACAAATACGCACACGCCAACATCTAATGTACACAAAACGTTCCCTGTACCACGCAGTACTGATGACACGGTCTGTACCCTCATATGAGCATTCACATACAAGTGCACCCGCAAGCAGACGAGCAGGCACACACGCGTGTACACACAGTTCGGGTCCGCCGTGTTATCTGGGGGCGCAGGGGAATCATGTGGTCCTGCTGGCCAATCAGAGAACAGGATGGGTAGTTTGAGGGAAACGCAGCTCAGCAACAAACGAGGACCACAGTTTAAAGGTCATGAAAACACAATGACAGACAGAGACAGTGTGAGGATTCATGGTGTAAGACTGAGGCAAGACTCCACTGACACAATAGAGGTCACCTGAACCGTGGTGTCAACAATTAAAGTGTGTGTGTGTGTGCCAGTACAGTGTTGTACAGTCACCTGGTGAGTCTGGCAAGGTGTTGAGGTGTTATTCATCATCAGGAATGACCTTGGGTACACAGCTCACACACACAGGCATGCCCAAACACACACACACACAAAGGGGGAGAGAACTGAGGTGGCACAAAGGAAAGCGTTCTATTTTAGGGAAGGTGAATGTGCTGAATGTGTTTGATTGAAATTTTGACAAAAGCACAATTTACATCACAGCCAGTACGTCTCTGTTGAGCATTCATCTGATTGAAGTATAGCTGGCTTTCTGTATGAATGATGTCTGCTGAAGTTCAGTTTATGAAAGGTAGTTTATGTCCTTGTCGGTAATATCACAGACGAGAGAGTTGCTATTGGCTGTTTGTTCGCGTTAACGTGTTTGGGGCGTGACTCATTATGGGGAGTGTGTGTCTGTGTGTGGGAGGTTGGCTGGGAAACTGAAATTTCACACTTGCCGAGTGTGATTTCAATCAAACGTGATTAGGCCAATATGTGTGATATCAGTCTATGCACATGGCTCCAAACAGCAGAGCGGCCTGTGTGACAGTGCTGGTGTGGAGCAGAGGACAAGGAGAGCCATAGAAAGACCTAGACAGAGAAAGAGACAGAGAACTGGAATGTCAGTGAGACAAAGAGTCTAAGATTCTGGGTCTGGTGGGAAAAAACCTGGAAGCCTAAACATATAAACTGTGCTTGATCCCTGAACATCAGCCTTCCAGAGCCCAGCTTAATGACACCACAATCTGGTGTGAGAGTATCTCTGCCAGTGTATCAGTACATTGTACTGCTTAGCATCTGCTCTGGGTCTCAACATCATGTCATCCTGAACACCTTCACACACAGTCTTCACACATGCGCCTGCCCTGCCCTGCTCATGATAGCAGCCCTAGGTGTCACTCACACCCACACACAGCTTGGAGCAGCAGATCAGAGTGGCAGAGGAACAGGCTGGTCCCAGAGTAAAGGTGTTGTTGACTGGCTCATGTACGTTGCTCAAGCCAGCCACGTAATTAGAGCTGGATGCATACGCAATTAGGCAGGAGGAGTGCACTCCGATACGGGCCAGTGGTGAACCCTACTCTATATATAGACGCAGGTTAATGGATGAGCCAATGCCCCAGCCTCTGGCCTTTCAGCCTCCATCCTCAAACTACCAGACTTCAGCCCTCAGCCCCCAGCCTGTAGCATTTAATTAAACCCAGTTCACTAGTGTTCCACACAAACATTCAACGAGCTGCAATGTTTTGGTCCAAATGAAGAGAATCTTTAGGCTGCAAGAAGCTCTTTGCCCAAACACACAGAGTTCTATGATGGGGTCCACCTGCATCATGCAGTTCATCAGTAAGACAAGGAGGAGGTCTCTCAACATGGGCAGCCCTTGAAAGAAAGACAGTAAGGAATATAGATGAAGATTGTGTTTGTAGGTTACACGTTCATGAAAATAAATTATGCATTTCACCAGCATCATTCATTAGCAAACTGGCCCCTTGGCTGGAAGGAGGAGGTGGGAGGAAATGGTGGAGGAGACAATGAATCAGGTGACAACACTGCTACACACTGGTGACGCAAAACAAGTGCACACACACACAACAGTCACACAATGACACAGGCTTGTTTTTTTTTTATTCAGCAAAACTCAAAATGTTTGATTGAGTCTGAACAAAATGTCAATTTACATGCCTGGAACTGAGTGTGCCTGGACCCTCATCATAAGCTATTTGTAGACGGTGAAAACTTTACTGTACATTGTTAGTTGTAGATGAATAGTGTCCCTTTCTCTGCATCTCAAGAGACGAGCTGGAGGGGTGATACTGTATCACCGCTGTGTTTATCAAAGGTCACATCAACAATGCACACCAACAATCATGAGCGCGCGCACACACTCACACACACATATATACTTCTTTTGGGGTGCTTTCCAAGGTCACCTCCCCAAAATACATCAATATTCATGGATGTCATCTTTGATTAACTGCGCTCCACCAGAAGGCTAAACTTACGACCACACTAAAACAAAGAGACAGAAGAGAGGAGAAGAGAGAGGGGAGGAGAGAGGGGAGGTGTAGCCAGCCCTGCTAACTACCCCTCTGGGAGAATGAGTAGAGAGGGAGACCTGGAGCTGGGGCGGTGGAGCAGAAAGACGTTGACCTGCTCACGGTACTAGTTGAAGCAGGGACGAGCCAGTTGTTTATGCAATAGAGCAGCGTCTTCCGGGACTTTCATTACAAGTGACAGATCAATACGCCTTTAGTCTGGTCAGACAATAGCGTTACCGTCACGCAGTAGCGAAATTAAGATTTAACACCATGGTTTACTGATTGCTTTTCAACGTCTCTTTACTGAAAGCTGCATTAAGTGCAAAATGGATGCAAACACACAGCTTCACACACCTGAAGGATGAACCAGCACCCAGACTGCTACACTTCTGCTATAGCTAACTAGGAATGAGACAATTCGTTTATAAACGAACCCCCTACCCAAAGACCCAATTAATTACACTGAGGCGCTCCAGAGGGCCTCGGAGCGAGGATTATTTTACAACCTTTATTCAAACTGTCAGTGAGAGCTGTGGCCTCCAGCCACTTGGTGATTAGACTGGGGCTCGTCATGGCTCACGGTACTGAAACAGCCCTCTGATAAACAGAACAACCCACTTAAGAGTCCCAGATCAACATATAAAACAATAAACTAATAATGATGTGTGCACATAAATGTAATATGTTTATAGAACGAATTACATTTTAACAAGTGAATTCTAAATTGCAGGATGAGACACTGGATGAGAAACTGGTCTAATACGGTGGACTGTAAATGCTCCCACCTGACATCCAATCAAATAGATATTGACACTGTTTGTGTGAGTGTGTGTTCATCGTGTGTGTGTGTGTTATTTAAAAATTAATCTCTCAGTCATCTCTCTTACACACAGAGAGACACACACACATGCATGCACAGACCTCACAGAGATACAAACACTCTCCACCTGGCTGCCAAATCAAAGCTACCTTTGATTCCCACCAATCCAGAGCTATTAGCTGCAGGATGAACTGCTTCACCTGGATAACAGCTTCCACTCAGCTTTTCTTCTCTTTTCTTCTTTTCATTTCCCCCTTTTCAAAATGCAGAATTGTGGTTTGCAGCACTTGCTAACCAGGCTATTAGCTTTGTTAGGCTTGCTAACCAGGCTGGGCGATGTCTATGCTGGCCTCATTTCCACTGGTTTAATGGCTTTACCCAAAGATGATACACTAGAGTCATTGAACACTTGCTATATACTGTAGCACCGTGTGTCAGTGTGTGCGTGTGTACATGCAGGTGTGTGAGCATGTGTTCTGAAAGACACGTTTAAGCTCCTAAATTTAGACCCACGTCTTCAATTTCCCAGCTATGTAAAACTTGAAAGCATCATTACCATACATCCGTCAAAAAGGAGAAGCTTCTAAATGGATTAGTTTCATCCTGGAGTATTTAATACTGAATACTATGAAATTCATTTGCAGTTTGAATGGTTTCTATGAAGATCCAATCTGGAGATATTTCCAGCCGGGATCAGACTTTGCAGCAGAGGAAGAGGAATCGTAATCACAGTATCTCATCTCATTCGCCTCTCCACCTCTGTCACTGGGCTGGTTCATATCATCGCCTCCTCACCTCCTCTATCCCAGTGCTCGCTCAGTAAACAGGCAAAGTGAAACTCTCGCACACATGTGCACGCACACACACGTACACCGAGACACACACACACACACACAGGGTGAGGCTGTAAGCTGTAATTAAATATCCAGGACTAATCTCCCATAGGACTGATGGGCTCCTATAAATAGAGGCTCATCTTGTGTAGAAAGAGACATTGCTGGCTACTCATGCTGCCTGCTAGCCTTCAGGGGCCGGAGGGGTGGAGGAGGAGAGAGGTGGAGCGGAAAAGGGAAGGAGGGGGAAGGAAGCGAAATGGGTGGAGATAGAAAGGATATGAAAGGAAAGTTGGTGAGACTGTGCGCAAGAAGGGGATGAGGGTAAGAAGAGAGATGTGATGGATGGATGATTGGACGGAACAGAGAGAACCTGTAGCACATTGGCATCGGCAGCACAGTAATGTCATTAGTACTGTTATGGGTGTGAAAGGGTTTCCTGTGGTGCCAAAAAAAATACAGGAAGTGGTTTCATGGAGAACAGAGTAGTCCTTTAATCACTTCCTGTACAGTTACAAACATGGATAAAGGGGAAACGTAGCATCACCATGGAGACATGAGGGTCACAACCCTAATTCTCTTCCTGTCTACATATGGGGGAGTTCATCTCCCTGAGACAACAACCTCTGGAATGGATGTGCAGTATGGACACACATCTTCCTGGGATACACACAGCTAAACACTGTTGTGTTTAGACAGGTTGAGAGTGAGACCAGCTGGTCACAAAATGACCTTTGTGTGTGGTGTGTGCATGTCTGCCAGGAAAAACATTTACACATTATTAAATCAATGCTTAGATGTTTGTTATTTAGCTTGAGAAATTGCGCATGGGTATTGACTGAAATTAATGCCATCATCTTTTATTCAGTTGCTGTGAGACTTTTACCTGACAAGACTTCAATCCAATTAGCAAGTTGATGGTGTAAACATTTTCTTTGCCCAGCAAGATACCACGTATACTTTTTATCCCTTCCTACTGTCCTTTAATGTTCATCGGTTTCTGTCCTCTCGGTGGTCGCTGACACTTCATATAGGTGGATCAGTGAATGTATATTATGTATTTATCCTCATACTTTTAATGAGCTGAGGATGGGTGTGTATTTAGTGTGTGTGTGTGTGTTTATCATCAAGGTGACCTGCTCGCAGAACTCATTCTGGATCTCTATTCACCATATGTTTACAGCTGACCTTCTTGTAAAAACCGAAACACAAAAAAAGTTAGCATAAATGATTCAGGAGATGATGAAATCAATGTTTGATGCTACATTACTGATGATTAAAGATATTATGAAGCAACAATTACTGGCGAGAATATCTGTTCATGCTGCATCTGCGTAAAGTCACATCAGACAGATTCCGAGGAGTGTCTGCTGGATGGTCTCTGTGCAGCTCTCAGCCTCATCAATGTTTTATGAGATGAAAGTAGGATCGCAGGATTAATGAAACATTTCCCCGGTTTTCTCCTCTAAAAATACAGATCACAACACGACACTTCTCTCGAGTATTTTCCTGTGAGGGATGACTTGTGGTGTCATGCATCTGAAATGTGTTAGAAGCACATAGCAAAACCGCGCGCACACATACACACTTACACACACTCTCACACACTCACCTGTACGTACTTCTCTCTGAGTTCTCTCTTCTCTCACTTCTGTCTGCAAGGCTGAATCACGTAGTTGACCTGTGTTCTAGACTGTCGGTCTTCAACAACAAAAAACATGCAGAACATTTCGTCCATTTAATAAATGAGTGAATCTGGTTAACAGGACAGGTAGTTTATGTCTGTCTGTGGCTATCAGGCCCTGTCTGACTGATACTCTTATTGATTTTTCAGAATTAGAGAATTCAGACAAGGCTGAATCGAGTCGTTCTGCGGAGAGACAGAGATTGTTCACTTGTGCTGTTCTCAGCACTGTCATGCATTGAATTCAGGCAGAAGTATCAAAACAGGAAAGAGGTTACAAATGTCAGGACAGAGATACAAGTTTAAAAGCACCAGTTCCAACCAGCCGTGAGCCCAGTTCTGTGGGGAATCTGCTAGTCTGACCTGGTGAGCAGACGTCATCGTTAGGACAGGCAGGGTGGGAGGGAGGGCTACTCTGCTGCTGTCAGTCATCATCTGTTGTGACCTTCTACACTGATAAGCCCCATTGAATCAATCTGACGGTGCCTAATGATGCCAGGCTGCTGTGGACACAGAGAAGTGAGAAGGAGCTCTGGGAGAGCAGGTACTGAACCACATGTAGCAGAGGTGGTTCAGAGTAGCAAACGAACGTTCAAAACAATGGCTGAGTCAGTGAACAGAGCTGCTTCGATCCACTCTGAAACGTATTAACGTTATATTGACCGACACACACACGCATCAAATGTGTGAAGTCATAAAACCATGTTTTTCCTCGTAATCTTTTTTTCCAAGAAGTTACCAAAAGGAACCAACATGATTTCATCCTCTAGTTCATGCTCTCTGATGGCTTCTGTATGACTCCCTTCCTGTCCCTCATCATTCCATTTCCTGTACCTCCCTTCCCCTCACTCCTGCCATGCCTTCACCGTGTCCCTGGTTCGCTACTGTCAGAAAGGCCACGCCCCTCCACCCCCCCTCCACCCCCGCTCCACTTCCTGCCATTCTCTTGTCACATCCTCCAGGAAGCATCTGGCTCTCTCTGACAAAGCCAGGCACCAGAGGCCGAGTAGGGTTACTTTACTGGGAGGACATGGATTTCTGCCCGCAGTACATCCCTGGTGAGAACCCTTGAACGCACTCTTCCACATGACAACAATGACTTTCTCTCTCTCTCCCTGAGTTTAAGTTTCAGGGCTGGAAAATTCACAGCTTAGCGTGGTTACGTGTGTGTGTGTGTCATGTGGAGGGTCCCTTAAAAACGAAGTCGTCCCATCCTGCTCGCACTGCAGAGTTCTGAGTGGGTCAGGCTGGCACATCCTCCTCACATGGGTGTTTATCCAGTTAGATCAGACTAAGAGCCACACCAGCGCTGCCCAGAGCTTCGGTCTTGCTCAATTCTCAATTGCTAACTTCCTGCATCTCCGGGATAAAAATCTGTTTGTTTTGGAAAGCCTGGCTTTGTCCTGGAGGAAAAACTGATCGTCGAAGGAGGGTCAACTTTTACGGTTACACCTCTGTGACCTGAACCATTACAAATCCTCTCCATAAACTCTCCTCCTGAGAATTGGACTGTAGCTGCTTGGCGGGTTATGAAGTACAGTTTTGATGAGTTGGGGTGATTATTTTTTGAAGTTGCTATTGTTTGTCTGTGCCGACACCCAGCTCCACCCCCCTCTGCAGAGGAAACCGTGAGCAGTATCAAGTCGGAGCACACTTCCTGCGCTTGTTGTCTTGGGAGGGTAGCTCAGGGGCAGCTAAGAAAGCACGAGGGAAATGAGCTCTGTCAGACTGTTTAGTCGAGGCGCTGCTATCACAGCCAGCCAGTCTGCTACAAGAGAGCCAGTGCAGTCAACTGGTGTGTTGGAGGGAGAGGCTAAAAGTAGCCATCCAGAGCTGCTCTGCTGACAGTGTTTCAGAGAAGAGGCTAGTTGGGCTGTATGAGAGCAGAGGTTCCAGGGAGATATTCTAATGACCAACATCAAGAGGCTGAGAATGGCCGAAGCTGGAAGACGACAGAACTGGATCTATCTCTTTACTACCTTGGGGATTTCTCTCTGTGTGACCGAGGCACGTTTCACCATCCAGACAAACATTTTCAACTTTGACAAAGCTCTGGAAGCCTGTCAGCCTGGTGGCTTCCTGACCAACATCGCCAGTTTGGAGGAGGTCTACGATATCCTGGAGGTCGTCTCCAACACACTTCAACACAATCCGACGCATAGTTTGAACCCGTTCAACTTTTGGATCGGCTTGAAGAGCGGCAGGGACGACTGTGTGGTGTCCGGACAGCCTCTGAGGGGATTCAAGTGGGTGGTAGATGTGAGTAGTGACCCTGCGGTTGGGCAATGGAGGAAGGAGCCAGTTCAGACTTGTACTGGGACACGCTGTGCCTTGCTGTCTGGGGAGTTCAATGGGACAGACCTTGTAAACTGGGGCTTGATCTCTAGCTCCTGCAAGACTGAATACCCCATCATTTGTAAAGAAGGGGAGGGTGAAGCCCAGAAAGAAGCCTGTTTACCCCTCCAAATCCCTGATGCACGATCTCAGAGCCTGAATCCAGATGGAACTCAAATGGTGGAGTGTTGGACTGGGGAGATTCACACAGTGACGTGCTCTGCTGTCACTCACAGATGGATAAGCGATAACTCATCAGCAGTAAATGGGGGCATCTGTCCCTCGTGTGAAGACGGCTTTGAGAGGGACAGCTATGGGGGCTGTGTGGATGTTGACGAATGCTCGATGAACCCCTGTAAAAACATATGTGTCAATTCTATAGGTTCATACACGTGTCATTGTTTCGACCAACTCGCAAACATCCAAAATGAGGGTTCACCGTCATGCAGTGAGTCAATAACGACCTCAATCCCTCCAGAAGAAGTTACCAAGCCGCATGGCCATGTGACTCAGGTCAACACCCCCAGTCTTGGCCTGCCTATCCCAGAGAAGCCCTCTCACATCTCCCCTCCAGCCTCCCCTAACTCCCCAGCCTCCCCCACAGACGGAAGCCAGGTGCTGTTGGAGACGCAGACCAACGTGTTTATCCCAGTATTGATTGCTGTCATGGGTCTGGTGGTACTGCTGGTGGTGGTCCTAGCGGTGGTCAAGTGTTGCCTCAGGACCAGGAGCCGGAAGCTGACCTTGAAGAAATCAGAGCAGATGGCTATGAAGAGGGCTGAGGCTGCCAAACAAGCCAGCCTTAAAGGCCAAGACTCAATGGAACACACCTCTGAGAAGGAGGCCACATAGAGAGGAGTGCGTCTGATAAACTAAGGCTGCTGGTTTGGACGGTTGAACTCTGTTTGGCTTCTTTTTCCGCAGAGCTCAGCACTATGAGGTTAACTCTGCTTGTTTGCACTTACTGTACCAGAGATGCTGTCTGTGAAGAGACTGTGAGTATGGTGAGGTCACTGTTCAGGCTCTAAGGAATATGAACATCATCTCTTTTCTTTCCTTCATGTCTTTTTTTGTAGTGTTCTGTAGAATTTTATTCTGTATATAAGCTTGTGCTATTGACTTTGTATTTGAAAGAAATAATTTGAGACATCTAGGGTTGCTATTGAAGAACTTTATGGGATTTGTCCATATTACACAGATTAAAGTATGGCTATAAAACCGTTTATTTTTTGAGTGCATAAAAATAAACTCAAAACAACATTGATTTCATGCCCTTTGTTTCTTGAACAATAAAGTGGGAACGAACAGTGAATATAAATTAGCCCTAAGTGGTAGATTGGACAGCTGGACCTGACCTTGATTTGGGCAGGATGTGCGAATTGTGTGTAGTTAAACAAATATTTCTGTACCTATTTCCTGTATTTTGGGTTCCCCAAAAAATCTGCATTGCTTTGATACCGCAGAAAGTTCCTTAAAGGCAGTAGGGAAACTAAGAGATGTTATACAAATCGGATTTAGAAAGTATATGCACTGAAGCACATTCATTTAGAAAGCAATTCAATACGTCATGTACATTTTGGGTAGTATTCACATTGTGTAAATAAAACAATAAGACAATTAGGTCTATAGGACATTTTATTTGATGTAGTCAAATCTTACTGAGACATTATCCCCAATCCTGAAGGAATAGGTCTATGTCAATAAATTAGACGCTTAAATTCATCTTTATTTTAATGCAGAACTTATGGAAAACATTTGCAAGTTACCAGACGAAGAAGTAACAGTCGTATGAAACACTCAAGCAGCAACATTCATGTGGTAACATAGGTAAGGGGGTCAGATGGCTCCATGGTTAAGGTGTTGGCCTCATAATCAAAAGGTTGTGAGATCTGATATGACATTGTGTCCTTGGGCAAGGCACTTCACCCTACTTGCCTCAGGGAGAATGTCCCTGTACTTACTGTAAGTCGCTTTGGATAAAAGTGTCTGCTAAATGAATAAATGTAAATGTTAACACCAGTCACTCTACAAAGTGGTGGTCCTTGAGGCACAGGTGCCATTCCTGCAGGTGCTGTCAGACTCCATGTTGTCCTGTTGGAACTCGTCCACACTGTATCCTCGACTCTTCACAGCAGTTTCATAGTAGTCTATGGGCTCCTCGGTGGCGCCATTATCCATCCAGCGGAGGCACAGGATCCTCTGGAAGGATCGTTTGAAGTTGTCCGAGAGGAACCCGTACAGGAGCGGGTTGGCACAGCTGTTGGCATATCCCAAGATCACAGCCAGCTGGCTGAGGGTGGCGCTGTGCTGCTGGACGAACACATTCACCAGCTGCACAATGTGGAAGGGCATCCAGCAGATGACGAACACGGTCACCACCATCATCACCATCAGGGTGATCTTCCTCTCCGATCTCTTGCGCTGCTGCCATCCTGCCTTCAGGGCCACCACTCTCAGCTTGGCGATGATGAGGATGTAACACGTGCAGATGGCGATCACCGGGAACAGAAAGCCCATGAGGAAGGCGTAGATCACGAACACAGCCATCCACTGGCGCTCGGGCTCGGGCATCTGCATGTTGCAGGCAACAGAACCATCAGAGTTTGGAGCTGTGGTGGAAAAGATGATGATAGGCAGGATGACTAGAATAGAGAACATCCACACCCCCAAGTTAACCATCTTGGCAATGGTGGGTCTGCGGTACCGGGACGCCTTGATGGGGTGCACAACTGCAATATAACGGTCAATGCTCAGGACAGTCAGGCAGTAAATACTGGTGAACATGTTGATGGCGTCCACGCTCAGGACAAGCCGGCACAGGAGGGAACCGAACGGCCAGTGGTGCAGAAGTGAAGAAGTCACCAGGAACGGGACGCTCAGCATGAGCAACTCGTCCGCGATAGCCAAGTTCAGGATGTAGATATTGGTAGCCGTTTTCATTTTGGCGTACCTGAAAATGACGTAGATCACCATGGAGTTGCCGCACAGTCCCACCAGGCACACCGCGGAGTAGATGAACGAGATCAGGATTGCGCTGCCGTGCGTCTCGCTGTGCGTCTCGTTTCCGGATGAATTCGCCAGAAAGAATCCGTCTGTTATGTTTACATTCCTCAAAGAGCCGTTAGGCATCATATCTTCCGGAATCTCCATCAAAAGAAAAGTGTGAGAATCGTGAAATATCGTGAAATAGTCCTTTTACTCCATCTCTCACAGTAGTAGCAGAGCACTGTTAACGCACGGTGCGTGTTTCAGGACCATGGACAGCGACTGACTGGAGGCTCCAGCAGTCTGGAGACGCAGCCTCGTCAGACGTCCCCTAAATGACGTTGGGGGTGGGATTGGGGTCCTAATCGATATACCGTCTTCTACATAGAAATCTCTCCATGAACGTCATTACCACGCTCACTTTTCTTAGCAAACTAGTGAACAATTGGCTTAATATCCTCTGCTGCCAACGTCCAGTGAAGCTTTCTCTGGTGTTTAGGGAGGGACCAGGGTTTAATGCGTCTGGTGCTTTGAGACAGAAATCCTATAAGCAATTCAATTAGAATAATTCACATGAACAGACATGAGATAGAGACGCAGTCATCAACAGGTATGATGACATACCATGCCACATTTAGAAAGTGACTCAACGTAACAAAGAATAAATCCAAGGTTTCTTTCTTTGTTTCTTGAAGGTTTCCAAACAGAGCTGCACAAAGTGAGTCTGCCATGCAGCGATGACTAAGCGGGACAGGTAGTCAGTCTTCATGCGGCTGAGAGGCCCATGATATCCCTACAGCATGGCAGAATGGCAGGTAGCAGAGCACACATGCCCACACACAAGCTGCTGGCTGCCAAACCACAAGTACAGGTTAACAATGTCATAGCACAGCGGTAGCTACAGGTCACTGTATGAAGGGATCTGCTGATTTAATACATTATTTATGATCATAGTCCTTCATTTTGTTAGTCCTCACAGGATCATATCAGCCACACCTGGTGTCTTGAAAGGAGACACCACATGTTCCTCTCCAAGGTGATGCAGGTCTGGCTTCCTTAAAGACTTAACAGTGCTGGACTGGTGTAACAAAAGTCTTCTTCACAGCTCAAATGTGCATTGACTAAAAATCCCATAGTCCTCGTCAAGAGGCTCCCGATGAAAGCATGCGTGTGAATGCAGATAATGATATTGGGCAAGAGAAAAAAGGCTTGTCTCCATAAAACAACCAGCTTCAATCAGATGATGCAGCCAGCATTGTTTTCCCAGAGAATGGCCTGGAAACATGATGGGGCACTGAATCAGTGAGGCTCTGTGAGGCTGAGGAACAGATGGCCGTATTCACACATTCGTATTCGTTTACATCCCAGTCCTGTCTCTCTCCCTTTACTCCTCTCTCCTCCTTTGTCGACCGCCCCTCTCGCTGTCTCTCGTTCCCCCTCACATAACACCCCATACCTTGCACCCCTCCATCTTAAACTCCACCTCTCTCATTCTGCCCTCCACTCATCTCTCTCTCTTTCCTGGAACCCGGCCAATTCATTTGGCAGGTGTTATTCATGCTCAGTATCGGCCCCTCTCCTCCCCTCTCTCCCAGCGCTCCTCTCAGCTCTCCACCCCTCCGTCTCTCTCTTGGTGCTCTGAGTTGTTTCATGGTGTCTGAGTCAGCAACTCACTGTGATGTGAGAGAGTCAAAAGCAGCTAAATCCAGTTGGTGAGTGAGTGTGTCTGCCTGCCTGCTGAAACAGGGAGCGGTGTGACTCTGCAGCCTCAGAAGAACAGATCTACACCGACTCACACACCGTCTGGCAGGCAGCTACTGAAGCGTTTTATCAGCTCTGTGGTGTGTGATTTCTCAAGAAGCTGCCACAGCATAATAAAGAGGGATTACACACACACACAATGTACTTTCTTCAATGACTTTTATACTACAATTATAAATATATCAGACCGAGAACACGTTAGATAATGTTTTGTGTAACGCATTTTCAGATTGATAACAGTTTTCCAATCTGTTCTGTCATCAGCCACTTGATGGTGAACCTCATAAAAATAGTCACAGTCTGTCTGCACATAAATGTATGAGTGTGTGTGTGAGTGTGTGTGTGTGAGTGTGTGTGTGCATTTCATCCTATCACCCCTCCTCAGCCTCCTGCAGCTCCACGGCTGTCCTGTAGTCCTCCACAGCCTGCAGGGTCAAGCCCAGGTGACCTCTGACATCAGCACGCAGCTTGTAGACTAGTGCATCACTGGGCTGCAGATGGAGCACTGCACCAGGGAGCAGAACACACACTCAGAGCACTGAGAACACTCTAAAACACACACACAGAGCCCTGAGAACACTCTAGAACACACACACTTCAGAGCCCTGAGAACACTCTAGATTCTATGAATCAGGAGTGTTGTGTGTGTTCTGGTGTGTGTGTACTGAACAATGTGTGAACAATGAGAACACTCTGAAACACAAAAAGCACTCCTGATCTCTGAGAACACTGTAGAACATAGAGAACAAAAATGAAAGCTAGTAGGGGAGCTATCAAAAAACTGTCTGGGCTTTGCTTTACACTGGCGTTGGCATTCAAGCATTTGCTTGTTATTGCAACATAAACTTGTGCATGACAGATCCCTTTTCTCTCATTCAATGCAGAGAAAACTAAGAGGGATCTGACAGCTTCTACAATAGAACCCAACTGAACAGAACAAACACAAAGACATGGCATTACAAAGACAGACGTTCCCACACACCAATTTCAACCTACGTTCACAGAAGCTTCTAAGCTATCCACTATTATCTAACTGTGGTTTGAAATTAACTGTGCTCGGCCTTCGAAATACCCTTTGGAGAATGTAAGTGTGGAACCTGGTTGACACATCTGAGTGGTCTGTTCCTCTGCCTAGCAGACCGTACCTTGGGTGAAGTCTTTATCTGCCAGGGCGTACTGCCGCAGGGAGCAGTAGAGGTTGGCACGGTTAAAATAGATGTGAGCCGAGTCGGGGTTGAGCTTCAGGGCCAGGGAGAAGTCCTGTAGGGCGTCTGGAACCTTCCGCAGCAGCGCTCTGGTGATGGCCCGGTTAAGGAGCGCTGACTCATCCTCCGGGTCCAGCTCAAATGCATGGCTGTAGTACTCGCAGGCCTGCAACAGCCAATGTAGCGTCCGGAAGAGGGGTCAAAGCCACCACTCTCTGCAAGAGCTAATGCAGTCTATGCTAACGTTTACACAAAGTCTTTAAACTTCAACACTTGAGCCACTGACAAAAATGACTGATGTGCCCAGCCTCTCTACCTGTTCAAAGCGGCTGTTGTAGAAGTAGAGGTTGGCAGCGTTGAAGTGTGCCAGGGCGTAGGCAGGGTTGACTGAGATGGCCTTCTGGTAATCTCTCATGGCGCCTGCTACGTCCCCCATATACTTGTTTATCACCCCGCGGTTGGTCAGAAGCTGGTCTGACAGCGGATTATACTACAGGGATAAAAGGAGAAAGAAAGCTTCAGAGAAGAAAACTCAGGTGTGTTTGAACAGGGAAACATCTAAACCATGACTAACTGTGTCTCTGTTCACTGTTCTAGAAGACCCATAAGACCAGTCTCCAAAAATCAACATACTTCCCTCCTTGAACCCAAAAGGATGACAGTGAGTGGAGCAGTGTCCTTATCTAGGGTACCTTCAGGGCAGAGTTGATGTCTTGGAAGGCAGCGTAGGTGCTTCCCATCTGCAAGCTGACCACGGCGCGGCCCTCCAGAGCTACCCAGCTCCTGGGATGGATCTCCAGCGCCACAGTGAACTGCTTCCAGGCTCTCTGGAAAAACCCCAGGACCTGGAGGCAGCAGATAGGGAGTTACACATGGACACACGGACACACACACACATAAACACACACTGAAGACCACAGAAGGCTTCCTCCCCTTTCTGCTTGTGGAAGCTCCATATCTTAGGAACAGGCTGTTCAGTACAAGTTAACATGTAACTCTGTCTTTGAGGAGCCACAGGGCAAAAACACCACCTAATCAACAGAGTGATCTGGCCTCTAGAGACCCCCAACCTTCCTGTCTCAGGGTGTGGTCTTCCTTTGTACACCTTGTTATGAACAACACAGAGACAGACCTGCATGGTTCTGCTCCTCAACCCTCTGCCACCAAGTCACCAATACCAATTAACCTAATGTAGTCCAGTTAGACATTGGCACGGAGTAGGGAGCGACACAGGGTCAAGCGTGGCACACTCAGCTGTGAGGCCCTCTCACGCCCACAAGCTTGATCAACAAGTCTTGATGCTGGTCTTTTGGTAAACGGCTCTGCTGTAGCTGTTAGCTCTGAGCACTCGGCTAATGAGGTTTTTTTTAATGAACCACTGTTATTAGGATAGGCACGAAGCTCGTTACAGGTTTGTAAACCCTGTTTGGAAGACTAGGGTGTTTCACACATCTACTGCTGTAACAGACTGGAGCTGGAGACCAACAGAATGGGAGCTCAGTTCCACCTTGCCTCTACTGCACATTTACATGATTTTACTTGCGTGTACTGCTGTTGTTAGAGGACTGTTTCAAGGGGAATTATTTTTGAATAAACAGAATTAAAATGAAAGGTTATTTCGTGGCAGCCTATCTTTACTCAGTGGTTCCATGACAGTGACCGTGACCTTTGAATGAATCCCATCCATTCATTCTAGAATTGAATGTTCTCTTCCATTCTGCTCAACTGTTCGATCTTGTCTAGTTGTGAGGTTGCTGCTTCTATTATTTACGTGTCAAGGAAAAGGGAAGAGAGTCCCTTAATATGAATGAGTGTATGCCTGTATGAGGAGGACCCATGGCCCATCCCATCCCATGTCACACGCCCATGCAGCAGTGTGCAGAGCAGCGCTCACCTGCAGGTTGTACGCCAGGTTAATACGTGCAGAGGAGCAGAGGGGGTCCAGGTGCAGGGCGGACAGGAAGTCTCTCTGGGCCTGCTTGGTGGCTTGGGCGTGGCCATAGTCCATGTAGGCGTTGCCCCGCCCCACGTAGGCATCCAGGAAGAAGGGGTTGAGCTGTATGGCATGGCTGAACGCTCTGACGGAGTCCTGCAGCTGACCTTGTCTAAACACACACACACACGTATAAACACTCACAGATACACATATTCACTCACTCACACACACACACACACACACAAAAACACTTACAGATACACATATTCACACACACACAAACACTCACAGATACACCTATTCCCACACACACATAAAAAAACACTCACAGATACACTTATCATACACACACACACACAAACACAAACATATAAACACTCAGAGACACACATAATCACACACACACACTCATAAATACTCACAGATACACAGATTCACACACATGTATGAACACTCACACAAAACATGAAGACACTGTTTACTAGGATTCATGTCTTTAAGCCAGACATCTTTTCCTCCAGTGTTCTGGTGGTGAAGGGAAGAGCCTGGAGTGCAGCTGCCCCAGGTCTGAATGACCTTCCTGAGAGCTGCTTCTCGCTGTTTTCTACAGTCCCTCAGTCCTATTTCACAGCCCTTTTACTCTCATTTTAGACTTTTACCCACTCACTTTCTCTTTAAAAATATTACTTCATTCTCCTCTCTTTCAACTCCAGGGCTCCCTATTGGAGCTGATTACTCACAGCAATCACAGGCTCATAGGGATTCAGGAGGCGTTAAAATGCCCTACAGGTCCTTTCAGAGAATATAATCAGATTTTTCTTCTTCTTTTACCTAGATGAAGATTTTTTTCTCCCTCAGACAGCAAATCACACTGCTGGGGATGTGAGTGTTTGCCTGAGCACAGGCAGACAGAGAGGAATAGCAATTTGTGGGAGTGACAGATGAGGCTGTCTGAGCATGTCACCGTGTCACTTCCTGCTCAGGGGACGGTAGTTCAGATCCTGTTTCCATGAGTCGGAAAGCATCAAACAGATTGGAGCTGTAGTTTCCCCCCCCCCCCTCAGAGAAACCATTAATAACATGTCCTCCCACCCGTTCCTGACTCTTGAATGATTTTATTTAACTCTAGAAATCAATAATACGACACAGAAGTCAAACACTAGACCTCACGCACACTCAGCAAATACAAGAGACGCTTGTAGCCCTGGAGGCAAACTGGGTTTTTAGCTAGACACAGATTTCCCATACTTTGCACTGGTTGTCAGCCCCGTCAGAAAACAGAGCGAATCAGATCCATCACAGCTCCTACAGTCATGGTCCTCTCACCTCTCAGGATATTGAGCCGTTTTCTGTCTAGGAGAATAAATCATATTTATAAGAAATATTAACCTGTGATGAAAAACTCCTAGAGCGTGGTATATGTTAGCATCCTTAGGACTTCTCAACGACGCAGCTTCGAAATCCTACAACACAATCAGTAGACAAAGCACAGCACACGATCTTAGCCCAGGGTGTGGATGGCTGAATAGATGAATGGGTAGATGGATGGGTAGATAGATGGTACCTGTAATGCACTTTCATGGTCCCCTAATTCCAGATAGAGGAGAGCTCTATTGATCAGGACTTTTAAATCAATGTCCTTCTTTCCAGGGACCAGTAGAACCATCCCATAATCTATAAGAGCCTGGGGACGATACACACACACACACACACCAGTAAAACAGTGTGTTAGTGTAAGTGGCATTCTGTCTGTGTTGCAGAGTCATTGTTTGTGATTTCAAGCATTACAAGTCAAAGCACAGCTGGCTTATGGAAAACCAAATGCAAGAATGTAGTGAAATCAATTATTGAAAGACGCTGGCCAATCTACATACGTAAATTAGAGTAGAAAGGGAGGGAGGCACCAAATCAGTAATGGAGGAAGGAAAGAGATGGAGAGAAAGGAGGAGGAGAGATGGATAATTTTTACCAGATTATAGAGTTTAAGCTGCTGGTAGCAAACTCCTCTATTGTAGTGGGCAAAGTAGCAGGCGTTATCTATCTTGATGGCCATGGTCAGGTCTTCCACCGCCCCCTTATATGTCTGACACACACACACACACAATTTAAGCACAACTACACACACGTAAACCCCCCTGAATACAACCACACACGCACACTCACCCCTGAACACAACCATAAATACACATACGTACAAACACTTATACACCTTATACAAAACACTTATACACCTGAAACACAACCACATACACACACCGGAAACACAGCCATCTCCCGCCCACGCACATCATACCCCCCCCCAAAAAAAAACACACAAAAAACTCCCCATCTATCTCCCACACAAAGCATCTCTCTTTCAAAACTCCCCCACACGCATCTCTCATATCCTGTCAAAACACCCTACAGCAGCTTCTCTGCAATCTAATAACCTTCCTCTGAAATAAGTACCAATGGAGACTGATTTTGAGCTGGTATTTATATCTCTCTGACAGACAATGATGGGCTACAGCAATAAGTGAGGATATTGTTTTAATCAAAAATACATTATGGAGTATTGAGAAAAAGGGGACTGAATAGTGAGTATCATAATTCACATAACGCAGTCGAATCAAACACACACACAAACACACACACACACAAACACATCCCCCCCACACACATCCCCACACACACATCCCCCCACACACACATGCCCCCCCCCCCCACACACACACACACACACGCTTGTCACCTTTTGGTAGAACTTGAGAGCTCCTCTGTACAGGAAGGCTCTGGTGCTCTGGGGCTGGATCCTGATGGCTTCGTGGCAGTTGAGGATGGCTTTGGAGTAGCGTCCCTGCGCTCCGTAGAAGGCAGCACGACTCAGGTACACCTGGAGCAGAACGCACACACTGTTTTCAGAGAGCAGTCACATGGCACACAGCCAGGTCTTGTTTTCATTGAAAGCCTGATGCACGTTAAACACATTCATTATTCGTTCATAGTCATGCACTTGCATTGTACTGTAAGCCTTCTGAGGAACTGCCAACTGGAAATAGACAACAATTTAATTATTTGAAAGAATTTTGGAGGAGGGGGGGTTAGAGCTGGAGGAGAAGGAGGAGTAGGAGTGGGAGAAAGCAGGGGGGGGGTGTTGAAGGAGAGAGTCAAGTACTGCAGTTCCAGGACCATTCACAATGTTTTACTTGAACTGGATTGTTGACCCTGACTTCCAGTGGTTGGCCTGCAGCCTAGACTGACCTGGAAGAGGTTGGGGTTGATACTGAGGGCTCTGTTAAAGTCCTGGATGCTCTTGGCTTGCTGGAGCTTCATGCGACACAGCCCCCTCTGGTGATAGGCCTCTGCATAGTCCTGGTTGATCTTGACTGCATCACTGAACGCATCGAGTGCCTTACACCATCACACCACAAGCATCACAGACCACCGCAAACACACACATCACAGAAAACCACAAACACACACATCACATTCATGCACAAACACACGTTATAAATTCACATATTTACACAACAACATGCCAAGCACACATCACAAAATATCCTAAATCTCATTAATACCACATATCTCACAGACATCAAAACACATATCGAACCCTAACAAGCTCCAACAGGAGACAGTCAAAAGATGTTGGCCATCAAAAGGACATCAAAAGCAATCAAAGGGTTTTTAAATCAATATAAATAGTGGGTAGCTGAGGGGATCTTGAATTTGAAAAGATTTATTTACAGTTTGTTTTCATCCATTTAAAAAAACACTAGCCCCATTTTCTTATCTGGCTTTACAACTGGCCGAATGCTCATAAGTTTTAATGAAAGGTTTTGAAGAATTACCCTCCCTCCCTCCCTCGCTCTCCAGATGTACCTGTGTGAAGAGGTTCTGGCTCATGTAACACAGCCCTGTATGGTAGAAGAGCTCTGCAGCCTCCGGGATGGTACACAGGGGGGGCTCCGGGGGGGTGAGCAGAGCCAGAGCCTTCCTAAAGCTCTCTACTGCATCCTGCAGCAGCAGTATACACACACACACACACACACACACACACCCACACACACACACACACACCCACACACATACACACATACACACACACACACCCACACACACACACATATACACACACACACACACACAGCAACATGAAAGTAATCTGTATATTTGATCAATTATCAATTTATTCATTTCATCAGAGGTACAACCTCTTAAAATAGATGAAATCGACCTTAGCAGATACCATGGAAAACAGAAGGAGGGAAGCACAGACAGGCTAGGACCCACCCTGAACTCTCTGGTCTTCATCTGGGTCTTGCCCAGGAGCAGGAGGATGGGCAGGGACGGCTTAGAAGCGGAGGCCTCCTTCAGACAGGCGATGGCTTTCTGGTCATTCCCCAGAAAGCACTGCACTGCTGCCTGCTGGAGGGGAGACGAGCCTAAAGCTGGAGGAAGGAGAAAGAGAGCGTTGGTGAGGGAGAGGAGGATGTGGGTGGAGAGTATGTTTGTGTGTGGTGTGTGTTTGTGTGTGGTGTGTGTTTGTGTGAAAGAGTGAGGATGCTGTCACAATGTTTGTTTTTGGCACGTGAGACATTCAAACAAGGTGGGAGAACGCTGAACTGTGCAGCTAAGCGTGGTGATCCAGGCATGTGCTCCGTTGTGTGTGGAGCCGCTTGAAGATACGTACAGCTGAACACTGGAGACACGCTGTCTCTGCTCGGGGAGAATGTTATCTGCTTTGAGCACCTGGTACCTTCGCTCATTTCCGCAGCATACTGGACACAGAAGGTGGCCAGGTCAAACTGCTCCACGTCACAGAGATACTGACCCCTGGAGGAAGGAGGAGGGAGAGGAGGAGGAGGAGGAGAGGGGAGGAGAGGGTAGGGGAAGGAGAGATGATGAGGACACAGAAGGCTTTCAGCATGTAAAATGATCAGAAGTACCTCATAATGTAGAACTGTTGGGCATCAGGTCTCATGTGTGTGGCTCGAGACAGATCCTTCAGAGCTCTTTTTATGTCAGCAGCCTGAGGGAAATGGATGGATTCTGATTGGTCACAATTGGCTTCTAAGTAGGCGGTATTACCCTGTGGTAGAGCAGTGTTCAGGTCTAAGTGGGAGGTATTACCCTGTGGTAGAGCAGTGTTCAGGTCTAAGTAGGAGGTATTACCCTGTGGTAGAGCAATGTTCAGGTCTAAGTAGGAGGTATTACCCTGTGGTAGAGCAGTGTTCAGGTCTAAGTAGGAGGTATTACCCTGTGGTAGAGCAGTGTTCAGGTCTAAGTAGGAGCTATTACCCTGTGGTAGAGCAGTGTTCAGGTCTAAGTAGGAGGTATTACCCTGTGGTAGAGCAGTGTTCAGGTCTAAGTAGGAGGTATTACCCTGTGGTAGAGCAGTGTTCAGGTCTAAGTAGGAGGTATTACCCTGTGGTAGACCAGTGTTCAGGTCTAAGTAGGCGGTATTACCCTGTGGTAGAGCAGTGTTCAGGTCTAAGTAGGAGGTATTACCCTGTGGTAGAGCAGTGTTCAGGTCTAAGTAGGAGGTATTACCCTGTGGTAGAGCAGTGTTCAGGTCTAAGTAGGAGGTATTACCCTGTGGTAGAGCAGTGTTCAGGTCTAAGTAGGAGGTATTACCCTGTGGTAGACCAGTGTTCAGGTCTAAGTAGGAGATATTACCCTGTGGTAGACCAGTGTTCAGGTCTAAGTAGGAGGTATTACCCTGTGGTAGGCCTGAGCACGGCAGATGTAGGCACGGATGTAGGTGGGGTTGGCTTGCAGGGCGTTGGTGAACATCTTGATAGCCTGTGTGTTCTTGTTCATCTTCAGCATGTAGATCAGACCCAGGTTCACATGGGCCACAGCTGCAGACCTGCCCCAGCAGCATCCACAACATCATCCACAACATGATCCTCAACATGATCAATAACATCAATCACACCTCTCTCTCTCTCAAAAGCATCTTTGAACCAGAGAGCAAGGCTGAGCCAATCTCAGCAAGGGGCCTAGTGGTACAGAACCCCTGTACACACACACCCCAACACACACACATACTCACTCACAGACACACACACACACATACACACACGCACATACACTCACAGACACACACATACACTCACTCAGACACACACACATACATTCACTCACAGACACACACACTCACTCACAGACAAACCCTCACACACACACTCACAGACATACTGCAAGGGGCCTGCTGGTTGAGTACCTGTCCAGCTTGATCACAGCTTCAAAGTCTGCCACAGCCTGCTGCCACTGCTTCCTGTCTGTGTAGAGCAGGCCCCTGTGCAGGAAGGCTTTCAAGTTGTCCTCCCTGTCATTGATCAGGACTGCACACACACACACACACAGGATAACACTCATAGACATCCACCATGAACACACACTTAAGTAAGCTTGTAGTGTAAAGCATGTGTGTTTGATTGTGTGTATGTGTGTGTAGTGCTCTACCTGAGGTGCTGAGGTCCACTAGAGCCTTGTCAGGATTGGTCCTGCGCAGCAGACAGCCCCGGTTGTAGAAGGCCAGCCAGTTGTTGGGGTCCAGATGGAGAGCCAGGGAGAAGTCCTCGATGGCCTCCGGGGCCTGTCCCAGCTTGAAGAACACCCTGGCCCGGTACGTCCTGCAGGCCACAGGAACAAGGAGCTGACACAGAGACACTCTCCCAGGGATGTAAGAGGTTTGAAGAAGAGTAGTCTTGCTTGAAGGTAGTTACATAAATACCCTATCTTCACTATCAAATACACTAGACACACAAATCTTGTTTAAGAAGTCATATGCACTGATTTATATACACATTCATACACACCACACACACACAGCTTCACAGACCTGGCCTCGGAGTGGCCTGGGTCCTGTTGCAAAATGTGGGTAAAGTCGTTTAGAGCTACCATCCATTTGTTTTTGTGAAAGTAGTGCAGACCGTGGATCATCAGGGCGTCAGTCCGCTTGGGATTGATGGTGGATGTCTACAGGAGAGAGACAGAGAAAGGGAGAGAGAGAGAAAGACATGGAGAGTGAGAGAGAGAGAGAGGGGAGAGAGGGAGAGAGGGAGAGAGAGAGAGAGAGCGCGAGAGTGAGAGTGAGTGAGTACGTGGGTGGATGAGAATGTACGCAAGTGAGAATATGCATGTCTGTGAAGTGTCATGATCACTTTATCATAGTCCTCCATGGCCAGAAGAATTTCATTCCTCTTCTCGTACATCTGAGCCCTTTTGAAGTAGCTGTCATCATCTTCTGGTTTACACTTGATAGCTTGGGTGTAGTTGAGGATTGCCAAGAGGTTTTCCCCTCTGAGACGATAGATCTCTGCCATGGATTTAAAAGCATCTTGGAAAAACAAGGAAACAAGAGTCAGAATCGGGTGAAACTGAAGTTAAGTTGGATGTTTAATAGATACTGAAACTTTTCCAAACCGTTTAGGTTCTTCCATAAAAGATAAGACAAACCCTTTCCTTCCCTCGACCTGGAAATAACAACTTCTTATCTAACCAAGCCTCTTTTAAACCAGAAAATCGAAACAGTATAACTTCATCTAATAGTCTTCTCCAGTCTGCTGTCTCAGAGTGTCAACCTAGGCTGCTCTGATGCTATAAGACCCAATGTCAGACATCAGGATTCATTCTGGGACGATCGCTAGTGCTTTCTGAATGCTGCATGATGTACATGGAATAGTGATCTAGCAGCAAGTAAAGATGGAAACTGAAATATTCAAATGTATGTCATGGGATGTAAGGGCCTCCTCTGAAAGTCCTGTCACCGCAGGAACGAGGAATCACCCTGAAAGTGTTGTGGGAATCTTTCTTTCCTATCAGCATGGTGCAGTAGTATAATGCACACTAGCAGGGAGCTGGATGTGTGCTTCTTAGTTCTGTGCTTGATGATGAACTTCCTACCTGCGTGCTTCCTGTTGTGCTTGATGATGACATTGAGGTCTTCCAGGGCGCTGGATGGCTTGTTCCTGAGCAGGTGGATGCTGTGTCTGTGCCAGTAGGCGTTCAGCAGGTGGGGCTCCAGCGAGATGGCCTGGAGTAGAGAGGCCACAGCCACTGATTAAAACATCCCCACCTGGATCCCTTCAACTTTGTTTTCTAGGAAGAAGTCCAGGCACTACACCTACAGCGTTGAGGTCCTCGAGGGCCAGGGTGAGGCGGCCAAGCTTCCTGTACAAGGCCCCGCGGCGACAGAGGTGGAAGGGGCTGGGCTTGTCTGTCTGCTGAGCCAGGGTCTGGCTCAGGCGAGCCACCTCGGCCTCCAGGTCGTCAGGGGTCAGGCCTGGCTCCAGGCTCAGGGACAGGTCCACGTGATCCAGGGTCTCAATCTCATCTAGCGTCTGCTCCCTGTCCCCAGGACTTCAGGAGGCGAGGTTGCGGAGCGTAGGGAAGGGACATGGTTAACAATGAACTCCTGAAATTGCTAACATCATCACATAAAGTATTTTGTCCTTTTTTGCCCTCTACCTCAGGGTGTCAATCGGGGCATCCTCCCTGCAATCAGTGCTGCTTTTTTGGTCCAGCGGAGGGAATACCTCATCAAACCAGACTTCCCAGATTTCCCTCACCCACTCCCGGGTGGGCCACTCCTCTGGGATGCCTCCCCTTCCCTGCGCAAAGCTCTGGAAGTCCAGAACCAGGGGCAGACTGGGGCAGCGGGACAGGCCAGGCAGGAGGGGGCACTCTCCTTGGGGTTTGGGGGAGGGTTTGGATGATAACTGGTGCATGGATTCACTCCTAGGAGGGCAAGAAAGAGGTAGAACATCCCGCTGTTACAGGAGCCACATAGTGAGGGCTGTCCCTATATAAACCTGAGGATAAGAGGCTGTAGTACCTGATAAGTAAGCATGGGGCCTTCTTAAGTGTCTCAAATATTTCAGCCAGCTTGGCTGGGCTCAGCCTCTTCCCCACCCTCATCCTCCTCCTGCCGCAGAACACGCTGGTGCGTCTCCGTCTACCCCCAGGCACCACCCGCCGATCCTGAGGCTGCTGTGGGGGGAACGGGGGGATGGCCTGCTGGGAGGAGGTGGATGGGGGCTGCCCTGGGGGGGCCTCGGCAGTATGGACGGGGGAGGAGAGCTGCTGGCTGACTAACTGGAGCTCCTTGGTGATGGTAGCATAGTCACAGGACACCTTGAGGGTGGTCTCAGCATCCAAGGAGGGGTTGGGGGCCGAGAGGGGCCGCTGACGAAATATTGAATCATTTACATAATGGATATGATATACAGTATATAGTGGTTACAGTATTTATTTTAAAAACAAAACTAATCACATTTATGTATGGCTGCCCACAACTACACCTGACTAAAAGGACTTTCAGCAGGTCATAATTCAGCTCCTAATGCAAACTAGCAGCAGTATATTCCAGCCAATGTCTGACCTTCCTGATGGAGGATGGGTCATCTGAGGGCAGCAGGGTCTGAAGATCCACCACAGACTGGAACTTCCTGGACAGCACATTCTCCTGAGGAGAAGGATTCAAACTGTTTAAAACTCCACTCAAATGATTCTTAAAGTTATGGGAGACAGAGATTTAACCAGGATAGAGAGAGCCATGTCTACAGTGAGAGAGAGAGAGAGGTCAGGGGTCGCATGACTGACCGTAGAAAAATGTATCTCTGTTTCGGTGACGTCCAAGCCAGATTGCACCCGGTCCTGCAGGTCATCTAACAACTCCTCAGACAGATCGTGCCTGGTTGCCTGGGTGACAAAAACCATGGGAGCCAAACAGCATAGTGAAGCAGAGTGGCTGAGGTCAATAGTTCACCAGGTTAATGGAAGGATTCTGGGTTATATAATGAGAGGAGCAGATATGTTCCTATGCATGGTGCAGCTGTTGCTGCTCAGAGAGCCTGTGTGTAGTCTCTCAGGTCTAACTTGAACAGATGGAGAAGATCTCTGAGGCGATGTCTATTTCTAGTCTGCCTGCACCTATGCATGTCTCTTTGGACACACAACAGCTACTGTGCTACGCCTGGCTACAATCTGCCAGTACGCACATTCAAGTCAACACACCTCGTCCCTGAGGGGCCGTTTGCAGAGGCATGTAGAGTAGCACCAAATTAACGGATACGTTTTAAAAATGACATCCAATGCAAACATTAATATACAATATTAATGAACCTGTCTCCACACACAGATGCTGAGCTCCAAGCCCGTCTCTCTGTGCCTCTCTCCCTGCACGCGGACAGTATCCCTGCCACTGTGTCTCTCTGCTCTCTCAGAGTACTGGCCCTTCTGCGGTAAGAACCAGACCCGTGGTCCTCTGTCTGCTCCTGTCTCTAGGGAACAAGCCCATCTGCAAACACACAGCCAGGCTCAGCTGTGGATCATACCTGGGATTTAGCTGCTGCAGAGAGGCTCTAAGCTGGACCAGCGCTGTGGTGGAAACACACACTGTCTGCCTTACCTCTGCTGTGGTGGGAACACACACTGTCTGCCTTACCTCTGCTGTGGTGGGAACACACACTGTCTGCCTTACCTCTGCTGTGGTGGAAACACACACTGTCTGCCTTACCTCTGCTGTGGTGGAAACACACACTGTCTGCCTTACCTCTGCTGTGGTGGGAACACACACTGTCTGCCTTACCTCTGCTGTGGTGGGAACACACACTGTCTGCCTTACCTCTGCTGTGGTGGAAACACACACTGTCTGCCTTACCTCTGCTGTGGTGGAAACACAGTCTGTCTGCCTTACCTCTGCTGTGGTGGAAACACACACTGTCTGCCTTACCTCTGCTGTGGTGGAAACACACACTGTCTGCCTTACCTCTGCTGTGGTGGAAAAACACTGTCTGCCTTACCTCTGGGGTGGTGGAAACACACACTGTCTGCCTTACCTCTGCTGTGGTGGAAACACACACTGTCTGCCTTACCTCTGCTGTGGTGGGAACACACACTGTCTGCCTTACCTCTGCTGTGGTGGAAACACACACTGTCTGCCTTACCTCTGCTGTGGTGGGAATATTCTGTCTGCCTTACCTCTGCTGTGGTGGAGCTCTGGTTTGAGTCGGCGTTCAGCTTCATTTTGTGTACTGCAGATGCCATTTACATGTGCGGTATTTATCTTGCATGTTTGTTGTAAATATGTTTCTGTATACATCGTGTGTGTGTGATATTTACCTGATATTTAGCATACATGTCTGTGGCATGTTGTACATCTGGTACTGCACACAGTGTGCGTGTGTGTGTGTGTCTGTGTGTGCATGTGTGTGTGGTGTGCAGTACCTGGTATTTAGGGAAGAGTTTGTGCTCAATGAAGGCAGGGGGGCAGCTGAACTTGGGGGGAGCTGGGTTCCAGAACATCTTCAGCTCGTTGGAACAAAGAGGGGTCTGGGGGAAGGGGGGTGGGGTGTGCTCAGTAACTAGGGCAACCTCTCAAGACACCTGCTAAGTGATAAGCATTTCCACATGTATGTGATGCCATCTAATGGCCAGACAAAATCATCAACAAGATGTCACTCTTGATTTGAAGTATTCAAACCAAGTATTCAAGCAATGGACTAACTTCAAAGCAGACTAACCATCTGTCCCTGCAACACCATCCTGGGTTTCTCCACATAGTGCTCTGCTATCCTCCGCCAGTCAGCCAGGCTGTGTTCGGTGGCAGGGGGCAGGTGGACCACACTGTCTGGCCCCTCCTCTGATAACCCCTCACAGGGTTCACCTTCTGTCAATATCCTGGGACAGCCGTGGGGTATGAATGGTTACATCGAGGGCTCGATTGGTTTGTTACATCTTACATTTATTCATTTAGCAGACGCTTTTATCCAAAGCGACTTACAGTAAGTACAGGGACATTCTCCCTGATGCAAGTAGGGTGAAGTGCCTTGCCCAAGGACACAACGTCATGTAGCCACAGCCAGGGCTCGATCTCACAACCTTCCGATCATGAGGCCAATGCCTTAACCGTTGAGCTATCTAACGTCCCATCTTGGTTAACTTTATTTTCACTCTAAGTTGTGTTCATGCTCTGGACGTGATTAGTCTCATTTGTATTTTGAGTTTAAAAAACAAATCTGCACAATTCCACTCCAACATACCGAGTTAAAAATACAATGTAAAATAAAATAAATGTCTTCTCACCTGTGACAGTCAGGATGAGCGGCGAGGAGGTTGAGTGCTGCCCTCTGCTGGCAGAAGAGAGGTGGTGCTGGCAGCAGGCTGGGGGTGTGGAACACACGGGAGGCTAGGCTCAGCTGCGGGCGGAGGAAGCGGCTAGCCGGGGTCGTACACAGGTGATGGATAGTTTTGTGCTCTGAACAGCTTGTTGGAGAGAGAGAGGGAGGTCGTAAAGAGAATCATGACAACCATAAGTCTTGATGACATTTCAAAATAGGGGAGATTTTTTAAGATACAATGTATTTAGTGTATCTATGGTGAAAATATGACACGCAATAAAATCTTGAATTGTGTTATTCAATAACAGGATGAAGACATGCTCTCAATCCAGTGCCGTCTCAAGCAGCTGTTGGCCTCTTCCCTGCGGGAAGAGTGGACCTGAGGGGGGGAGTGGACCTGAGGGGGGGAGTGGACCTGAGGTGGGGAGTGGACCTGCGGGGGGAGTGGACCTGAGGGGGGGAGTGGACCTGAGGGGGGGAGTGGACCTGAGGTGGGGAGTGGACCTGAAGGGGGGAGTGGACCTGAGGGGGGGAGTGGACCTGAGGGGGGGGAGTGGACCTGAGGTGGGAGTGGACCTGAGGGGGGAGTGGACCTGAGGGGGGGAGTGGACCTGAGGGGGGGAGTGGACCTGAGGGGGGAGTGGACCTGAGGGGGGGAGTGGACCTGAGGGGGGGAGAGGACCTGAGGGGGGGAGAGGACCTGAGGGGGGAGTGGACCTGAGGGGGGAGTGGACCTGAGGGGGGGAGTGGACCTGAGGGGGGGAGTGGACCTGAGGGGGGAGTGGACCTGAGGGGCAGAGTGGACCTGAGGGGGGGAGTGGACCTGAGGGGGGGAGTGGACCTGAGGGGGGGAGTGGACCTGAACATGTGTCATTTCCAAGAGCCTGACTGTGTGGAGCTACACTTCTATTTCTGGAACAATACTTGGCAGCAGCAAGGCACAGCCCTCATATACATACCTTCTCAAGGCATGGATGTTTGCTTTGACGGAGGTGGGTGGGTGGGGAGGGACGGGACACATTGATTTGTTACGGTCAAAAAGGTCAACGTTTCAACAATCACAGTGTTTTGGAGCTGTTCCGCGTTCCTCAGCCGGTCCAGCAAGGAGGCCCTCCTCGCTGCCCCCCCAACAGATGAGCTGGGGGTTTATTTGTGCAGATCATCCGCTGCCATAACTCCTCAGTAGCCTTTGAACTCCAGACAGACACAGAGCCTGTGGTCCAGGTCTGTGTGTGGCCTCTGTGTGCTGAAAGAGCCCCTCCTCTACCATCACTTTACCAGCCCACCTGACTGGGGCCATTCATCGAAGCTAGCATGTTCACTGTGAGGCCTGACTGCTGGGAAGGAGAAGGCTCTCTCTGGTTGTGAAGGAGCTAGCTCAGGTAGCACAGCTTTCTCAGCCATGCCTAGCACAGCTGCTCAGATAGCACAGCTGCTCAGATAGCACAGCTGGTCAGCTAGCACAGCTACTCAGATAGCACAGCTGGTCAGCTAGCACAGCTGCTCAGGTGGCAAAGCTAGGTGTGCTAGCACACAAAGTCTGCTTTCATGCACAGGTCAGACAGCTTGGATAAAGAGAGACTGTGCATGGCTGTGTGTGGGTAGGGCGGTGGGGCGGTGGAGGGAGGTGAGAGCTCTGGGTCTATCAATCTTTCCACACTCTGCCTGTCATCCATTCAAGGAGAAAACCTCTCAATGACCCACAACACTAAGTACAACCCACTAATTAAATGGCTTTTGTTATGGCTCCATTTTTCTTGAATGGGCGTCATGGCAAAGAGGCAGAAAGACAGACAGAGACAGAAAGGCAGGCAGGCAGGCAGAGTGATAGACAGACAGGTAAACAGATAGGCAGGTAGACAGACTGGTCACCCCAAGAGACAGGCAGGCAGACAAAGAAAGAGAGACACAGAAGGAAACAGGCAGAACAGGCAGAGCTCCAACTTAGTACTCATGTCCAGCATGTTAAAGGATGGAACATGTGTGTCATAAAAGCAGCATAATTACTCTCTGCCTGTCAGCGGAGATGACTAACTGAGAAATAGGAGTTGATGTTATTGCCTTATGACTGACGAATCCCCCATAAAGTTGCCCCTCCTCCCTTTAACTCCACCCCAACTCGTAAACACCAAGGTGGGAGAGAAGGCAGAGGGAGATAAGGGCTGAGTTGAAGAGGTCACTGGAAGCTGACATGAGTACAGAGACTCATCACTAATAACAGTTGCTGGGCATCATGTCATGTCCTCAGTGCTCGAGATAAACAAGCCCTCCTTATGATGAACGAGACACTCAACTAAAACTCAAAGCTTGCTGAAGCACTTCCAGATGTGTACCTGGTTTTGGGAATCCAAGAAGCCAGCAGGGAGAGCTGTTGCAGGGTCTGGCTCTGCAGAGAGACTCTCCTGGATCTCTGGGCTCCAGACATGGCTCCACCTCTGATCAGAAATACATCCTCACTTGTAATCTTTAGAACCAAATAAGAAAGATGATTGAATTTAGACACTTGGAGTATTCCTACTTCTATAATTAAATAAGTTATTCATGAACATAAATATATTTGTTCATTCAGGTTTAGATTTAGTTGACTGTGTGTGTGTGGATATTTTACTGTATGGATCGACACACTATACTGTTCATAAACATCAACTGGGGACTCAGTTAAACTGCATTGTTGGGTCACAGGAGGCAGGTGGGTCCATCTCCAGGTGGCTACCATGGGGGAGAGGGAGGTGGTGATGGAGACTGGCTCCCCCGGCTCCGCCTCTGGTCCTGGGGCGGCCATCTTGTAGATCCCTGAGGGAGCTGGTTGCTGGGCAGACTCAGTGGGACACCTCTCCTTCCTGCCCTGCATCTGAGGAATGCAGACCTCTCTGTAGACCACCGTCTGCAGGAAGTATGAGGGAACACACATGTGCAGTTAACTCTTATTGAAACCCAATAAAATACCTGATTTAAAAAAATATCATGATGTTTATGTGCCCTTCTGATCTATAAGTTGGTCCATCTGCAAAAGTACCTTTTTGACACGACCACCCTCCATTTTCTTTTCTTTCACGCGTTGAGGTTTATTCTTAGTTGCTGCCTCCTTTATGATGAAAAACAGAATAAAGAAATCATTAGCTTAGGATTTCCTTCTAGTTTCTCTGCAAGCAGGTAAGTGTTCTCCTAGTTAGTTCACCTCGCAGCTGTCTCCCATCACCTTCTCCATGAGCTCCTTTGTCATGTGATCGGAAGATGATGGAGCATCACACGTCCAGCTCTGCTGCGAGGCAACCATCTCTTCCCCGGTCCTCCCTCGCTCCCTGACTAACATCTTGGTGTCTTCCACCCTCTCCTCTGGGCTCCTCTGCTGGTCCTGGAGGTCCCCCTTCGCCTCCTCTCCAGGGCCGACCCCAGCGATGTCCCTCGCCTCCTGAAGGAGCTCCTCTGCTGAGCGGACGCTGTGCACGCTGCCTCCCCCAGCGTCCTCCACAAGGGTCCGTGTCATCCGAGCCTTCCTCTTCTTCTTCCTCTCTACAATCCTCCGGCCCACAGAGCTGCTCTGTGATTGGTCCGAGCCCAGGTCCGAGCTGCTCGCGCTCTCATCCTCAGAGCTGCTGGAGCTTCGGACCCGCCCTCCGTGACACCTACGATAACTTCTGTCGCACATTCTGTTTACTGGGTCTTTTGTCTTGTTGGCAGACTTACTGGTTTTGCATTTGGGCATCCTTGTCATCGTGGTGGGGCGCTCTGAGCGGGGTTTTCTGGGGGGGAGGGGTCTCTGAGTCATACATATGACTCTAGAGGTCCCTGCTAGCTGAGCAATAGCTGGCCTGGGCTCAGGCTTCTGTCCAGAGCAGCCAACCCCTTTGACGGAGTCTAAAGCCTGCTTGGTCCCCCTGTCAATGGCCAGGTCTTTCACAGGTTTCCCCCGGGTCCTGCTCTGGTCCTCACATCGCCTTCTAAGCAGCTCTGGATGAACAACACTGTGTGGGACAGAGGCTGATGGGGAGCGGAGGAACTGCGCATTGAACTCCACAAGGCTGGTGGATGAGGGGGAAGGGAGGGATGGAGGCAAGGCTGGAGGGGAGGTACTGGTTTTAAGTGCTCTTGTTTGGTTGCAAGGTTCATTTGACATTGCAGGGTTCAACTAGAGGGGTGTAAACAGCACATATTTCAAGGTCAAGGTCAATTACAGCTGGATGGATGAATTAATTTGTTAATTATTGTGTTATTTATGTCAAGGATCTATCATAAACTGCACAGATAAATCGACCCTGTCTGAGCCGTTGTGGGTTTCAGAGTGTGGAAGCAGTTAAACTGTAGAGAAAGATCCAGAAAGTTTGGCTGCATGCCCTATGTGCTACTGGCCTTTACCTCTCTAGCGGACTTAGAGTCTGGGGCAACGGCCTTGGTCCTTGGGTTCCTGTGGCAGTCTGGGGCTCCGGCCCTGGTCCCTGGGTTCCTCTGGGTGTCATAAAACAGCTTCTTCATCTGCAGAAAGTCTTTCTGGCAGTCTCTCTGCCTCTACCTCCTGCCTCCTCTTCTGCTTGTCACAGTGAGTCAGCAGCCTCCTGTCCCTCTGGATGATGATCCCTGCTGCAGGTGTCTGGATGAACAAATGAATCAACGAATTAATTGATCAATTAACTAAACAACAAATGCTTTGATAAAAATCTGGGGGGAAAGCTATACAAAAAGATATATGTATATTAATGAGAAAACTTCCACTGTACGATTTGTTTCAAATGTTGTATCTTAACTTGAATATTTGCTACTATGTTACCACCAGTGCTGCATTACCGGAGAAACAAATGACAACAAAGATGACGTCACTCACATAGGCTTGCATTAGTTACGAACCAACCCTCCCAAAAATTGTTTCCAGTTGTCAACAGTCACTGCGTTAAAGACAATTTAATGTTGCTAAAAACGTCGAATGTTTGCATGTGCCCAAAATAAATAAAAAACTTATAGTTAATGCTACACTGTAGCCAAACTTTTTTTGCGAGATTTATACCACTACTTTGCGCCAGCCGGGACAATCACCATAGCAACCAGACCAGACAACCAAGCGGGACAATCACCATAGCAACCAGACCAGACACCACGTGGGTTAAAACGACTGCCAAGACCGACTACCACACTCTTGGACTAGCTAATAATTTAGGAAGAGTGTAATTAAGATAACTTGACACATCGCTGTAATAATAATATTACATAACAAACAAACAATAATCAAAAAAAACTAAACAAATAAGTGTGAGTTAGAAATGGGAAGCAGAAAAAGGGTTCATTAATTTCACCACACCTAAATCGGAACAAATGAATTTAGCCATCGAAATTACAGTACGCGTTGGAATAAAACTATCCAGAGTCTGTTTATTTTGTGGAGAAGGGAGGCATTTAAGAGAGCCGAAAATATACTGTTGTTTTCATTAGCCTGACGTTTCTGTCTATCCTTTGGACTATGTTCTTCCAAATATGTGCCTTCATTTAAAACGTGAGTCTATTTCCTGTCAAACAAATGCAATTTAACCGTGCATTGGACTAAAGCACATGCTTTTAAACAAATGTAGATAAAAATCATCACAGGTTATCTATCCAACTGACACGACATGTCCGGTCCATCGCATCAGAATTCAAATGCAGCGAACCCCATTTCCTCTGCTTGTGGGACATGCTAATCCGCCTTGAACAAATCGATTTTCTCTGCCTGGTGGTGCTACAGGTCAGATCACCCAGAGATAATCCCGATGTAAAGGGGGTCATTATCGGTGTTATTCGCTCATTAACGGGGTCAGATTGAATCGAAGGAGCTACACGCCGGCGGTGCACAGTTGACAAGATAAGTGATGATGCACTGGTTTAGGTTCCCGCCACCTGAATTTACATTAGGGTAAAATATGAGTAAATATGCCACAATAGCCATAATGGTAGGTTATTGTTAAGGCTTTAGATGAGTAGCCTACTAGGCACGAATACAATATCTGTCAACAATTTATCACGGAATATAAATCGTTAACATGTCAGTATATATGGCCAGGCCCACAGAATTCCATGAAATACTGAATAACGTTACCAAAAAAGCACGAGCTCTATACAGCTTCCCTTCCTGTTAGAATTTAACGTTTTCGTTATTAACATTTATTAATATTTTTTTATAGGTCGATCTGTAGTGAGTGTGACTTTTCTTAAATTGTTATATATGTATATTAAAAAATATATATGACTTTTATTTGCAGCTCGTACGCTATTTTTGCATCCAAAGGCTTGACAGCATTGACGCGCAGTAATTGCTTTAATTACTTATTTTTATTTTTATTTGAACAGTCCTTTGTGTGACAGTTTACATGGGCAATTTTATGCAGGCGGCTCCTCGGAATGAATAGGCTTATCTCGAGGCTATTTTTAGATGAAATGCGTAACCTAAAGTGTACAGTCATGAATGCTTGTTTGATCTCTTTCAAATGTAGTTTTATAGTTGCCCTTGTTGACATCTGGCGGGGAGAGGAGAAAAATAAACTTTGGTCTTCACTCTTTTTTTTGTTGTTGTATTTGTTATTTATTTAATTCAAGTCTGATACAGGTAATTTATAGAAGAAAAAAAACGAAATACTCCTTTAATAAAATATTTTTTGTTCATTAAAAAAAATAAAATGATCTTTATTAACACAAAAATTATTACAAACACCAAAGACGCAGTTGCTAAGAACAAGAAAAGAAGTGTGACGCCAGCTTACAGCAGAGGGAGAAGAAGCCAGTGAAACCAGCCCTGAAAGTGGGCTGTACCTTCGACGTAACAGCAGAGGGAAAGCTCAACACACTACAGGTCATCCAACATCTCCACACTTTACTCTTCATCTACCCCTCCAGCAGCTAGCCAGTCACAGAGCTGCGTTGTTCTGGATACACATTTTTACGGGCTAAACTTTGGTTCTGCGGAGCTGCATGTTGACGCCTGGCGGATCCGGAGCAGAATGCTGGGCACAGTGAAGATGGAAGGTCACGACACCCCAGACTGGAGCAGCTACTACAATGACGCACAAGAGGTACTTGTGGCTCTTAGTTTTTATTCAATTTTGGTTAAACAATGAAATAATATACAACTTCGAATGTTTGCCTTTCTGTTAAACGTGTCTTCAAACTGTGTGTTTGGATTTAGGTGGGTGTTGTATTTACTTTATTTATTATAGTAAACGGAGTTTTGTTTTGGGTATTGTAAAAAATATAGTTTGAGTAGATTTCTCCAAAATTAGAACTCTTAACCCGCCTGGTGGCAGCAGCGAACGTATTATTTAAGGTTTAACAGTGTGCCAATTGGTTCAGACACTAACTTTACACATAACAAATCGTTTAAATATTAAACTGTCTTTCAAATGAAATAAATAATATAAGTATGTTTTAAATATGATGTGGCCTCAAGAGTAGACCCAGTCAGGCGAGTTGGTTTAAATTCCACTTTAATAAAGTTACTGTTGTATTGGGATGCTCAGTCTGATTTCAAACGTTTGGTTGACCCCCAAAGATAATTTGCACTTTGGTTGACCTGTGTGTTTGCGCAAGGAACAAGACATAGATTGCAAGTCTTTATCTCTTAAACGTTAACCTGGTTCAATGGCTTCAGTGGCAGCCCCAGATTCCACAAATACACTGAAGGAATATTGTGACTGTGATCTGACCCTGTTTATTGACCACAGTTTACAACTGAAATTGTACTTAATAGGGAATAAATGCTTCTTTTTTCTTCTTCTGTATTCATTCTATTGTATAATTACTTTTGGTACTTTCACGTCAATAGGTGAACATGTCCCATTATGTTACTTCAATTACATTTGAATGCAATTCTACGTGTCAGGGAACCAAAACATAATCATATACAGTCATTGTCATCTAAATAGCTTATCTTTTTTTTTTTTCTTCAAATGTTTAGGTCTATTCACCGATGACTAACAGCGGCATGAACACTGGGCTGGGTCCTATGAACACTATGAACAGCTACATGAGCCTGTCTACCAGTGGAAATATGACATCCAGCTCATTCAACATGTCCTACCCCAACCCAGGTCTGGGGGGGGCCGGACTGAGCCCTGGAACCATGTCAGGGATGCCCCCAAATGGTGCCATGAACGGGATGGGTGGAGGGGTATCGACCATGGGCACAGCCCTTAGCCCCAACAACATGAGCGCCATGTCGGCCCAGCAGCAGGCCTCCATGAACGCTCTTAACCACTATTCCAGCATGAGTCCCACCATGAGCCCCATGTCCTACAGCCAGCCTTCCCTAAACCGGGCCCGGGACAGCAAATCGTTCAGGAGGAGCTACCCTCACGCCAAGCCCCCCTATTCCTACATCTCCCTCATAACTATGGCCATACAGCAGGCACCAAGCAAGATGCTGACCCTGAGTGAGATCTACCAGTGGATCATGGACCTGTTTCCCTACTACAGACAGAACCAGCAGAGGTGGCAGAACTCCATAAGGCACTCCCTGTCCTTTAACGACTGCTTCGTCAAAGTGTCCAGGTCCCCGGATAAACCCGGGAAAGGCTCCTATTGGGCGCTGCACCCTGACTCTGGGAATATGTTCGAAAATGGCTGCTACCTCCGCAGACAAAAGCGCTTTAAATGCGATAAGAAGTTATCGTCGAGTAAAGGGGAGAGGAAAGATCCGTCTGGCGGGTCTAGCTCGCCTCACAGCGACAGCTCCAACACCAAGACCGGGCACATGGACTCGAACTCTCTCCCCACCTCCACCCAGTCCTCCAGCCCTCACGGGATGGATCATCGGAGCGCTTCCCGCGCTTCGGACCTCAAACACAGCGGCCCGCCAAACCTTCCCGCCTCCGGTTCGGCTACCCTCTCTTCTCTCCCTTTACCTCCGCACTCGATGGCGCCGCACGAATCCCAGCTGCATCTCAAAGGAGACCCCCATTACTCCTTCAACCACCCGTTCTCAATTAATAATTTAATGTCGTCTTCGGAGCAACAGCACAAACTGGACTTGAAAGCGTACGAGCAAGCCTTGCAATACTCCTCGTACGGAGGCTCAGGGATGTCCTCCAGCCTCCCTCTGGGGGCCGGCAGAGCCAGCATGATGGACCCGTCCGCACTGGAGGCGTCATACTACCAAGGTGTGTATTCCAGACCCGTTCTCAACACCTCTTAGTAATACTCTCTCACTTTCTTGGTTGACAAAAGGACGAAAGAAAAAAAAACTACACATTAATCTTATTTTTGCATGCACTTGGTGCATAAGGACTGTTACTTTAATGTATAAGAAGAATGTTGTATGAGTAAGCCTGAAAATACAATAGGCCTGTAAAGTGTTACCATTGAATGATTGTATATCCAGTTGTAAATCATTGCTAGTGTATTTAAAAAAAAATGGAGCCTGTAAAAAATAATGTTGTATTACCCCCCCCCCCCAAAACTTGTAGTCTGAAACTATGAACATATGTCCATGTGTTACAATGTGCATGAATGAGAACCAATAGCTGACAGGTGACCTGCTGTCCCTGACATAGGCCTACCTTTTTATATGGATGTTGTCATTTTCGTTTCCCACACATTTGACAAACATATGTCCAACCCAGTCTTGTATACTACGTTCTTAAATCAACCTGGAAATGCATTCTGAATAAAGATGTGTTTCTTCAGACATGGATGGTCCAGTGGTTTGTGGTAGGGGGAGAATGGGTGGTTTGTATGTGCAGCCTTTGTCAAGGTATTGTCTCTCCCTGTTGGTTTAGCATGTTCTTAATTTATTCTTGTTCATTTTTCAAATAAAACTGTTATAATTTATTCCCGGATTGTTTTTAATATTTATGTTAATTCGAGTATACCCTTTTTTAAACACACAACATGCAAATGTGAAAAATGACTTGGTTCTGCAACAATGGGATTGGTTTGTTATTGTTATTATATCTTACAAATGTATTATTATTGGTAAAACTTCACATTTGTACTGCGTTTAAGTTTGGTACAACATGATAGGCTATAACCAAGTATAGACAATATCTGCTTTGCTTTCATCCTTGTTTAATGTCAATCAATCCTAAATGCGTTACGGTAAAATAATAATATATTTTATAAATCCTCTGCTTTATAATCATTAAATTAATAATGATTCAATTATGATTAATTTGTAAATGGTGATTTGTGATTTTCTAAATAATGATAAAATCCTGTTTGTCAGCTTCTGTCTGAGTCTTCTGACTCAGATCTGATCAATGAGCCTGAGCAAAGCCAAATCTAACAGAAATACAGCCTTAAAGCCCTCCTTCAGAAAAGACCCGGGCCTGTTATAAATGGATTTTCAACAATATCAGAGAAAAGGCCAAAGCATCTTTTCTGGGAACCCTAACCTACATGATGGGGCTGGTGAACCTGAACAGATTTCACTTTGATCGTGGTATTTTGCAGACACACATTTTGGCTGAGGAACCGTGAAATGTGTTTAATTATCACGTAATTCCCCCCCGAAGCGCAAATAAAATGGAGAGTGGAGTTGAGGGTCGTAAAATCGAGGAGTGTCAAGGAGCTTTGCTCTCCACACAACTTGTTAAATTACTAAATTACAGATGACTTCAATTAAATTACTAAATTACAGATGACTCCAGTTAGTCTGGGCAATAGACCTAGATTTATTTAGAAAAATATGTTCCAATACAAATAATTATAAATACATAAATGGGATATACATTCAGGTCAATCCAACTCCAATGCACCTGCCTATTGGGTGATGCAGATAAAAACACAGGCAGCCAATGTTTAGATGAACTGAAATTAAATGAAGGACAAAATCATTTTCTTTAGCTAACCTTGAATGTGACTTAAATATGAGGAATTGGCAAAAACTATTATAATGTTAACACCCGCACAATGTTATTGCCTATGAGCTTCCTTATGTTTGATAAAATTTAACTCACAGTAGTGTTATTAATAATTTAACTACATACAAATAAAACAGGGCAATAACACACAATACATTAATATTTTCAACTAAGGGATAAAAAATAATAATAATATTGGACGCATTCAATTATGTAATAAGTGAACCCCTTTTAACAGGATTTCGATCTCACATCCCAAATCACATAATTTGATAAGATCTATGGTGTTTAATGATCAACAACATTCCAGTGAGAAGCCTATTTGAGATACTCCAAGGCCTTATCTGCCAGTTCATTTTTGGCTCTCAACATTCCCAACCAACATATTTATATATATTAAGCACTGTGGTTTGTTTGCATATTTAAATAGACCTACCTTAATCACACAAAACACATATCACAAAATATATAAATATATATCACAAAATATATATATATGTAAGGCAGTATCGCATAGGGGTGTTGCATAAAATGTGATTTGCGATTTCGAAACCTCTCCGCGTTTTTCTGGGAAATCTCTGAACTTTGAACACAGATCTTGTTCATTAGTTTACCCAGCTGTTGGGAAAGGCTCTGCTGAGCAAGTTTCAGTATGGAGGCAACCTTTTCACCGTCATTCAAAGTGCTTGGAGAAGAAGAAATACATACAAAAATATTACAATTATCGTGTACAACTAAGTAATGTTGCTTTTCTGAGAGCTAACTGCAGTATCATCATAATACCTGGTAAAAAAAATGCTTAGAAAATAAATGGGTTCTGTAAGGGTCCTTTTAAAAACCTAGAGCCTGAAGGTCATTTGACTATGACTGGGTTTTCAGACAATAAGCAGTTGTTTATATTAGGATTACGATTATGGCCAATTAAACAGTTATTTGTTAGGCCTATTATTAGGATCTTGTTATGTGTATTCGTTTTAGGTAGGCCTGCATGAGGACGTTAATGTTGATTACTTATTATTATTGCAGGAAATTACATTCGTGATTTACAAGTTTAGGTCATCATCCTTCCAGTAGAGACCCTATGAATGATCTGTTCTCTACTTGATTTAAACTTCTAAACCGATTCTGCCATCTCCTCACAAGAAATATTCCTGATCAGTTGAAGTTGACCAACCTTTTTTAATGGGTGACATATGTGATCAGACATATGGAACATAGGGCCTTAAAACAAACGTTTTTAATAGCAAAGCATTCATATATTGTTGATTTCATAGAGAATATACTTTACAAAAATGTGTTATTTATTTAGCCTTCGTTGACTTGGGGGTCCTATCACTATCTTTTAGAGTAGTTACAATAACAGGAGTATGATATTTCTTGCCTCCCCAACTCATGTGGCATGTCTCGTTACCCCATCAATGGCGGTGGCTCTTTCTCCAGCCTTATGGGCCACAATTTCGACCACAATGCCCCATCTCCTTTACATCAAAAGCTGCCATCAGCCAGCCTGGCCGTAGACCTTTCTTCTCTCTCCTTTCATTCTCAGTTTAGAAAGCTACTACAGGCCCAAGGCGCGTCTAATACCTTTTGATGGGGATTGAATTCATTATCTCCAATAACACAATTGTGCTTGGCCAACGAAAAGAGCAAAGCAATACCCCTTCAGATTCAGAGAGAAAAGAAGGAGGCTTTCAAAGGGTGGTAGGGGGGGAGAAGAGGGAGAGATCTCTATCCGAAATCAGCTTTAAAAAGCAGCTGGTTTTCCATTAAAAATGATACGGAAGAACTTTATTAGGGCTTTGTGAGCCCCCTAATATGCATGGACTAAGTCAGGTTGGTGGTCCCGGGTCTTGCCTGCCTGTGGATCCCGCTCTCTGTCTTCATTAAAACCTGCCAGAGAGAGAAAGAGGCTGGGGTTGTTTTTAAGTTAACAGCCACACAAACAAATGCTGATAGAAATGAATAGCCTGCTCGTTGCAAGGATGATGAAGTGCAGTTATTCAATTGTTTTCATTTGTTCTGCATTTTTTATGTGCTTTGATACACGTGGACGAATATTAGGCTATCAGACTCCTTTTATTGTAACTAAATGTGTTACTCTAAAAGATAGTGATAAGGCCAAGTCAACGAAGGCTAAATAAAAAAAATAATAATGCAAAGTATATTCTCTATTAAATCAACAATATATGAATGCTTTGTTATTAAAAACGTTTGTTTTAAGGCCCTATGTTGCATTTTGGTCTAGGTGTAGTAGGCCAATACCAGTTTTATTCGTTAAGTGGAAACTGAGTCGTTATAGCCACAGGGGCAGGCCAGGAATGGTTTTCTACTGCAGGTCTTTCAAACCACTTCATTAAAACGTTTAAAAGTACTTTCGTCTCAGAATCGTTTTTGAAAATGGATAAATCGGATTCTTCTATGCACACGTTTATAGAGATTAGGTGACAAATATCACAGCAAAATTACATTAATGGTGTAAAAAAAAAAACAGCCGAGTCCCACATTAAGTATATTTTTGAGCGACCAATCAATGGTGCCTATCGCTTCCAGACTGAGGATAACTGAATATCAAAAGTTTTCAGATTTCAACAAAGTGGAAGATTTAGCCAACGTATTTAGAACAAGGCGGATTATCTGGCGGGGAAACATACATTGGGAGGAACTCGCGGGATTAAGCGCGAGGACACCCAAGTTGTGAGATCTCCACGGATACCAGCGCGCGCGGGAATCGACAAGGTCGCGACAGACGGCCTGAACGAAGGGGAGGGCGTCACAGAGCGCGGCAGGTCCCGCCCAGGCAAGGCCTCATGTCTCAGGCATACAGCAACTGGAGGGCATCGGTGAAATGAACACATTTCAAAAGTTGGGCCACATATTCAACTGTGGGTAAAACATCAAATCTCTCGAGCGGTCACACCCATTTAATTTAAGACAGAGGATAGAACTCGCGAGGGTGAACCACATCAACAAATAAAGAGCAAACGTAAAGGATGCTGATATGATTGTTAGGTGTGTGGGGGGGCAGCTGTAAGGCTCGCCCGATTTCTGACCTCCACTGTTTGTAAATGATCAGCCTGCAAAGTGTAGGTGGGAGAGGGGGTATGACGTAGGCTAGGACCTACTAACTAAACTATCAAAAATTTGAGTGTTTGATTTTCAAGAAGCACCAATTAAAAGACCCAACATGCAGTTGTAGGAGACGGGAAAGACCCAAATAACAGAATCTGTAGGATGGATTTAAAAATGTTTTATTGCGCAACAGCAGATTGTCGAACCCCACAACCAGTTCGAGAGGAAGTTCACAAAATACATGATATAGTTTGACCTTCTTTTTAGAGTTCCCAAAAAAGTTAATACTTCATCTGGAAAGCATTAATTCCGTGGGAGAGAGCAAGGAAGATAACTTGGTGCAATTTATACAGGTTTGTCATATGGATCTTCCAAAATTAATATCCGAGGTAGTGTCTCTTTCTTCCATCTCTCTTTAAGACATGCTCCAAATTAGCACAAGTTCAGAGCAGAACCCTAAATAAATAGCAGAGCTAGAACTGTTTCAGCTTCGATTAGGAACAGAGATAGGCAATTATCAGACCAGATATGAGAAACCCCAAAAAATCTTAAACGAAATACTGCCTTTAAATGACTAAAAACTCTGGAAATAATTAATCATACAACCTCTATTTGAACACTGAATAGATATACTGTTTGATTGTTAAATACTTAATAATAATAATAATAATAGTATGTATGTGTTTTTATTAAACATTTATATAAAATAAACCACGTACAAATGAGGTTGTGTCATCCAAGTTGGTTCATAAAACAAAGCTGGGATTGTTCACCAAATGCAATTGTGTTAAAATAAAAATTTGTAAAACACTGAACAGGTAGAATATAGTAATCAAAGGCAGTATACCGTAATGTGCACCAGAATATGCAAATACATTTGCTGATTATTTGAAAACAACAATTAAAAACTACAGCAATGATAATATTTTCAAATAGAATACTACTGGCTTTAAAAATATTTGCATGGTACATGTTTCCCTTGTGAAAGACCAAAGCACCCACCCTTCAACTCAGACTGACCAAGACAAAGATTTAACATAAAATGTTGTCAACACAAGGATAAATAAAATAATAAATTCTATTTAAAACACTGAATTCAAAGTGTATCCAGAGAGAGGGAAAGAGAGAAAAAAAAAGTTGTGGCAGTTAACAACAACAACCATGTGGTTAAACATTGACGGTGGGTTTGGAGCGAGGGGCTGGAATGGGGCCTTGAGAGTAGCAGTTCTAACGACTGTTTGCCCAGTTAGGGTCGGCTGTTTGTTCAGCCCTAAACGCTCTGACCAGGACTGCCTGCTCCCCAGATGTGCAGCCCGCAGTCAGGTCACTCCAGTCTGGACCAAAGTGACAGCTTCCCCACCCCATCCCACCCCTCCACTCCCCACACCACTCCTCCACTCCCAACACTAGCCCAGTCCACACTTCCCCTCCTCTCCCACACCTTCCCTCCCCACACTACCCAACCCCACCCCCAGACTTCCCCTCCTCTCCCCCACTTCAACTCACCTCCCCTCCCCACACCAACACCCAAGCACTTCAGATCACCGTGCGGACGCTCCCTGTCCCAACCTTCTTCCTCAAGACCTCCACCAGCCGCTCCAACCTGCCGTGGGAAGGAAGAGGGACCGGGGAGGGGGGAGCAGAGGGAGAGGAAGGAGACCGTTAATGTTGTGCTTTCCTACGGTACAAACTCCAGACAGAGGAGGACCAGAAGGGGACAAGCGGAGCACCCTAACAGGGGTTCAGCTTGTCCACAATAAGATGAGGGGTCGATTTAGAACCCCTGATTTTTACTTGTGGAAGGCAGCGATGCAGAGGCTGCTTGGTGCCCAGAAGACAGCAGCAGCACGGCCAAACCCCTCCGTACACATCCTTAAATACAACCATGTTATTCTCCCTCTAGCCCCCTCTCCCTTTCTCTGACAGGCTTCAGTGTCCAGCGCTGCAGAGGTGGAGGGACTCTCAGGGTGTCCTTATTGTGAACAAGGAAAGCAAACGATTCCCTGACAGTCTGGAAAAAAGCAAGGGAATTGATGGATGGGAGGAATGCGTGGAGAGAGAGAGAGAGAGAGAGAAAGGGGCTGGGCAGGGCGACGGTGGGAGAGAGGAAACATTACTGCCTTTTATTTGGGCCTTGTGCAAACGAGACAGAAGAGGTCGGCCAAAACGGCCGGGAGCAGCTTGTAGCTGGGCTAATTTTAACTTTTGTTCACTTACCACATCAGATGCACTGACATTTCGAATATATCACCAGGATTAATACGAATTTAGACATTTAATACAAATTCTTATTTTTATTTCTTGAAACAGACGCCATCACGCTTTGAATCTGGCTGAGGATTGAACCTGCGGCCCCAGAGCTCAGGTGTGAGCGACTGAGGATTGGGGGGGTGGAGGGGTGGGTGTAAGGGTGAGGGGGGGGGGCAGGCTTTACCGCAGGCCCAGAATGCTCACTTCGTTACCGCAAAATCACATCCCATTTCACACGACTTGAGAGCATTTATCTCTTCTCAATGACAAAAGAATTCCACGACCATATCACAAGGAGGAAATCATAAGCAGCCTAAATCCCAGTGAAATGGGATTCTTCAGGAGTGCCCTCGCTTAGAGGGGAGGATGGGAAGGAACGCAGGAGAAGAAAATAATACGGAGGAGAGCAAGTTGACCCCTCCTGCTGGAGGACGAGACCAGGCTGAGCAGCGAGAGAACCAAATTAAAAAACCTTAACGTCTTCATAATTGGCGTTAGGATCCGTCAGCCAGGGGAAGTTTTCCTGGTCATGTGCAAACAGATCTTTTTCCGTAAAATCTAAAAACTTTGCGCGCTCTTAAAGGTGGAAACTCTCCCGCTGTGAATGAAATGAAGAGCCGGAAGCTGCATCGGAGTCCTGGAACACAGAGCTCTCTGCCATGGAGGCAAGACTTAAACTAAGCATCTTATCCTCATCTCCAGTCCAGATAACTGCTCATACCCAGATACAGAAGGATGGAAACGAACAGGACACAGTAGGGAGGGATCACCACACCATCCTTAAGATAAGCATCAAGAATATGAATAAGAAAAAATTTCTGCCATTCTGAGGGCTGAACGATGAAAAAATTGATTAAAGGTCTCAATTTGATTTCCTGTAAAAATGATAATTCAGTTGTGAGGATGGTTATATCCCCTTTTGTATCCAGGCAGGTTATCTGTTTGTCTAGCACTGAATGAAGTCCGTTTGTTTTGAGTGTGTGTTTATTGCCACGTTAGCAAGGGGGACAGAAAAGAAGTCAGAACGGCTTGTGCATGTTTAGGAAAGGTCAGTGAGACTAAATGTTCAGGCCATGCACACAGTCTCGAACACACTGACACTTACGCAAACACTGTACTGGTTCACATGATCAAGAGATTGGACTTCCTTGCCTTCTCTCACACACACACACACACACACACACACACACTCAAACACACAACAACATATCCTGTGTCTAAATATATGCATTAGCTTCTCTGTCACGTTTGCACAATCAGTGTGTTTTCAGCAATTGCGTGTCATTAATCTGTGTGTTTGTGCGTGTCTATGTGTGTGTTTCGGTATACGTGTACATGTGTCTGTGTGTGTGTGAGTGTGTCCGAGGTGTTGGTGGTGGGGATTTGGACGTTGGTGTTGACAGAGGCTGCTGGGTAAATCCAGACACACACGCGAGGGAGGAGTCAGGGAAAACATAAATCCTGATTAAGAATTCACAGTGTCCCAAAACCAACAATTATAGCTGCAATAAAACCCAGTAAACACGTAGCTTGCATTAATTTCTAAACAACAGCCTTTTTGCCGTAGAGCAGGGACATCGACCGGACACTTGCTAGTGGAAGGATGTTCTGCTTCATTGTTCTGCAACGTTTCAAATACTTTTTTTACAGCTACACCCATTTATAACATCCACCGACAACAGCATCAGAGACGAGAGAGAGGGAGAGGTGACCTTCTGTCTTCTGATCTCATGTACCTCTTCTGTTGCTTCCTCTCTCCTCCCTACATCTCCTCTCGTTTTCCCTTACACTCCTCTCTCCTCTCCCTTCCTCCCATCTCCTCTCTCCATCTCCTCTCCCCTCCCCTCCCCTCTCCTTCTGCCCTCTTCAACTCAATGAAAGCAGTCTTTGTCCTCCATGGCCAAGTGTGCTCCAGAATCCATTAGACATCCAGCGAGCGGGCCTGTCACAGAAGCAGCAGCGCCCGCACCGAGGTGCCACATTCTGGGACGCCTCTCTGCTTCCTCTGGCAGGGTTGACCTGGACTGAAGGTGTGTGTTCGAGAGAGAGAGAGAAGGAGAGACATCGAGAGGAGTACTGCGAGAGTGTTAGTGAGACTAAGTGTATGGGAGTGTATGAGCGTGAGATTAAGAGAGAGTGTGGGAGAGAGAAAGCCTGTGTGTGTGTCTGTGCACGTCTGCATGCATGAGAGTGTGTGCGCGTTTGTATCCCGCCACCCCCCCCCCCACACACACACACACACACATTCTTCTCACACTAGTGTGTGACAGGGTTCACGTCAGAGTGGATTCCCACAGTCCTCCCCCCACCACACACACCCAACCTACCTGCCCACTATAACCCACCCACATCCTCTCTCTCTCTCTGCTACCCCCTCCCTATCTCAGGAGCAGGGTGACCCATGCAGGGTCAGCTAGCAGTCAAGTGTGAGGGCTCCAATCACAGCTTCTCTGAACTCACCCCTCCACTGCATCGCCAGCTGGCCGCTTGGTACCTACCCCATCGCCGGCTGCCCTTTCTCCACAGCCCCTCCTTATACCCCCTTCACGACCCCTCCCCATACCCCCTCCGCAACCTCCTGCCTCCGAGCTCCCAAAACTGACTGGCCCCTTTCTGAGAAACTGATGGAGAGAAAGCAGGAGAGGTATAGAGAGAGGGCGAGAGTGTGTGTTTCTGTGCGGTTTACATGTGTATATGTGTGTGGAGATTCGCGGTGGTGAGAACTGCTACCCCCCCCACCCCCACCCCCATTCTTCATCCCCCTCCACCCCCTGGTAATTCAGCAGGCAAACAGATGAGTGGGACCAGTGTTGTTTGTTTAGGGTGTGGAGCCCCAGAGTACTGGGGGGGGGACTGTGGGGGGGGCAGAAGAGTTGCTAAGGCAGGGTTGTGGCTTGGGAGGAGAGGAGGGGGGCTGGAGGGTAGGAGAGGATGGGATGAGACTGGAGTTAGTGAAGAGTGTGTGGACCCCCACACCCACTCCTGTCTTGGAGCATGGGCGGAGATTCTGGGGTCATGCTTGGGAGTCAGGCAGCAGGTCAGGGGTCACCGCTTCATGGTTACAGTGCAGACCAATCTTGTTCTACCTAATTCAGACATTTTAATTCAAAGTGATATATAAGAGGCGAAAGGGAGGATTTGAACCAGAAACCTCATCATTCAAAGCCAAATGCTTGAGCAGTGAGAACCACACTCATGATTCCATCTTAAGTTAGTTATTTAAAGGACGCAAGCAGGTGTCATCTTCAGTACTGGTCTAAGCCGCCTGTGTTTGTACTCACTTCTGGACTCTCTCGTTTGCCTCCCTCTCAGCCTGCTGGCTCCGCTGCAGCAGGACCTGGGTGCTGTGCTGCTCCGTGACCAGCTGCTGAAGCTGGGCCAGGAGGGGGGCAGGCTGGGCCAGGCTGCCCAGGGGAGAGGACGTGTCCCTGGGCACCAGGGTCTGCTCAGCCCTGGGGGTCTGGATCGAGGATGAGCTGAGGGAAGATCCACACTGGGCCTGGTCCAGGCTGTTGGAGGGGGTAAAAATATGATTTATTTGTAAGTTGAAATTCTGGAAGACCCTATGATATATAAAACTGTTTAAATGGATGATGATGGTAAACTGTTGTGACAGGCAGTAGGACACACTGTGCAGGCTTTAAGCAGGCCTGGTTCGCTCCCTAACTAAACGCCCGTGGCTGGACACACGCCTCTTTACACAAACAGACAGACAGCTTGACCTGAATCACACAGTGCCTGACTCTAGTTTACCTGACAGAGGACAGCGTTTCTCTGTATCAACAGCCCGTAGCAGAGAGCGGCTTCATATTCAAACACAGCCCGCATACAAGACACAATAACTGGAGGCAATAAGACCACTGAATGTCACTGGAATACATTAGAGGGAGAGAGGGAGGGAGGGAGAGAGAGAGAGAGGGGGGGGAGAGAGAGAAAAGGAGAGAGAGAAAGGATAAGAGTGTGAGCAAGCAAAAATAGAGAAAGACACAGAAAGAAAGAACAGCCAAATGAGGACTCAAAGACGTGTTTTGACAGTGACAGAAGAAATAACCTTGATGTCTGTATTTATCTTCTAAACGACTGGATATCACTAATGGTAGCTTACTGTTATTACAACCGAAACACTTTGATCCATCCATAAGAGGATATAATCATCATGAATCATGAAGACTATATATACAGTATATATATATATATATATATATATATTTTTTTTTTTACTTACGAAGAGTACCCTTCCCGGGAACTGTGTCCAGAGTGGCTTTATTAATGAAAGCAAAACCTTACTGCATATTTTGGGACAATCGCATAAGATACCCTATAGATGACGTGATTGAAAACTATATTTGAAAAGACTCACTTGTACTCTGATTAAAATGAGCTAGGATAATGAGTTTCTACCTCTTAACCTCAATCTCCTCTCTCGCCTCTTTCTCTCTTATCTAGCGCTCCACAGACCAAAGACAATTTAGCTCAGAACTCATAGTTCCACAGCATGAATATTGACCCTACAAAAATAACACAGAAATCATCATCCACAATATAAAGGATATCATAAAATACATGCATTAATCTGGTTTAAGCATAAAAATATACATATTTAGAAAATCCTTAAAAAGCCAGATCTGAAGTTTTGATCATCAGCATGGTTTAAGCAGCTGTGGATGACTGAGTTGACAGGCTGTCTTTGCAGTGGACAGCTCTGCTGACAGGCTAATCATGACTAATGACCCTGCGGCCCCAGGTAAGACCTGCAGGTCCCTGAACACACACCGCTCAACATCGTATCAGTCATCGTCGCCAGCGGCGCTGCCTCTAATGAGTTTGAGGCGGGTCAGAGGATTCACGTTCTTCTCCCTCACTGGAACCGAAAGCTAATCAATAGCGATGGGATATTGATAGGTGTGTGGAGGTGCAGCTGTAAAGCTCCGTGTGTGTGTGTGTGTGCGTATGCCCGTTCTAATGAAAGGTAAACATATCGGAGGGAGGTTGACGTCCAAAGCCTGAGGGAGGTCTAGCAGAGCACAGCCGGGGGACTGTAGATTCACTGTGTTTACGCACACAATACACCCCCCCCCCCATTACTGAGAATTATTATGGAGATTATATTATACTATCTTGTACTAGTTTTGTGAAAACAAATGCTTCATGTGTACAATTCCCCAAATAACACATTCAGATTAATTCATTTGATAATCAGACTTCCGAGGAGAAAATGACGTCAAATTTACTGAGAACAGGTTAAGAACCGGGAATAGGACTGGGGTGAGGCTGGAGGCTGTTGGCAGGAGGTTAGAGGCTGGAGGCAGGTGATTAGAGGCTGGAGGAAGCATCTGTTGGCCATGCTCATTTGTTATAATCACAACAACAGCAAACCTAGCCAGGGATATTCAGGAACTGTATCAGTCCACCTTAAGGAACTCTCCAGAAGCTGGCATATGCAATCCAGCAGTAAATGTGTATGTAATGTATGTATTCATGCTATTTACGTTAACTATCCAATGTCCATAGACACAGGCAGAGAGGTTAGTGAAGTTAAGGGAGAAAGCATGAGAAGAGAGAAGGAGTGTGAGATACAGACAGGAAAGATAGGGTGAACGAGAGAGATCAGTGATATATTGTACGTCCCATATATTCTCTTTATCTGAGGGCACAACAGCCAACTCCCAACGACTCCTCTGTCATAAAGGGAGAAGAAGGCAGATTGCACCTCTAATGGCACTGAGCGTCCAACCTTATCTTCACACCTGCACTCTTACGTGACTGCAGGCCAGTGTGAGAAAGAGAGAGAAGCAGACGGAGAGAATATATGGTGTCTGCGTGTGTGTGTGCGAACCTGACCTTCCTGCTGTAGTTGAGGAAGGACCTACTCTGCGTGGTTCATTGGTTAAACATCAACCCCTTTCATCAGATAACTGCCCAGCAGCTCTGGGCCTAAGCAGCCTGTCTGGACACTCCTCCCTGGTTAACACAGGGCTGCATCAGGAGCAGGGCTGCATCAGGCGCAGGGCTGCATCATGCAGGCAGGTACAGGTCCTGGCGTAGCCAAGAAAGGGAAAACAATTAGATAAATAATAATGTGCAATAGGAGCTCGTCCTATTAAAAGGAGATTTATTTTATTTTGTATCTTTATTTAAGTTTCATATATGTTCTTTGTTTGCTCCATCCTGCCAAAGAATATTCTGTGTTTGTGTAATTTGCACGGTGAATAAAAAACAAATTGGGATGTAACCAGCCCTGATCTGGTGTGACAGTTTGGTACATCCATGTTAATAGCTGGCAAGTTACTGCAGGTAGAAGAACAGCATGTCTGTCTTGGTAGAGCTGCATTTGACGGAGCTCTGTTCTGATCGCTTTGGCCTGTTTTTGTGTGCAGTCCTAAACCCAGAGCACCTCCTCCTGCCTCCTGCATGGAGGAGCATAAAGCAATTTAGGCAGGGGTTTGCATGGCTGCTGTGAGCTCTGATAGCAGCTCCTGTTCTCTGGCTCTCTGTGGAACACGCTTGCTGGGAGGGGTTCAGTCCCAATCCTGCCAATATATGGGCCGGCACAGATAGGAAAACTGGCTAGCTCTCAGACACTAGTGAATTTAAACTATGGATTTGATATTTATTTTTTAATGGACGGCTTCAGCTTTGGCTGCTGTAGTAGAAAAGGTACAATAACCCCAAAACGTCTAACTATATACACGACAAACAATAAAAAAAAATACAATACAAATAAGTATAATCTTAATTCTATTTCAATAAGGATCTTAGTGTGACATGTTAAACAAGGTGTGGTTCACATGGCCATGCGTCTCTCACGGGCTCCAGCACAGCTGCAGCTATAAAGAACCCCCAGCCTGGACGGCTGCTAATCACTATTGAATTTTAGGTGTTAAGTGGAGAAGCAGTCATCTCGCTGCTCAGTCTGTTCCACAGGGACCTGCCCAGTGCCAGGACTAGAGGGCCTGGCTGAAGTGTCTGACTGGCCTCCAGCACTTGAGATCCAGTCACCCCAGTGCTAACAGCCTGTCTCTAGGGAGCTGGCCTGACTGACTGGTTGGGCTGACTGATCAGTCAGACAAGTTCAAGAAGCAGTTATCTCAGTGACAACCGGGACATTAACAACAAACACACTTAAGAACTGACACAAATGGTGGTTGGTTGGATGGTTGACTAGCTAAATGATCCTCCAACTTAACTCGCACACTAACTAGTTTGTGCGTTTACTGACTGGTTGACTAGGTGTACTTTCTGGCTGGTTGATAGCATTACTGGCAGGCTGCCTGCCTCTCTCCCTTATTGGCTGGTCCTCAAAGGCCTAATCGTCCTATCCTTCTGCCATGCCCTGTCTGCTGCAAACCTAGGCCAATGACAACCCATTAAACAGCACAGCAGTCTGGCTGATCTAGTAGGGAGCTCTGTATTTTTGCTTTTTAATCAACAGGGGTTTCCCTAAACATACATGGACCCCACCTCGGCCTGAGTGCTTGTTCCTGCCTTGAGTTTGGGGTATCTTTTTTTGTGGCGCCTGCTTTTCTCATTCTTCTCTACGGCTCTTTTTCTCCTTTCACGGGACTGGTTCTGTGTGTTGTCCAGGCGACACAAAGGAGGGCGTGTGTGTGTGTGTGAATCCTCAGAGTAAACACCCTGAGCTATCTCTCCCAGCCTTTGTTGGGCTGGAAGATCCCACCCTACAGAAAGGTCTGGGCTCCACAGGACCAGGGGTAGGACCTCACACACACATAGCCAGATAGCACTCTCTACTTTCTTTTAATCCCATCACAGATTCACACAATCTCCAGTAGGTAACCATCAGTCTCCCTGGGAAAGGACTATGTCAAAGTATTTTATCCAAGGAGTTTATCATCCTATTCTCAGCACTGCTGAAATCAAGCAATTTTATTTTGGTGGCATGCAACAGCAGCAGCACAGTCCTGTCTTACTTAAAAACGACATTCTGTGGAGAAGACATGTTACATTTCCTTGTAAGGTCTTCTTCTATGCAAAGGAGTTCTGGGTAAAGGATGTGACCTAACCTAAGGATGTGACCTAAGGATGTAGGAAGTCACCAAACCGGATTGGTCACTCGATGAGCCAATGGCAAACAGGTGTTGGTGGTGGTCAGTCTGTGAAGAAGGAAAACTTCCTGGAGAGAAGATCCATGTTTGCTTAGCAGTTGTTGTGTCTTAGATCTCACACAGCTGAACGAAAAAAGCCAAAACAACCATGAAGAGAAGACAAAAACCAACCCCAAACCAACTGCCTCCTCATTCTCACCTTTTCATTAGATAACCTTTATTCATTTTTCGTTTAATTGAAGTTCTGTGACTTAATTTGCGGCCCTTTGCCGTGCCTGCCACACCAAAGCAAACAGCTGTAGGGTATCCCAGCCTCTTCATATCCCTGTAGACAGCAGGGGCAGCAGGCAGCACCTAACATGGCTCCCAGGCCTTTTTAATAAGGGCCAGAGCTGAACTGCTGCACCGAGCGCCGCACTTTATTAACACGTTCAAACGGGGCCAGGTTTTCCCGACTCCCTCAGTGGAGGGGGGGTGGGTGGAGAGTGGGGGAGAGAATGAGCGGAGGCGGTGACGCTGCGATCACGATGCTCTGGAAAATGTCCAATAAATGGCGGGCAAAAGAACGACGCCTTACATCACAGTCAATTACACTGAACCATCGACCAACAATAACTGATTACATCACAGTCAATTACACTCAACCGTCCACCAACAACAACTGATTCCGGAAGATTCCCTGTTCTCACAAAGCCCCTTTACAGTGGATTTGGTTATTTGTTCCCAGCACTATGTATCACCTTAGCCTGGCCTTATCAGTGAATCCAGCCATTGGTACTGAGAGTGCATGTACTCTCAAAGAGGAAGCAGCTGTCTCACCTGAGCCAGGTAAACAAAGCTTTGTACTTTCTGCACATTGTAAAGTTATCTCCTGGGTATCTCGAGGGAGTAGAAGCCTCACCTCTCTAAAGAGTTATGTCCAGTCAGAGGGGAAGTATGTGTGTGTGTGTGCACGTGTGTGCTGGGTGACAGGAGAGCATTGGAAACAGCATGTCTGACCTCTGATAGGTGCGTAGAGCTTGAAGCTCCTCCTCCAGGCGCTGGTTGTGTTCCAGAGCTCTGGCTCTCTCTCTCTGGACCGCCTCCAGCTGCTCCTGAGACACACAACACACGCCAGGGTCAAATAGAGGACAGTACAGGTCAGCTGAAAGAGAGGAGAATCGATGAGAGTAGAGTACAATAGAGTTGAGAACAGAGGAGTAGAGTAGGAAAGTAGAAGAAGGGGAGAGGAGGCTGGCTGAAGCAGCCACAGTAATGACGAGCTGTTGAGAAGATTACCAGCTGTGCTGAAGGTCTGCCCTGTCCTGGTAGCTGGGAGGGGGGGCAGAGAGGAGCAGAGGACAATACAGGAAGAGGAGGAGGAGGAGAAGACAAACACACAGCCAGGGCCACACTGTTAACACCTGACTGATAGACCCTGGGGAGGGAATGGAGGCGTAGGTGTGTGTGTGTGTGTGTGTGGTGGGGTAAGCTAGAGGGCGTATCTACAGAGAAGCCGTTGCGGAGGCAATTGGATTTCATCTGTGCCTGTATCATAACATGACGTACGGTAACATAACATTACTCCCTGTAACATAACATGGACACACCAGAAGCCAGCAGCACCGGCATCCCGCCGACACAAAACACAACCGCACCGAAGGGGCCAACGCACACATGTAACCCCCCCGCGCTCTCTGGAAGTGTGCAGTCACGATGGGAACGAGGGCGGAGGTGTTTGTGTTTCGGAAAGGCCTCGATCCGGGGTCGCGCACCACACCCCCCCCCCCCCCCCCCCCCCGGTGTGACGGACAGGAGAAAATTTGTGTCTGGTCGTGACCTGTGGTCCTGGTCAGACTGGAGACATGGACTTCCTGTGGAGCCGGTCTGACAGGGCGAGCCTGCCAACTTTGAAGTTTCATCCAGGTTTACGTCCTCCTAGCCTCCGGCACGCCATGCTGGGCTTTCTGCCGAACGTGTTCGTTCAGGCGAGGAGGCGAGAGTGATGGTGTCTCTGGTCCTCTGTGTGTGGTGGGTGTCAAGCCCAGCCTCCCCATCTCATCCACCTCTGTCCCAATTACTCCAGCCCCAAGGTCTCCCAGTCAAAGGGAACATCAAAAAGAGAGCCAACCTCTAGAGTCAATATGTACTTTTCTCCAGCCGGGAAGGCGGCCCCCACTTCAAAGACGATTCCTTTTAATCATATGTATTCTATCAGCATTCATTAGAATAATATCCAAATTAGGTTCACAAAGTAGCTGGTTAACCTGATGGGATGAGACGGAGGGGGTCTGTGAGTGTGGTGGAGGGGGGCGGGGGGGAGGGGGTTTGTGGAGGTGACCTTTTAGACGCGGGGGTCAGGGAGGGGGGGTCCAGGGGCAACCGAAGGGACGGAGGACGACAGGCAGGCTGGCAGGCGGGGAGGGGAGGGAGTATGTGTGTGTGTGTGTGTGTGTGTGTGGGGTGGGGGGGGTGGCATTTCGGTCTCTCTACAGAAGGATGATCAAGTAAAGCCTGCAGCTGGGCTGTTTGTGATGTCAGACCCCAGAGAGATGGCAGCCTGGCAGAGCAGGGCAGAGCAGGTAGTGCCAGAGCCACTGAGACCAGACTGCTGCATACCTGCTGCTCCTTTAGGGCTGTCCAGATACAGAGCTGATTTACAGAGGGATCTCTGCATAGGAAAACTGCAAACGGAGATGACAGCAATCCAGACTTTAGGCTAAATGTGTTTTACTACGAACACCTAACAACGCCAAAAAATTACAACGCCGGTCGATCCAGTATCATCAAAGGCTGTTGACAGAAGCAGTCATGCTAACCTTCATTAGGTTATTAGTTCAATCAATTTCTTGGATTGACTGATTGTTCATCCACATTTCATAACCGGCGAGGCAACTCCATAGAGCAGTTGAACAAACACCTACATATGGTGTCTCCCCCGCCCCCACCCCCCCCATGCCCTGCACGATATGGTTTTGAATCACCTGCTGCTAATCATCCATCACACTGGGGTTGTAAACCCAGGAGATAATGAACAGGGAGAGAGAGAGAGAGAGAGAGAGAGAGAGAGAGAGAGAGAGAGAGAGAGAGAGAGAGAGAGAGAGAGAGAGAGAGAGAGAGAGAGAGAGAGAGAGAGAGAGAGAGAGAGAGAGAGAGAGAGAGAGAGAGAGAGAGAGAGAGAGAGAGAGAGAGAGAGAGAGCGAGAGCGAGAGAGAGAGAGAGAGAGAGAGAGAGAGAGAGAGAGAGAGAGAGAGAGAGAGAGAGAGAGAGAGAGAGAGAGAGGGTGGGTGTACATACCTGTCATTAGACAGGGGTACATCCTAGACAACACACACCTACACACAACACAGCTACGTTCACAACACACCTACACAGAACACAGCTATGTTCAGAACACACTGAGCCAGCCACAGTCTTAATCCACACACACAGATTTTCTCTTATTTTCTCCAACTGAAATAATAAATCTACTAAATTAGATGACCCAAACCATTAAACTTCAAATTCTATTTGCGTCTATAAAGACAAACAAGTTTTTACTTACTGTTGCTATCAAATAAAACTCTCCCTCTCACACACACACACACACACACACACACAAACCCACACACACCCACGTACACACACACAAAGAGGATCCGTCAGTGTTCCAGAGAAAGCTGGTGAGCAAACACAGGTGGTTGAGGGCTGGGGCAGCTCTTACACCAGACCAATACAACAGGCCACTTCAGATGACCTGGCTCTGAAGGACACTTCAGCAGGTCCTCTAGCCTTCCCCTACCTCCCCACCCCTCTCACTCCCTCACCCCCTCCCTCCCTCCCCTCAGACGCTCCCGGACCCTTCAACCCCAGCCTCCCCCCTTCACCCCTGCCAATTTCAGAGGGCCATAAAGTCAGAAACGTATTTTAGTGTCGAAGACACACACACATGGTTTTAGATGAAAGACTGAGTCAATGTTAACAGTTCACAATCTAACCACAGGCTGATGGGGGCGACGGCCTGGAAATAGACCAAAAACATGATCAAATCCACAGAGGTATCTCACTGACTCATGAACATAACAAATCAGTATTTACATACAAGTCTCCGTCAAGAAGAAATGTCCTGGTGATTATTACTATTATTATTATTATTACAACTGAACCCATATGGATCCTTCTTACAAACACAGCAACCACTGTTCCCAGTGACCCAGTGACTAATGAAAACAATAAAATACCATTGAAAACAACTTATAATAATAATAATATTGGCAGATTAATTTTACACCCACCAAATGCCACTTTTAGATACCTCTCACGTTGCGCAAGCCTTTCCAGCAGCCTTCTTTAAAGTTTTATTTATTTAAAAGTTAAATGTAATTTGATTAGAAGAGACCTGTTCAGTTTTCAATTGTTTTGGAGAATCTGTTCTTGGCTACTGTTGACTAAATTTTCTGACAGCTGTTCGCTTTCCAGTCTAAATTAAAAACCCGGACGGCGTAAATCCCAGGAGTCAATCTATAATTAGGGGATTTATAGAAAAACCAAGAGCTACATTAATAACAAAATGTAATATATTTCTTAATAAGGCTGAGGCGGCGGCCTGGTGAGATGAGGAGAGTGCATAGTGACAGGAGGAGGAGGAGGAGGAAGAGGAGGAGGGACACGCCATACGCTGACCACAGGACTTTCAGACCACAGAGTAAACACAAAGATCAGGATCTGCAGTCTGACCAGTTTGTGGTGTTTCAGCTATGGCTGACATGTTAGCCTGCTGATTGGTTAACGTGGCAGAGCTGGCGAGCTCGAGGAACGACAGGAAATGTAGAAAAGAGAGATAAGGAAACAGCCGGGCTGGAATCGAACCCTGACCCCTGCGGTCAGGCCACTAGCTATGTGGCGCATGCTCTATTCAGCAAACCACTGAGGAACCCCTATCTGATCATGTCTCGTGAAGGTCAGAGGTTAGTCTGGGATTCTACAAGGAAATAAACCCTGAATAAACAAGACAATTATTCATGTAATATGAGAGAGCGAGAAAGAGAGAGAGTTGGTTGGTTTGCATGAGCGTGTGTTTTGGGGCAGGGTGGGCTTATGAAGGCTGGTATCCAAATACGACCCTGCACATGTGGAGGCGTCCATGTTTGAATACGGTGTTGTTGGCAAACACCACCTCTAGGGTTGGCATGGTAATGTACACACACAGCAGACCTACACAC